>JAGFMF010012011.1:5410421-5439077 GCA_019455555.1 Galemys pyrenaicus | reverse complement strand
TGATGGTGCACTGGTGAGATGGTGATGGGGAATACATGGGGATTACAATTAATGGCAAGTATATGTAAATTTTAAAATATTTTAATTAAAAAAAAAACATTAAAAGATAAAATGAAAAAACAAAAAAAGAAAAGTCTCTAGCCCCACCCACACCTGACTCAGAAATGGGGGTGTGAGTCCAGGGATGCTCATAGCAAGTGATTCTGAGACAGGGTGATTCTGAGACAGGGTGATTCTGAGACAGGGGGTGCTGTGCGGTCACGAGCCAGGCAGGCTGTCCCCACTTTCGTACGTCCTTAGGAAAAGGGGAAGACAGAGGCAGCTGAGTAGTCACAGGCAGGCAGGGGAGCTACCCATCTGTCCCCACGTTCCCACATTTGGGAGGTTTTCCTGTATAGATGTTTTTTTAGGCAAAACAAAACAAAAAGGAAAAACAAACCCATCAGTGTCCCAAGCACGTGCACAGAGGCATGGAAAATGGCTCACTCGTTTGGGAGAAGCTATGCCCTTCCAAAAGGTTTGCTCAGTAACGTTCTGCCCCATTCTCCTTCCCTGGGCCAGAGAGGGCCAATCCCCTTCAGCCCAGCAGCCCCAGCTGCGGAGCCCAGGCCTTTCCTGGGAAGCCAGCTGCGGAGCCCAGGCTGCTGCGGTGTGATTAGCAAGTGAATAGTCTTTTACCCAGAGAACGAAGCTCTTCTGGGTTGGAGTGTCTATCTCACCCAAGTCAGACTCTGTCCTGGGACAAAGAGGACAGATAATCAGAAGGCCACATGCTTTGTTCAAGCATAGCCGAACTGGGCTAGTGGCCAGAGGAGCAGGCAGTGTGAGGGTTCACCAGAGACAGAATGGGGAGAATGGCAGATCTGCTGAGACATACCCTTGAGTGGGTAGCGAGGAGATGGGAGAGGTCTGCTGCACCACGGCCAAGTTCGGCAGCTCCTTGGCCCGCATCCGGCAGGAGTGATGACAGCGCTGACACTCACCCCCTAGGCCACCAGGGAGGCCCGCGCCTGCTTTGTTCTTAAGAGAACACGCTGACCAAACACACGCTCAAAAGTGGTTCTGCTTTTCCCTTCAAGGCAGGGATGAATTTCATGGCCAACCTCTGCCTCTCCCGGCCATTCATAGGCCTGAAATGCATTCCCGGCCACGCTAGGTCTGAAAACACGAGGTCAGTTTGGAACGTAAGACATCTTTCCAGAGTAGTTTTAAAAAGCCCTACTTCATTCAAAGGTTAAACTTTTCCTCCTCAGTTCTGGATAACTGTGGGGAGAGGCGGGGCACTGGGCTAGCTGATCTCCCACCTTGGGCTTCTAGATCTCTCCCTAAACTGCCTAGAAGAGCCTCCGTCCTCTCTCTGATTAGGGCAGGTGATGGCTGCAGGAGGGAGGAGGTAGCAGGGGGATTAAATACCGACCCATTCTCCTTCCTGGTTTTGGAGACTCAGCTCTCATCGTGGGGATCTCCTCTTGACAGGGAGGATGCGCCCCGTCATCTGTCTCCTCCTGCGGTTGTCCTTCCCGCTCCCCGAGGCCCTTGTGGGCGGGCTGCAGGGAAACCTCACACCGTCTCTCTCGAACGCCCTTCCCTGCACCCACAGTTCCTGCAAGGGCCGCGCACACAGCTGCCTCTGCTCTGCCAGAGGGACGTCTCCACCCAAGACCTGGAGCCCACGGGAGCGCTCAGGGGTGGCCCCTCTCAATATGCCGCGTACCCCAAGCTCCAGAGGACACAGAACAAGCTCCTTGAGGGCCCCTTTGAATCTGAGAGCCACAAAGTTTGGGGAGCACCCCCCCTTTGTGGTGGGGGTTGGGTCTCCCAGCTCACTGTTCTCTTCACCAACTTTTAATTTATTTAAAATTTTTTTTATTTTAAAGGATTGATTTATTTATGCCTAACAGCACTGGGGTACAGGCCAGAGGCATGGGGGAGGGTGGGTGAGAGGATTCACCAGAGACAGAGCGGGGAGCAGAACAGGCAGACTGACTGAAACACACTGCTGAGGGGAGCAGCGGGCCAGGCAGGAGAGGGCTAAGGCGCCATGTGGGGCCCCTCCCTGGCCGGCAGGGGTTGAACTCAGTGCTGCAGTGGCTGAAGTCTGCTTCATAGTATTTTGCTTAACCCACTGGCCACCAGAGAGGCCCCCTCCAACCAACTTTTTAAAGTTCACCTTCTGGTGTGTGTTGGGGGAATGGGGGGGACACGGCTGTGATTGAGGTTAAACAGAATGACATCGTGACCCCTCATCCACTCCTAGGCATATGCCCTAAAGAGCTGCAAACGGGGAACCTGCGTCTTCACAACTGAACCGCTCACAGCAGCCAGAAGGTGGAAACAGTCCGGCAGCTGTGGAGCGAGACATGGGGAAACAAAGCCCGGCCGGGCACACACTGGCGAACGTCTGCCTCCAGCAGGAAGGGCGCGCTGCTACAGAGACTCGATGAACTTTGCAAATGTTATGCAGAAAGAAGCCAGACACCAAGGTCATGTATTACGTGACGCCATTTACACGAAATGCCCAGAGCAGTTAAGGCCGCAGTTGGATTGCAGTGACTGTTGGGGAAGAGGCGTGTGGAGAGCCTGTGTCAGGAGCGTGGGATTTCTTTTCGGGATGATGAAATGTTCCAGAACTAGATGGAGGCGATGGTTGTACCGCGAGGTGAATGTACTAAGTGGACTGCCCTGTTCACTTTAACGTGGCTCGTTTTGTGTTGTGAATTTCACCTCCATCGTTACCTAAGTCAGGTATGCTTGCACGATGGGCATTCCACATCCCCTTGCACTTCTGACGGCATCGCTCGTCTATCACCTGCCATCCGGGCCGCTCACCCATCCCGGTGGCCTATGGCGCCCCCTGCTGTCCACTCCATGCAGGTGGTTGAGTCCCTGTGGGAGATCTCGCTCTGTTCCCTGACCTGGACCCATGTTCAATGAAACCCTGAAATTACATACTTCTGAAGGCCTGCAAATAGAATCATTCCACACCCTCCGGGATTGTCTCGGCCTGGAGGGGTGATGAGAACAGCATAAGCTGGGCTGTCAAAGGAAAAATAATCACTTTAAGAACATAGGCATGGAGAATTGACATGGTTGTAAATTCTAAAGAGTAACAGAGAGGACCAGGAATATCCTGTGTTTTGGGGACTTGGGGTGTCAGAGAAGCAGAGGGGGATACTTCATGTGACAGACAGGAGGGGTGAACTCCGAGCTTCTTAGAGAACGTTTACCGATAAACGTAGAACTGGATGAAACCCTTAAACCTACTTTCTTCTGAGTCATGAAAGGGATGCGGAGATTGCGCCTTTGGTAAGGGAAAGGGCATAAGCTTAGGTTGTGAAGAGTCCTTCTCCTTTGCAGAAGGGGGAAGGGCTCAGGCAAGGACAGAAGCTTCTAGCCTCAGAGCCCTCACAACCCAAAACATCTGCATTCTTTATATTTTGTTTATTAATTTGTCAGTCATTTCCATGTCTACATAGCTTCGGGGGTACATTTCCGCACATCCACAGGAGCACATGCTTCACTCACCCTCCACCAAAACACTCATGCCGATGTTCCACCCCCTTCTTTCCTGTCCCCTCCTCCCCTCCCCACCCCTCACTCCTCCTGGTAGCCCAAGAATTGTTTTGCTTTGCTTTGCCAGTAGGTATTTTCCTTGGTTATTTATATTCCACAGACAAGTGAAACATTCGGCCTGCATTCCTTAAGGAATGGTAATAGCCCTCCCACGCCTCCTGGGGCCTGGACGGACTTCTGGTTCCCACTCCAAGGTGGCCCAGTCTGGGTCTATGAGAAAAGTCTGTCTTACCCTTTTGGGGGAGACTGAGTCTACTCTCTCATGTAAACCCCCGTACCTATGTCATCCCTATTCGCTTACTCACCAAACTTATTCTTCCTCCACTTTGGATGTTGGCTCAGTTGGAACTGGGGCTGTTAGGGGGAAAGGTTGTCCTGAATGAATCACACAAGTAGGTTTATGGACTCCAGCCCCCACTCCAGACCAGCAACATCGAAGACGTACAAATCCTAGAAGGTCATCATTGAAGAGCGGTCACTGGGACTGAGGGTGATGCAAGCAGCCAGGCCGGGTACAAAACCAGACATGTGGGCCTCGGGGGCTCTCTTATTTGGAGCCAGCTCTCAGCGTGCTGTTGGGTTCCAGCTCCGAGGAACTGGGAGGACATCATTACGTAATTTCCCCTTCTTTTGTAAATAAAGCCCTTTATTAGCCTTTGCCATGTGTGCCTGTAGTTGGGGGGGGGGGGTGGCATTGTAAGTGCCTTTCGCGCGGGTGAGGACCCGGTCAGGCCAACCCGCTTCACATCAGGGTTGCCCTGCAGCAGGGTGAGTCTCCTGCTTGTGCTGCTGGAAAGTAGGGGGTCAGAGGGCAGGTAACAGGCCCTTTCCTCCAGCTGCCCAAGTGGCTGTGTGCTTTGGCCGCTCCCGCGGGCAGGTTGAGATCACCTGCATTCTCTCTGCAGTGTCCAGGGGCCTGAGGAATTACAGCCAAGGGCCCTTACCATCCCCAGGCGACCCAGAGACTGCCGAAGGCCAAGCTTCGCAGCAACGGAGGTTTGAGAGATGGGGTTGTTGCAGTTTATCCTCACCTGTCACAGGTCAAGGGCACAACACAGCCACCCCAGGACCTGGGCGCTCAGGCCCCGGCTGCTCTGTGTATCCCACCATCGGTGAGCAAGCAGCACCCCCAGCTCCAAGCCCAAGTTCTGCTGGAGACGGGCTCTTGTACAGTGAACTGGTGCTCGAGGCCCATTCCATTCCAGGACAGGACCTCACTGTCAGCTCCCCCGTCCGCTCCCCAAGGCTGCACCAAAGCCAGATGCTGTCTTGAACCCAGTTATTATGACTAAGCTTTGCCTGCGGCTGGTACATCCTTCCCCAGACAATTCCCCAGCGGTGGTTACAGAACATCCTTTATCTTTAGTTAATACCTTCTGGAGAGTCAGCTCTGGGTCAGTGCCTTGCTCCCGCAGTGCTGGCGATGGGCGGTCACTCCAGACCCACTGAGCTGACCCAGGCAAGCAACATGCAGACACAGCTAGCGGCCGCTGGCATCTTCTTCGGGTCCATCTTGCCACTCGGAGTCAGAGGAACCAGCAAAAGGACAAGCAGCTGCCTGACCCCAAAGAAGGTTCTGGAAACCCTCATCTGCAGCCCCTGGCGAGACATCCAGACCAGTCAGGCTCTTTGATTCTGAGCACTTGTCCTTGTAGCTCCATGGTCCAGATGAAAACTCCCACCAGCCCCTGCAGGGCCCGACACCCCATTCCCAAGACGCGCTGGGTTCCCAGGATGCGCTGGGCTTGTGGAAGTGCAGGGATTTCCATGGCACTGTGCTCACCTAAGCCTGTGACCCTCCGTGTGAGGAGACCAGAGAGAGAGACCAGGGACAATCCCAATCAACCCCGTGGGTTGGCAGGAGCCCCTAGAAGTTCCCCACGTTTCTCCTCTCTGTCAGGGAAGCTCCTCCCTTCCCATATTGGGGCTGTTATAATTGCGAAAAGACAGATTCTGCATGGACTGTGTAAGGAGGCGGCTGTGCTACCTCCACCAAGTTTTTCAGCTTATTCCTTTAGGCTTCCTTTGAGTTCTTTCCTTGCCAGCTTCTGTTGCGGTGGTAGAAATTCTACAATTGCTATTTCCTGACCTCTAGAATCCAGCCTTAGTCAATTCAGGGAAGTCGCCGGCCCAGGGCACGGCCCACCCAGGCTTCCAGTAAGCGGTTTTACTGCATCTTACTGTTTTCTAAGGCTGGAGCATCCCCAAGACAACAGGTGTGTAGTGGGGGAGGGGAAGAGGTGATGGCAGGACAGAATGAAAAGATGGCAAGCCGGGTAGCCTTTGAAAACTAATCTACCCTGAATGCTCCCCTTGGACTGTAATGTGAGAAATAAACTATCTTCTTTCAGCCACTGAGTTAATTACGGGGTCTTTCATTGACGATTTAGTTTTACCCTACCCAATACAGAAACAGACACTGAGTATTGGAAGGACTCATAAAATGTGCTTGCGTACATGCGTGTGTTTGCAACATGAAAAGTCAGGGCCAAAGAAAACAGATGATGCAGGTTGGGGAGCTGGAGACATGAGCATTCACGTAACTGAAGCACTTGTGAGGCCTTCGAAGGCAGATCGCACGCCTACGCACTCAGGGGTGCACTTGGAGTGACGCAGAGCTGTAGTGGCATTGGCTGTTAGCAACAGTGCTGGCTTTCAGCAGACTGTCAGTGCCCCTCCCACAGGCCCACGTCCAGGCCACTTCCATGTACAGACCTGAATTTCCACTGTCAATAGTCTTAGCTCTCTCAGCCTTGTCTGTGCTAGGCTGACTGCAAACAATGGACTTCCAGTCTCCAGAGACTGGAAGTTTGTTTGCTTGTATCAAGTTCATGAGAAAGTTCAAGAGTAAGAGCACTGGCTTTGGGACAAGGCTGCCTGGGTTTTGAGCCTCCTTCCACTACTGGTCATATCACCTAGAGCAACTTGTCAACTTTGAGTGTGATTTTCCCCCCATGTAAAACGAAGATGATATGAATAGTAGGCAGCTCAAAGAGGTGTAGGAATTGAATGCAGGTGGCACGGTTCTAGTCTCAAGCACAATTGAGCTATCGCCGGTCACTATGGTATGACTTCAACCCCCAGCATAGGGGTTGAGCTACATGGTACAGAAGACCTCTCCTGTCTCGCCCGCTGCTCCCCTCAGCAGTGTATTTCAATAGATCTGCCTGTTCTGCTCCCCACTCTGTCTCTGGTGCATCCTCTCACCGCCCCACACATCTGACCTACACCCTGGTTCTTGTATGCATAAAGCAATCAATCAATCTTTTTTAAAAAACTGAATGCATCATTCTTATGACAGGCTCAGCCCAGTCAGGCACAGAGCTAACCCTTAAGAACCATTATTGGTAGAAGAATTGAGACGTCTGCTGCCACCTGGTGGCAACAGTTTTCCACTGAAATATAAGTGTCAGTAAAGAGCCACCTCTGACCTCCCTGCATGCTGTTTGTCACCGTGGTGGTTTGGGTGAATCTTGGTGGATTTCTGTCTTGTGTGAAAGGTGGGAAACAACCTCCTGACACCCCAGGAAGACTGAGGAATGTGGGAGTTGCTTTTACTTTGGGCACTGCTGCCACCTAGTGGTCACATTTCATACTTGCAGACAAAGCATCTAGAAGTCAATTGAAAATAGAGTGCATCTCCACCTTTCCCTTTATCAGTGAGCGCCTTCTGTAGCCTGCATCCTCAGCCTGGAAATTTCTCTTTAAACCTCTCTGTGAGCTCCTAGAAATTTTTGACCTTCCACTGATGAGTTCTGGAATCTTTTTGACTTCTACTAGACACTTTTCATCAGACTCAATTTAAAAGGTCTTTATCAGTGTGTTTAAACTTTTTATCGTTTCTGTAGATGGAATGTCAGCATCACCTTGTAGTGGCAGGAGGGCACAGAGCAGGTTATCCATGACCACCGCAGATGGGTCAAGGAGGAGCCCCGGACTCCTCGGTGGCTTTTTTAGGCTTTTTATTACATCATTACATCAGAGGCCACCGGGTACACCGCAGGCAGGAGGCCCAGGGGGCCAGGAGGCTGGCAGGCCTCCCAGCCCCTAGTGCATCTTCAGTCTCTGGGCTCTCTAGCCTCTCGTGTCTCTGCCACTGCTGTTTCTTCTTCTCTGTCTCTCTTCTCAGCTCTCCTTGCTGGCATCCTCATGGTGCCTCCCTCATACGCCCATGTCTAAGTCCAGGTGTGCCTACTTGCGCATGCCCACGTAGGCACGCGTGCAAAACCGCAGGTGTCCATGGCCAACACCATTGGCGGGAGGGTGGAAATACCTGATCACTTTTCCACTTACCCTGCACACCAGCATGCTTAGAGAGTAAATAGTTTACTAAATTTAAACTGGTTTTCAGTATTCCAGCCAAAACCATCTTTGGGAATCACTACCCTGTCCTATAGCTTGTCTATCTCAACTTAGCCATATTCTAAATATTGTTGCCTTGAATTTGTATCTATTTGGGGTTGATTTCCCTTTAAAATGTTTATCACATAAATGATTCCTCATTTACACACAGATGACCTCGTTAGAGCTCTTCCCTGCTCTCACTAAGCTTCTTCATCCCTCACTTCATCCAGCATGCCTGCAGCTGGGTGCTGTCAGCCAGAGGCCTGGAGGCTTCTTGGGAGGGGGAGGAGCAGAGAGCACCAGAGCAGACACAGTACAGCGCCTTTGCCAGACTCTCGTCCCCAACACTGCCCTCAGTCTCCTGGGACCAGTAAGAGGGGCTGCTTGAGCTTTCCAGACCTTTTACTCATTTCACTTTTAGGTTGTCTCCAAGAATTTTTAGATGTCAGAACATGAAGCAAAGCTGTATTTCCATGGGACTCTCAACCCAGGCTGCTATCAGAAACACAGGAAACCCATGTTTGAGCCCCTTTGAAAGGAAGTAACCCAGAATCTCTGGAGGTGAGACCCACGTGCCAATATCACAAAAACCACGACAGGACATGCAGATGTGAGCTGCAGGTGGGGCTCAAAACCACAGCACGGGCAGAGGTGGTCAAGGCGTGTTGCCTGTTAGAACCCATGTCATGCCTTAACGCACGGTGATGCCTGGGCTCCCCGCCATGCCCCGGGAATCTGAAGGCCAGAGCTGTACAGGTGCTTCAGATGAAGTCAGAGTTGAGAGGCGCTGCTCCAGCCCTAGTAAGCACGACCTGCATTTTGCATCTTGCCTCAAATTATGCAGCCAAGTGAGACAGCCAAATTCCCATTTTTGAGTTCTGATTTTGCTCTCACCTGACACAAAAGTTTTCATGGTCAAACTAATCCCTTGATCTTACCCTGTTCGTCTTCTTTTGCATATGCAAAAGTCCCAGTCAGAGGGCCTCCCTGGAGAGTCTGCAAGTTCTGCTTCACCGAGATCACAAACACACAAAACACCTTCCCATCTGCATGCTTTACAGGCCCAGAAGCATGCATGAGCATACCTCCAGCTCCTAAGTCCTGTATCAGCTCCCCAGTTTTCAGACATAAGTGGTACACCCAGAACCTACTCGTTTCTCACCCTCAAAGCCAGTGAGTCTCAAAGGGAGGCCCCTGAGCCACAACCACCACCACCCCTCCTCCCCTCCCCGCTCCCAAACCGTTCCCCAGCAGCAGCAGCATCATCTCCAGGAAACTGGTTAGAAAATTCCTGGGCTGTACTCAGAACCAGAGACCTGGGATGCAGGTCTGTGTTTAACGAGCCCTCCAGGCGAGGCAGAGAAGCTGCTCAGGTTCCAGAACTTGGGCTCCCAGACATGCTCAGTGCTATCAGCTGACACAGCAGGGACAGTGCTGTGTGAGGGAGAAAGCAAAGAGGAGAACTTTGATTCTCCAGGTAGCCCCAGGCCCAGCCCAGGTATTCAGTTCCCACCACCCAGGGGAACAAAGAATCTGGCGAACTCTCCCCTCAAGGTCAACTGACACTGAGGTGACTATTTTGGTGGGATTAAAAAAAATAAGTATTGGGGCCTCCCTGGTGGCAAAGGGGTCAGAGACACAGTGCTATCACTGGCCACTGCAGCACGAGTTCGATCCCCGGCCAGGGAGGGGACCCACATGGCGCAGCAGACCTCTCCTGCCTCGCCCGCTGCTCCCCTCAGCAGTGTGTTTCAGTCGATCTGCCTGTCCTGCTCCCCGCTCTGTCTCTGGTGACTCCTCTCACCCCCCACACCTCTGGCCTGTACCCCGGTTCTTGTGGGCATAAATAAATCTTTTTTTTACAAAATCAGTATCATGCGAACCTTCTTTCTCTGACAGAAAGCCTGAGTGCTCTGGCCACAAGGAGACAGTGTGGGCTCCGTCCGCGCCCAGGCCCGTTCTGTGCTCAGGACACTGGGTGGACGTTGAGCTCTCCGTTTCCGTCCCCGGCTCTTCTCTGCGCCGGAGCAATCTGGTTCTGAGTTTCGCGTGGCTTCTGTGAAGGGAGGCATGTAGGCCCTACCCTCTATGACCCAGGAACCCCATAACTGTGCTCCCCATGGTGACCGCCTCCCACCAGTGACCCCTAGGGAGAGGGACCTGGGTGCTGGCCAGGGGGCCCCGCTCCCTGATGCTGCAGAGCCCGGTCCTGCGCGCCGGCCCCGGCCACCCGGCTCACGCCTCACACAGCTGGTGTGGCTGGCAGCGTCCCCTCACTGCCAGACTGCCTCAGACGCCGCGCCCCACCCCCTCACTGCCAGAGTGCCTCAGACGCCACGCCCCACCCCCACTCCTGGCTCTGCAAAGCCTAACTGCCCGCAGCCCGCCCCCCACCAATCTTCATCCCGTGCACACGGACCCTCCTGGCCGTCTGATGCCCTCCATACTAGCTGCAATGACAGAGGGAAAGGAAGCCAGACGCTGTCACAGCCCCCCGCGCCCCAGTGCCCTGCGACAGCAGCCTCTCTCTGCTTCTTGCTGGAGTGCGGCCTCCAGTGGGCGGGCAGGTCTCCTTCCCTTCCTCTCACCTAAGGCCGAGTGGCTTCCTGGACGCTTATCTCGGCTCCTGTATTTCCTCTCTCTCCTCACAGCTTAACCCACACATCACAGCTTGTGCCCATCTGGAGCATGCAATGTTTTAGCAAATGCAGTTGTGTGACCATCACAGTGCAACGCTGGCACATTTTCACAGCTCCACTGTCGTCACTTCCTGCTCCTTTATGGCAACGGGGGTCCTGAATCAGCATGGAGAACTGACCCCCAAGAGCCCAGCGGGTGTTGATGCCAACAAAGTCACTTCTTTGCTGTCCCTGCTCTCCCCCCAGATGTGGGCCTGTCGCAGCCTGGGCCTTGACCCCTGGACAGTGTCCCTGCGAGCACGGGGGAGCAGAGGCTGGAGCCCAGGCCTCCTACATACACACCAGGTCTGCTGGGTCTCCGGGCCCTGGACGTGAGGTGGCTCACGGGTAGCTGTGGAGGCACAAGGAGCGACGTCAGGTTCAAGCTTAACTAACGAGTTACATCAGTTTCCTGACATGCAAAAGGGCCATTGTAGCGCCCCGCATGGAGCCATTAGACTCACAGAAAGAGTGGGAAGGCTTGCCAGGCTCAGTGCTTCATCAGTTACCCACAATTATCAGACTTACAAAAGGGAGCTGTCTGCACCCCAAGTTCAGAACTCCCCCCACCAGAGCTTGAAGATGCCACATAGGATGGGGTTCACAGGGACCTCCCCAAAACTCAGAAGAGGAAAATATGGTTGCCAGGTTCAGGGACCTGGGGGTTGGAAGAAGTCGCATAAACGGGGGACACATGGAGAAAGAGGCCTTAGGAGAGGAGGGGGAGGGGCAAGGGCAGGTCAGGGTCCCAGTGTGGGGGGCTGAGGTGGGAAGCTGAGGAGGGCAGGAGATTGGAAGGAAGCTTCCTGACTTGCCTGGCCTCCATATGCTTGTTAGTCTGGAACGTCCAGCTCCTCAGAGGACAGCCAGGCGCAGGTGCCGGAAAGGAATACAAAGCAGTTTAAAGAGACAGGCCAAGCCCGATTTTAACCGCTTGTGCTTCTTGCCCAGTCGTCTCTCAATGTGGAATTTGTCTCCCTGCCTCATCGAGAGGCAGTTATACGGTTTCTGTGGGTCTTGAAGGACTTTCTGGGCATTGAACGGGGCAGCTGGGGGCAGCATCAAAACAGGCATGGGGCCATCCTGGACAGCGATCCAGGCCACCCTGGCTTTCTGGGTTCCACATGTGCAAGAAGCAGCTCCTGCCACACCCACCAGAGGCTGAGGGCACCCCCACTGACCCACCAGTGTCCTGACCTCTCCCCTAGTCCCGCTGCCAAAAAGCCATTTTTATGAAAACGACACACACATCAGGTTTTTAATGAGAAAATAATTGTATACTTGCATTGAATGCCTCACAATCACTATAAAACCAAAGCAGGATAATAACATTTAAGTGGTTAACATACACAGGAGAGCCAGATACAGAGTATAATTTGCAAACACAGGATTGCTGCTTTTTCCCCCTCCTCCTCTGAAAAACAAAACAAAAAAAATCATCCAGGTAAAGAGCAACATAAAATCAAAACTGGCAGCTCACTCACTGAATGCTTAAAATTCAGGAAGTTGGTTCTGTCACTAAAACTGGATATAGTCACCATCTCTAAACACTTAGGCTATTTTTTTAATACATAGTTTAATTACATCCATTCTTGAGTTGGAAAAAAAAATGTTTGTCTTCAGAGACAAGAGTCAGCACTATTTCAGCGTTCCTTGTTACGCTTTATATATGAGTGCGTGTGCGTGTTGTGTATATACGTGACATTGATTTATATATACTGCTTATATGTCACTGTCAAGGGCAGGCAGCATGCATGGGTGTTAAGAGGCAAGGAAACTGCATTGTATCATCCCAGCAGAATACAGCCTGGCCTCCTGCCACTGACAAACCCTGTTTCCATAATGTCTGCGTGAGAACGCCAAGGCATGTCAGTAGTTCATCAGCTCCAGAGGAAAGTGAGCATCTCTAAACACTGCGGAATGAAATACTCTCAAGAAAGCTTTTAACAGCTATAGAATCTAAACATTTGTTATAGTTGAGATTAACAAGCTCGCGTGCTATTTGGGGGCAGGGACGAGCATCTGAGGTCAAGTTTTCCACTAACCTCTTCCTCTCCATTGGATTAGGCAGGAGTGACTTTCCTCCCTGGGTCTGTTGTGTCTTCGGAAAGTTAAAGGGATTCATTTGGGATCCCAGAGCCGAGCATAGTGCTATGTACAAAGCAGTGGCCCCAGGTTTCTTGAGTGAATAAAAATCTCAAGAAAGCACAGAGAAAATCTGGCTCATCCAAGGCAACTGAAATTTACATTTCAATGGGATGATGAGTGAGTGGGGCGAGGAATAGCAATCATTCTTCCAGAAGGCAGTAAAAGGGAACGGGCAGAGGTCGGGGATGTAAGGGGCTGCAGTTAAGCAGCTCTGTGACTGTGCGAGGGTCATGAAACTCTGCCTCTGTTGCCTTTCCTACACGTAGAGCCTGGTCCAGAGGGACCTGGGCTGGGCTCCCTGAGTCTATGCAGTCAGTGCTCTGGTCCAATCAATGTCTGCCTCTAATGCAAGTCCTTACAATGGACTGTTTTGCCTGCTAGACTTTCATTCTGCTGAGATTCTCTTCTCAAAGGTGGATGTAAGGTGGGTACATGGTTTTCTTCAAAACAGAACAAAAAACTTCAGAGGAGTCCAGAACAGTTTCCTCTGATGAGAGAGTGGGGGGAGTTTGTCCATAGCACGTCAATATCGCAGCTAGGGTCTCTACCAGATCCATTGTCAGTGCAAAAGAACATTAAGCACTTTTGTTTTTTGTGCACTGGATTGACACCACTCTGCTCTCCAGCCATCCTTGCATGCCTGGGCCCACGTGAGGCTGCCACCCTGTTTGATTCTTGGAAACCGAAATCCTCAGGGACAGCATCCTTCCTGGTTGCTTCCATTTCAGCTGTCAGGACTTCTAATCTAACACACAGCTCATCTTCCTGGGAGATGAATTCTCGTGGCAGGGATCTTAATTTGCTTTGTGTCCCCAGTGGCTAGTCCATTTTGTTGAAAATTCATTCAGACTACCTAAGAGGATGAAGCATGGAAATATGGTGCCAACTGCCCATCTGCAGAATTTGGCTTCAAATTGCAGTTTTTAAGGATCCTTGAAAGTTATCAGACAATCTCATTTTTATTAAATTGTGCCCACCACTTGTCTATGAATAAAGACTTCCCCTAAAGTTGGTACTAATCAAATAAGAGCAAAGATAATGTGTGTAACATTACATACAAATCTTGTGAAATTGCTACTTCTCAGAATAACATATTAGAGCTTGTGACATACAATATAAAAACAAAATGAATTTTCGTGAGGTCTGACTTAATTATTGCTTTTTAAAAACCTCTGTTTTAAAATAAAGGGGGAGAGGGAGAAAGGCTGGTCAGTTTTTTTTTCTCATGGCCAGAAAACAGAAACATTTTTTCATCCAGATATTTAGGGTACCCGATTATTGAATACCCTGGTCATATTGCTTTAAATGACAGAAAGAGTACAGCTGGCTTCTTCTATAGTATACTAAGCATGAATACAAAGCATGAGAATAAATATGATACTTCCCTAAATGTCAAAATACAAAACTGCTCAAAACTTTGCAACTGTGACTCATGCAAATACCATGTTAGGTCAATTTAATATCACAAATACTGCATCAGCTCAGTGCCTCTATATTCCTTTTCATAAAAAAGAAATTCTCACTCACTCCTAATGCTGGCAAACAGCTCTGGAGGAAATAACTGTACACCCTTGTCCCATGATCAACCTGGAGTTTTAATCTTCACACACATAACCTTACTTGTGAACATATACACATCACACAAACACACAGACACCCGTGCACACACACACTTTTACATACACACATGCACACACCATCTTTAGGATTTGTAGCTGATTCCAAGTCTAGGTTTCTATTCTATATTTTTCTCTGTGTAATCCTGAAAAACACTGGTTGCTCAACAAAAATAATATCTCTTGACTCTTTTATTCTCTCACTCTCTCTCTTCATCTTTACCTTCATGACCTTTCCTTAATGTTTCATTTCTAACTGATCCAAAATAATCTATCATTCTCCCTATTACCTCTAAAGTCCACTTTATAGTATAAAATATAGTTATAAACACCTGCTTATTTCTTGTCTATCTCTCTAAGGCAGAGTTCACCCTTTTTCAATTATTGCCTTTCTAAAAATATCCCTACCATCTCGAACCAAGCTGTTCAATGTGTACAGATTTTATACATGTATATATTCCCCCATCCCACCATAAAAATAGTTGTTGCCCACTAAATAGTTTTCATATGAAGAAACATAACTGAAAATGTGTTCTCATAAACTGTAGATCAGTCACTATTACAAGCAGACAAGATCCTAAAGCTAAAATAATCCATTTGGTTTGGCTTTCTCCCCCTTTCTCAACCCCCTAATGTAGAATAGATTGTGTTTGCAATATAACATATTGTCTTAAAAATGTGTATTTTATGTATTGCGATCATTAATTGTTCCCAATTAAAAACAATTCAATGTAAGAGAAATGGAATCATAATGGCCTCTTATGGGCAAATATAGAGAAAAACATCATTCACTTGATGGCTGCTGGAGTAAATGGAGTTAACCCAACACCTGCGATGCTGGGTGTGCTGGGTGGGAAACAGGTGCAGAGAAGTAGCCTGGGCCCAGATAGCACACAGCTCATGGGCCACTGCTCTCTAAATGGCCCCATCGCCATTGTTCATCCTTATCACCCAGCAAGGCTGGTCTCAGTTCTGCCTGTAGCAGCCATGTGGATTTGCTTGTAACTTCTTTGTCCTTTTGGATCAATTGTGGATTGGTCCAAAACCAGGCAATTCTTTGAGTCACAAAAAATCCCTTTCTCTTTTGACTCTTGGGAGGTAAGAGTTTGATGGGTGCACTTCTCTTCTTATTTTTCATCACTGTGTATTGCAGCTGCTGGTCTACATAAGGATTGCTGAGTTTATTTGCACTTTAATAAATATTCCATTAAAATGCTTTGATGTGTGAATGTTTTGGTTTCTTGGTAACCCAAGCACCAAAGAAGCTTCCTGGGTCGAAGGAAGTTTATTATTCATTGTCCTCTTCCTCTTGGTTGGCGTAGATCCCCGCCTCCCAGCGCAAGGCCAGTGCGCTCTTTCTTCGATTAACCCGTGTGGCCTCAAGGACCTAAAAAGAGAGGAAGAAAAATTAGGCAGGGTCCATGGATATTAGTTCTCTTTCTTTTCCTTTCCCTTTTAACAGGATCTAATGAGAGAGGGAAGTAATTAAGTGTCTTGTAAGGCTGGGAGGTACGAGATAGGGTAAGATGGTAGGGTGGGGGTTGTGGGTTTGCAGTCATCTCATAGCCAAAGTTCATTTGCTATTTGATCCACACTTTTCAATAAAGAGAGACTTCTAGAAATGTTCTGCAATTTTCTTGGTGCTAGATTTGACTCCGCAGCAAGGTCTTAATGTAACAAAGCAGATCTCTATGTGCAACAGATCTGCGCTGTCTGAGGGAAATACTCTATATTTGCACCATCCAATATGGCAGCCATGTGACTACGGAGCACTTGAAATAGAACTAGTGTGGCTGAGATACTAAATATTAATCTTAATTAATTTTAAGTGAAATATCCTCATGGAACCACATTGGACGCCACAACTATAGATTATCTTAGTTTCTTTGTAAACAAGGAAACCAGAAGATAATTCCAGACAATTGAATCATTATAGATTCAGTCCTTCAGGCTCTGTGGATCTACATAAACTATGAGTATATATTTACAACATGAAAGTCTACTTTGGTATAAATCTCAAAGATCCACTAAGTGAAAAAAAAAAAAACTTTTTGGGTCAATAAGCAGCAATCTGAGCATTTCGATGCCACCTTTGGGCCACAAGTGCTCATAAATGAAATGAAAGGTTAATAATATCAAAGATGTGTATTAACATCTGCATAGAACCTCCTTCCCTCTGCGTCACAGAATAGCCTGTGGACTCCCAAGGAGAAACCTTAACCAATCTTCTCCAACTCTAGTTTGATCAAGGTGAGAGTCACAAGAATGACATTTAGGTTGCCAGCATATGAGAAATGGCTCAATTTCACGCCATGGCACCAAAAACAAACCTATGCGTGCCAACCAATTAAATCATTACTGCATTTGCTTGGGATGTGCAGTTTCTGATTTTAAAGAAAAGTCTAGCAGAACCAAGCTTGGCTTCTCCTAAGAGCAATCTCTTTGGCAAGGACAACTCCAGGGAAGGAGGTGCAGCAGGAAGTGGTGGGGCTCCAGATGTACACAGATTACGTCGATTAAAGGTCTGGGTCCAATTCTCTGCACCTGTGACACATAAATGGCCTTCGCAGAGCTTCTGCATGCTTTCTTCTGGAAAGCCTTCCCCAACCCTCCAAGCAGGCACAGCTGGGCCGGCACGGAGGATGCCTGAGTGCTGACTGCTGAGTGCAAGCTCGTTGTTAAGCACACAGACCATGTCTTTACATGTCTCATGTGTGCCAGGTCACTCACTCAGTTTCTACAATAAGAGTCTTCAGGACAGCATGCTTGTAAGTCTTGAACAGTCAAATGATTTTCTGGTCAACGTAGGATAATACGGTACTGAGGCAAAGACTAGAAGTCCTGAGCTTCACTTCCCGTTCAGTTCGCGGAGCACACTGCTGTTGTTTATGGAAGCTGGGACTCAACTTACATTATATGTAGAGTGGATAGGACCTGAACTGCTTTACAGGCTTTCTTAGAAGGCGGGAAGACGCTGAAGTTCAGGCAGGTCTAGATTTAAATCTGAATGACTGTGACTTTGGGAAAATCACTGTCGCCTGTGTCTCAGTTTCCTTATATGGAAAGTGGGAATAATAAAAGCTACAGTATAGAGTTGGCTTAAGGACATAATGAAGCAATGTATCTAAAGTGCTCAGCCTTGTTCTGGGTGCAGAGGAAGACTTCAGGAGATAATTATTTCAGTCACAGTATGAAGGGACTTTATAAACTAATGTGTTAGTCAAACCAAAGGCATTTTTATAAGGAGAGAGATGTCTACCATGGCCATCTGTTTGCCTTGTAGATCACAGAGACAGACAGAAAGGTCTACAAAAAGCTAAGATTCTAAATCAATAAGGTTCTGAAAAAAGTGATTCCCATCCCTTTCAGATGCCCTTGTCTTTTACTTAGACCTTATTTTAATTGTCAATCATCCTGAACAGATTTCATTTATTTTCTCCTTCAGGCACCCATGTTACAATTCACCCATCCATCATCTTACAGATGCTTACTGGATTCCTACCAAGTGTTAGGCAAAGTTTCGAGGAAAGAAGACTCTCCTCAGAAAATATGATAGGCAGAGAGACATATTTAAGATTGTGGAACACTTAGCAAAACTTGGGTATGCACATCTTTTTACAGCCCAAATAAGTCAATTATGCCAATCATGAGCCCCGTTTTAAATTTTCATTCCCATAGTATATATGTGACCGCTTAACATGATCCTGTATTTCTGATGAAATTTAAGGCCTTAAGGAATGGCACAGCCAAGACCATAAAATGGATCGTTATCAAAATAGTCAGTGGCCTCGCCACAAAGCTGTCTTTGGGTTCACTAGACATGTGATCTAGGAGTGGTTCAGAGGTGAAGCTGCCCTGAACTGGCTTTCTGAAAATTCGAAAGCCAAGTCCTTGGGGAAGGTATATGAATGAAAAAAAAAAACCAAAACAAAACTGTTTATAGTTAATTCAAAGTGTTGTGTGTGTATGAGTGAATCACTAGCAAATCTAAAGCTTTTCATTTCCTAAAATCCAGTCCCTTTCTTTTCTGGGCCAACACCCCTCCCTCTCTCACCCCAGGAAGAAAACCCAAAACAATAAACAACATTGCCTCTGGGGTTCTGAGAATCACTTACTGTTTAAATCCTCAGTACTATTTTATGAGTTTCCTATTATTATTATTCCCATTTCACACAGGAAGAAGCTGAAGCACAGGGAGGTTAAGGGACTCAACCAATGGCACTCAGTAGAGGAAGTGAACATCTGACCCCAGAACCTGAGAGGGGAGTTGATGCCCAGGTTTCTGAGTTACACTGCTGGTCAGTGACTGTAAGGCGGACAGGAGTATCAGAAAGAGCAATAAACACTGTGCACAGAAAAGGAGAGAAACAGAAAACAGTAATAGATCTGATCTTAGGTTTCACCACTTTGACAAATATAAGGTCTGGTGGAGGGGAAATCAATTTTCTTTGAACAACCCTGTAATATTATTATATCTCTCAAATGGATTGCTAAATATGGAATAGCAAATAACACAGGACTTTTTATTTGGGAGAAGTAAAATAAAAGATACGTGTAAAATAATATTTGTTATTAGTTCCTCTTCGACTGAAGACAGACTAGACCTACTTTTATCTTCCTTGGTTATATGTGACCAGATTTTCATTATTCTTAAATATGGTTATTCAAAAGGATGGTTTAGGGTCTCATTTTCCAACTGCCATCCCCAAGAAAAGAATCACAGCCATTGAGGAAAGTATGTGACATTCTCACCATTCTTTTATCCCTTATGAAAAAAAATTCCTGTTAGTACACAGTAGTTCATATGTATGGTTAACTATAATTCTGCAAAAGAGGGAGATTTTAAAAACACATGATGTTACATGTTAGTAGAACCCATCTGAAGAATAATTTGCAATGTGTAGTGATTATGAGGATGCATACACTCTATAACCAGTACTTCTAGATATGCAGAAGCAAATTATTCCAAAGCTACACAGAGATATATTTATAATCACATTCATTGAAGTATTGCTTGTAATGGGGGTGGGAGGGAAGGAAACAACCTACATTTCCATACTAGGAGGATGAATAAATGACACAGTCATCCAATGGAATACTATACAGCAGTGACTTACTAGAGATCAACATGGACACATCTAAACACAGTGCAGACAGCATACAGTAAGAAGCTGAGGATAATATCATATGATACCATTTACAGGAAGTTCCAAAACATGCAAAGTCAAAAATGAACTATATCTATAGACAAACGTATATAGTGTAAGTATAAAAACATGCATGTACATGATGAACAGCATAGTTACGGCTCCAGGAACAGAGAAATGGGAACTGGGAGAAGTAACAAGAGGGCTTGAGTTGCTTTGCAATATAAATTTCCTTACAGACTATAAAGACAATAGTATGAAATGATAAGAATGGAAAAGCTGCATAGATGTCATATTTTTTCTGATGTCATATTGTTGGAACATTTGAGTGCCAACTCCAGGACATCGGGGACTTTGTTTTGTTGACAACTACATTCTAGGAACCTAGAAAAGTGCTTACCATGTAGTAGGTTCTCAGTTGTTCACTGGGCAAAGAGATGAAAGATTCTGTAATTCTGTATATCTGAAAAAATTCTTTTAAACTAAAATATTTTAATGTATGTGCTTTCTATAGAAAAAAATGGAAAATGGGAGGGGGAGATAGTGTGCTTTTTTACAGCACAAGTTAGTGAAATACATGGAAAAGGAAGTTGCAAAGGAGGAGACTTTTGGGGGGAATTCACTGTTTAAATGAAACAGCCAAGACAAAAATACAGGTTTAAAAACTGGGCCAAGGGTGGAGGGGGGTAGTTTGGGATGGTTCACTTCTGGAATAACTAACCCTGGTGCTGTGTAATGGAATGTTCTAGATCTGCGTGAAGGTAAGCGAAGGACTGGTTAGGATAACAGTCCAGTCCTCCTTTGAGACAACGCTGTTTTGTAACCAGGCCAGAGTACACATGCTATTAGGATGCTGACATGGACCAGTTGTGCCCTCTGGTCCAAACATCTTCCAGATTTGTGAGCAGGACCAGGTCTGCTCAAGCCCATCGCACAGCAGCGAGACTCACTGCACACACTCCAATGGCCCGAGACAGTCCCCCAGCTCAGACAGGGCAGGATGAAATAAATATGGAGACAAACTGCTTTCTTGTCTTTTCACTTGAACCCAACAGGAAATGGCAAACCACAACAGCATGCACCTGGGCCAGGCATGCAGGAAGACCAAGACAAACAAGTTGAAAAGTACCTCGGAAGTCACCTTGCAAGACAGTAACTTAGAGGTGTACTGGCAGAGAGGGAAAAGACCAGGGTTAGTGCATGGCAGACCCACTCAACAGAACACCCCTGCTGGGAAGCAGCCCCACATGGGAATAGCAGAGCGGGAGGAACACCAGGAAACCAGGAAACCATCGCACACCCACACCAAGGCCACTTTATCTGATATTCGTTTATTCAAAGGTTTGTATCTTTTGGAGCAAGTAGACGCACTAGGATGCATTTAATAAAAATATCAGATAAGCCCATCCTTTGTTAATTCAAGCTTTGTTGCTTCCATTTTCTGTGCTTTGCATTAACACCAGTTTTCCCTCCCTGTGTGTGAGCAGCGGCTCACCAGCTCAGTCCTTGCGAGGCATCTGGGATTTGCTAGGGTCTATAGGCAGGTGTAGTCAAACCCCACAGGGTTCTCTGAATCCCAAAACAGTCTTATAGTGTATTGTCTCATGAAAATGACCCTTCCCCCAGACAGGAGCTGACTTGAATGCCGGGAGTGTGGAAGCAGAGTCTCTGAAGCTGACCTAAGGAAGGCACGGCCGGGGTGGGGGCATGCGACGTCCTCATCACTATCTTGGGGGCCGGATAAGTTCTTGAGAGTGGCGTGGTCATGGAGGAACTAAACCAACTCTTTCCTTCCTGTGGGTGACTAAAAAGTCCCAGCAAGGAAAGCTCAGAGGAAAAATGGCGTGGCCGTGGGAAATGAGGTAGGTCTGACTTGGGGTAACCCTTCCAGAAATGTGGTAATGGCCTAGTGTTTTCACACTGCTTAGAACCGTGGGGGCATTAACTGGTTTGGACATTGGTAATAGAGACCAATAACCTTCCTCTGCAAGGCACTGAGGAAGCCTGTGGGAAACTATGACTCATCAGTCCGTTCCAAGTTGCATGACTGATCAGAGAATGCACTGGGCCCAGATAAAGGGACATGTGCAAGTAAGCCAACATTTCCAGATAAAAGAAAACCACAGTCAGAGCAGGCCTACAGCTGGTGTGCATTGCGTGCTCAAGAGGTATATGACTGGGGCAAGCCCGGGACCCCGCCGAGGAAAAAAGTTGCCTTTTTTGAATTCTCACCAAGGCCCTTTATGGGCTGGTTAACCTAATAGTCCAGGATATGGAGGGGACGGGGTGGGGAAGAACCCTCTCCTTACCCCAAAATTAGCCAAGAGGCCCATTGGTAAATAGGGCCTGGCTGAAGCCTTAAACGTGGAGACAGGCCTTAGTGACTATGCCACGCAGAACAAGAAAGCCGGCCCAGGTGGGCAAGGACCGTGGCTACTGAGGACGCCCTGCTCCAGTTCTGAGCCGCAGCCACGATGGCTGTCTGGGGTTCTCTGTGAGAAAAGGCGCTTTACCAGTTTCTTGTCAACACTTTTTTTAAGAACCGAAAATGAGCAAAGAGCCGCTGACAACTCCATGGCACCATCACAGAGACGCCTGGGTAAATGTTTCAGGAGAGAGGTTCGTGGCTTAATTCTCCATCTCCTGTCAAGATCCTCGCCTTGTTCCCAGCAGGAGAGAGGGACAATCTCAGAGGCATGAAAAAGTCCAGCAAATGCTGTTATAAAGTGGAAAAGTTAAAGGGCCCTAAGAGGAGACCAGGACTCCAGAAAGTGGATGACTGTTCTGGGGTGCAGAGAACATTGCCCCTGTTTTGATGGCAAAGATATTTTTCTCAGGTACGCTGGCAAAAGCTACTCATCAGAGTGGCAGGCATAGTTTCATCTGGCTTCTCTCTTCTCTTTCTTCTGTCCTTCATACATTAGTATCTTTGTGTCTAGCATATCACTGTACATACATCCCAATTACACCATTTTAAGTTTGCCTCCTCTTTGAGAAGCACAGCAAATGAAAATGCTTTGCCTTTAATTCCCAAAGAGCTTGCTACTTCCAGTGAGCAAATTCAACCTGGCCCTGATGTATGTGAGGGACACATGGTGAGGACAGGTGACTTTGGGGAAGGAATATCGGCAGGTGGAGGTGCTGGGTGTCGTTGGAACCACGTGAGTCACCAGAGGCTCTCAGGGTGGAGACTCCAGGCCACATTCTGCCCCAGAACTGTGAATCAGCATGGAACCCGGAAAGACCAGGGAGGGCCTAGGGGGCTGGGAACCAGCTCCACGACTCAAACTCCAAACAAATCCATCTGCCCCCTTTGGTTATGCTTCTGGTAAGAGGAGAAAAAATGGAGATGGGCCACAGGTCATCTAGGAAAAATAAAGGCATGTGCATTCTTACACAGAGACTTCAACATATTCTTCAGTGACTGGTGCAGATACAGTAGGGAAGATTCTCCGGAGGGAAAAGGGCTCAGAGAGGGAGGAGCAGTTGGCTCTGGGCATGGACTTGCTTTAGAAGCAATCTGACTAGAGCTTTCTTTTTCCATTTCTCTCAGGTTTGGGTATCTTAAAAGAGGAAATAGTAGACTGGATAGCTTTTGCCCTGTCCTAAGAACTCTCACTGACGACAATCGGTTCTCTTTAATATCAAGCGCAGTGTAAACCACTTGACCTTGAATTCAGGATCTGGGGATATTTAACAGCTTGATTGTTTCTTCCTCATCCGAAATGTTTATTTACGTGAGAAAAATGGAGAGAGACTGCAACCCCGTTGCGTAAGTGAAGCAATCGGGGCATGAAAACACCTACTCCCAGTCACTCTGTCAAGGCCAAGGGGATATCCCTGCTGGCTGGCATTGCTAGTTGGCTGCCTGGGTGTTGGACTGCACAGAGGAGGCTTCTGGCCTCTGCCTGTGACATGGGCAAGAGCAGGCTCTTCACTGCTGTGTGTAACTTTGTCCGCTAACACCTGCGGCTCGACACTAAAGGCCCGCACAGAAGGCGCGCAGAGTGCATGGAAAACACCCCAAAGGGCCACGGTCATCAAGTCAGAAGCTGAGGGGTCCACACAGCTCACCTGCAATAAAGCTGCTGGTGCATGGCGTGGCATCTCTGGAGAAAACACGCCATTTCTAACACTGAGCTGCAAAATGATCACAGGCTCCAGAATTGCCTACAGGTGAAGTCCATATTTTAAGTGTGGCTGTGCAGGAAGGCTCAGGCGGGCAGAAAAGGCCCCCAGGGCTCAGGACAGGAGCTCTGCAGTGGAAATGCCCTGCAGCCACCGAGGGCCAGGTCCTGACCCACTGTCCAATATGGGGAACAGTCCAGAAATGCTCCAACCTGACAGTGTTGAAGGCAGTTTAGGTGAAAACTGGAGGGAGAGGAGGGGGGACGCTGAGGGGGTCACCAAGCAGCTGTAGAAGTGTTTGCCTGTGTTCTTTCTATACCACTGCACATTTGAAAGCAATGCATTTCCATGTCTGCTTTCCACTCCAGAAGTGGAAGGCAGTAAGTGGGCGTGGAATGTCTGCTGAAAGACCCACAGCATTCAAGCCTAAGGCAATCAAATAACTTATGTAAATGGGGGTTCTTTGAAGAATGATGGGGGTGACCTTAATCTTTACACCAGGACAACAGGCCTACAGCCGGCTGTCCTAGGGGAAACTGGGTCGTACCTTCAGCCTCCCTCAGCTACTGTGCCGAAGGTGGCCTGGGGGGACGGTAAGGGACTGAGGCCAGGTGATCAGACAACAGCTCTTAGAACAGATGCCGGCTTTGTCTGTGATTGTCACGTGCAAAGTCCTTGGAGTTGAAGGTAGAGGGGCAGCTGCGTGATTTCTAACTCTCATCTGAAACAGTTCTTTCCTGCCAAACTGAACACAGTGACTTGGTAACAGCCCCAAAGGCATTTAGTCTTTGGGGTACTATGTCACATTGACAGTGGGCCCTGAAGGAACAGCATCTGCATGTTCTCTAGAGAAATAACATCTCTAAGAGCAGGGCAGGGGTAGAAATCAGCTCCCTGGTGCCTGGGAGGATTTCTCGATGCTTCTGTCCTTCCTCCCTGTTGCCCCTGTTTTCTACACACCAACAGCGCACGTGTCAGCCTTGCCAGCGGGCTTATACTCAAGGTGGCAGCAGCAGGACCTCCTCCTTACAGGATCAAGGTCTTTGAGAATCAAGATGACAACCCACACCCAACTCCAGGCATGTTAAACCACACATTCTGGAGTCACGATGCCAGCCACACAACCACATGACATCCATCCACCGGACGCCTTACAGGTGGGAAAGAGGAAAGGAGGAAACACTTACACTACTATCATCCATTCTCTCGCGCCTTTTAGACTTGTGAGTCTCATAGTCTTCCATGAGGGTCTGCATCAGATTCTTGGACCGCTGGGATCCGGCAGCCTCTTCGGGGGTTAAGTCAGGCTGCACGCTGGGGCCTTCAGGACTGGGGGATGGAGGAGGTTTGACTTTCTCTATTTTCCCTGAAACAACACGAAGAGAACAAACACCCTTTCTAAGCTTGTCTGCTTGCGACTCCTTTCGGAAAGAACAGAACACTGGCAAAGAAAAACAAAAAAATAAAACAAAAAGCAGAGAGAATGGTCCTGGAATGCCGGTTGAGTGCAGGTCATTTTATCACAGAGGTCAAAGCATTTAAGGACAATGGCACAAACCATACAACAAAGAGCTTAAGAAACAAGTACTAAAAAGGCAGGTGGACCAAAGAGCCCCGTCAGGCACTTGCAAACATGTGTCAGTCAGACACTGGGCCCAGCGGACTGGGGATGTGTACCCCCCACAGAGCACAGCATCAGACTGCCAGAGGTGAAGGTGCCTTCGAGCCGTAGAGACCCACCTTTCCCAGTGAGTTGGGGCCAGCGACAGGCAGCCGTGCAAAGAGGTCTCCTTACCAGGCTCCTTCCTCTAGAAGGCGCTTCCTCTAGAAGAGGCTCCCTGTTGTCAGGTGACACACCCAGGTATCCGGCAGAGCTAGCACCACACTGTCCAAACTCTGGAGAAGAACCAGGCCTGTCCTTCCCAGCTCACTCTCCTCGGATGCTGGCCCGCTTTATTTTTTGCCTTACCTGCCAGGGTCCTGAAAGCTTTTGTGTTTGAGACCCCCCCAGACCCTGAGAAAGGAGAGTCAGCCAATCCAGCTTCATCGCTGTAGAAAAGACTTTTCCAGACTGGAGAAAGGTGAGATTTGAAATGCCCTAGAGGAAATAATTGGAAGGAGGAGACCAGGCCTGGAGTCACCTCATGGCTCCCTCTGGGGAAATGCCTGGCCCTGAATCTGACCCCCCAAAGGGGTGGGTTTTATTGCCAGAGTCCCAAATGTACCTCTGAGGGCCACAGCCACACTTGTCCCTAATACACTTTTGTGGAGACACAGCTTGGGCCTATGTACAAGGTATGCGAAGACACACAAAAATAAATGGGGCCATTCATACCCAAGAGTCTGGAAACCGCCAGGGAGACTCACATGAGCCCATCCAGTCAACTCGCCGTTCTCTGTCTGCTCCCTGAGCACTAACTCGGCAACTGCCCCATGTAGCTGGAATTGCAAGTGAACTGGAGTCTCCGGGCGCTGGGGTGTATATTTGGGGCATAGCTCCTTTCAGTGGGAAATGGAAAGCCCTTTGGCGTTCAGGAAGCCCGAGTTTTAACTCCTGCATGCCCCTGAACTGTGTGGTGATGACTATCACTGACTGCCCTCTCTGGGACCTCGGGCTGCTTGCTTAAGTTCCCAAGGCTCAACTTCCCCAGCTGTCAGAGAGAATTTGGGAAGAGGTTGTCTTGGAGTTTCCTTCTAACGCAAACACTTTGCTATATTATCAAATACATTTGGGAAGATCAAATCTTATTGGTTAAGAAGAAAGGCCTGTGGCCATCATATTTGGGGATTAGGTGGGAAGTGGATTTGAAAACCTACAGAGAAGTGGTCAGCCTTTAAACATAAAAGATACTTTTCACTTGTGTTTCTTCCCATTCCCACAAAACCGAAACATATCCCTGCAGTAGGTTTTACCAGTTAGAGCCACTAGAGGTCACAAGAGTGCCAGCAAAGAAAGCCAGGCTTAGGCCTACATGTGGACCAGCGGCTGCTTGGGAAAAGAGGGAGAAGTCTGACGCGAGAACGAGGCTTCAAATGACCAGGACAGCAGATGAGCAAAATCTCTTAGGTTCCCAGATAAAGAACAGACTGTGCCCCATGCCTGGCCTTGTGGTCACCGGTCTGGCTGTATCAGGGGAAGCCATCTTGGTCAGGGCTCTCTGCCCCAGTAGGCTCAAACCACACACAGCAATTCTGTGCTCCCTCTGAAGAATGACACTGACTGCTGAAAAACTGGAGGGACCGTTTCACACCCAACATTCTTGGAAGGACCTAGTTTGCAGCCAGTGGTTCTCTCCATCAGAAAAAACTGTGTTCTTCTCACTGCAGACACCCCTGTTGGGACCTCAGGGAGTCTTGCATTAATGTGATGCAAATGTCTGTGCCCAGAAGCCTGGAAAGTTTATGATTCTTTATCTGCTCCCTATAAGGAAAAGACCCCTCTACACTCCTTGGCTCTGAGGACAGACCCTGTTAGAATCCCAAATCGTGGGAGCGAACTCTGAAGCTCACTGGCATGCATCTCAGCCAGCGCTTCCTATCCCCCTTGTTTCCCTCTCAACTTGTCTCATCAAAGCTTTCTCTCATATAGTCACCTGGTAGATGACTAAATCACTGAAGAGAGCTGAAAGTGACCTCTACACAACAGCTCTCTTGAAGGACCCAGGCACTACCCCTAGGAAGGTGTCATGCAAACCTGAGGCAGTCCAGAGCTGGCCTTGAGCAAAGATCGGAAACTGACCTTCCCAGAGCAGGGAGTCAGTGCAACGCTGAGTCCTACAAATGACAGGAGGAACCAATGACACAAAGCAAGACCAGAATTCTGAGTGGAGGGTGGACAATCTTTCAAGTTTACTTCACAAACATGATTTTGTTGCAATGACTCCATCTTGAGGCCTTTTAGCCTTAAGTTTATAAAGATGTTTGAGGGTCCACCGCTTCATTGGGCTGGGATGATTCCAAAGCTCTTTCTAAAATTGTGTCCTGTTACCCTAGCTTTGGAAGCTAGTTCTCAACGCTGCCAACAAAGTCATTGGTCAGATACATTTGAGAAATACTAGGTTAAAGAAATCTCTGAAAGAGAGAAAGAAATTTCCTCACTGTAGGATTTCTCCAAGGTTTTGGTTTTAATATGATTGTGAGGCTGGAAGAGCGACTGGAAGATGCTACACTCCTGGCTTTGAAGATGGAGGAAAGAGAGAGCCACAGGACAAGAATGCAGGCAGCCCCCAGGACTGAGGGAGGATGGGCTCTCCCCTGGAGACCCCAGAAGGAATGCAGCTTTTCCAGTACCTTGATTTCAGCTGACAAAAAACACAACCTCAGTCTACTTGAGCTGCCTTAAGGGAATGCCATGGACTGGGTGGCTTCAACAGCAGAAGTGAATTTTCTTCCAGTTTTAGAAGCAAGGAGTCAGCAGGGGGAGGACTCAAGCTTGCAGACAACTGCCTTCTTCCTGTGTCTACACAGCAGAGATCCAGCCCTCTAGTGTCCTTTGTTCCGAGGAGGACACTAATCCCATCATGAGAGCACCCTCTTCCCAAACACATTCTGACCCGAATTACTTCCCAATGGTTCCTTTCCAAATATCGTCACATTGTGGTTTAGGGCTTATGAATTTTAGGGAGACACACTTGGCCTGTAGCCAATACTTTGTAGGCTTTTGACCTCAACAACTGTAAGATAATAACTTTGTGTTGTTTTAAGTTACTGTATTTGTGATAAGTTGTCACAACAGCCATAGAAATATACTAACCGAAATATAAACCCAGTATTTGTCCCCCATGCACCTGTGTGCATCAAGCATCCCCAAGCAGGTTGTGGTTAGAATTCTGACACACATTTTTCTCTTGATTATTTTTTTCTAGAATAAGCACAAATTAATTCTAAAATATAAAACCAAGCAGAAACATTTTCTTTTAAGTACTATTGTAACAGGGTGGTCCCAGGAAAAGGGGAAGTTCCAAATATCCTGGTTCCGCCCTAAGTGGGTGGAGCTGAGGATAAGAAGATTTCTGCAGAGAA
>JAGFMF010012011.1:5380997-5410097 GCA_019455555.1 Galemys pyrenaicus | reverse complement strand
TTTGTATGTTTGTCTTAATGCGGCGGATGGCAGAACCCATTCAGAGAGGGCAGGCTTGGGGGTTCTGGGTGCTCCTCTCCCTGCCCTGTAACACTATTAGCCACGCTAAGAAAAGCAGATAAATGTGCTTGCTTTAACCTTCCAGGACGAGGCAGACCTACAAGCCTCTCACCAGGTATCGCAGCACCCAGGGGCAGAGGAGCCCACACCACCTCCCCTCCCCCTCCCCTCCCCCTCCCCTACCATGTCTTGTCTCCAACAGCAACAATCTCTCAGAGGCTGCGGCACTGCCAGGCTCACTGAGGAGCAAAGAGGGCAGCAAAGTTTTACTCCAAAGTGGTAAATGTCTTACATCATGAGTGGAAGAGAAAACTGGGAAACATGAATCTGTGTTTCCTGTTTATTTATTATAAATAGTTAAGCCATTCTGGTGCAGAGAAAGAAAGTCCTGCCTTGGCTACATTTCCAGATTTTCTAAGACGGATTTCCCTTGGGCATCTGACAGGGGGGTTGGGGGTGGAGAGAAGAATCATAATTCCTCCCACCCCAGGGAACCCCAGAATGCGGCTGCTGCCATCCCACATGGCCCAAACCCTCCTTCTGTGGGAACAGTCTCCCGTCTACACAGCCAAGAGTTAGCAAAAGTTTGGAAATTACTTTGGTCCAACTTTTTGATTTTGGCAATGAATATATTCCACGTCCATGGTGTCTGAGTTCTCAAATCAAAGGTCCGTTGTTTCTACATTTCTCAAGCGAAAAGAAAAAGATACTACTCACTCTTGGTTAAAAACCAAACTGAAGCGAACAAAAACACCCACCAGATGACATGCCTCAGCCCAGGCCTCCCTCAATGACCTCCTTTCTTCATGGAGTAAGGCGGTAAGGTTGCAAATGTTTAAAATGCCTCGCCATTCACCAGGAAGAAATGAACTGATACTTGCATTTTCAATTACACTTCCTCTCGCTAGAAGAGGCTGTTCTCCTGTCAGACCCTGCGTACATGGGCTCCAGCTGTGACCCACAGACCCAGAGCTGGTCCCTGCTCCTTTCATCTCCTCCTTTGAAGGCCCCAGGGGTGGGAGAATGCAAGGATATGAATCTTCAGGTTATAAACCTAGCTGAGAAATGAGAAACTCCCCTGCTTGGCAAAACATGGCTGAGAAACTTCCAAGTATTATTATTTAAAGATAAGTTGGGGTAGCTGCTGGTATTGGGTCATTTCCTAAGAATGGAACTGAAGATGAAAACCCCAGAAGGAAAAAGCTCTATTCTCTTGGAGAACACAGCTGAAGACCAAAACTGCAAAACTGTCTTTTTTGAAATTACATTTCAAGCTAAATAGCAATTCTCCCATCAAGATCTTTGGCTCAACATATTTCTACCAGCATGCTGGGTTTGGCTAGGTGAAGCTGGAGTGCTCCCCTACCTCCCCACCGCCCCCTAAAGGAAAAAAATAAAAGTTTTTATGGTAATACTAGTCACAAATATATTTTTTTCTGAAATCATGGCTGACTATTGCAAATGAATTTCTCAACTCGGATTTTGCAAGAGAAACTGTAATTCGAAGGAATATGAAAAAAATCCCAACTAGGAATAGGAAAAAATTTTATAATGCAATTTCTGCCATTTATTTCAGGTCATGGAAGCTACTAAAGAATTACTCCTGGGCCTGCCCTGGTGGTGCAGTGGATTAAGCAACGTACCATGAAGCAAACAGCCACTGCAGCATGAGTTCGATCCCTGCCGCCGGCCAGGGAGGGGACCCACAGGGTGCAGCAGACCTCTCCTGCCTCGCCCGCTGCTTCCCTCAGCAGTGTGCTTCTGTCAATCTGCCTGTTCTGCATCCTGCTCTGTCTGGTGGATTCTCTCACCACCCCCACACCTCTGGCCTGTACCCCAGTGCTTGTATGCATAAATAAATAAATCTTTAAAAAAAAAAAAGAATTACTCTGTAATTCTGCCAAGATTTTCTAGGCCTTTTCTTAAAATTAATAACTAAAACAACAACAATAACCACTGGGAGCCCTTTGTGTACTAGACACTGTCCTAACTTATTGATGAGCCTGGCACTGTTTAATTCCCATTTTACTGGGGAAGAAACTGCGGTGTATGGGGGTGAACTCAAGCTAGCAAGCAGCAGACTTCAGATCTGAACTTTAAGTACAAATCCGGAAGTGACAATCACATTAGGGCACACAATTCTTTTGACCGGCTTTTTAAAAATAAAGAATTTTTATTTGAGGGATGAGAAATCTAAGAAAGAGACCTGGAACATCTGTGATGTTTGATGCATACCAGCAATTTTGGGAAGACTCTGAAATTTAACTTCAAGGTCATGAGAAACAAAATACAGTGACCTGAAACACAAGTGTACTCTGTGGTGCTCGAATGTCCTGTCCAGTGCACCCACCCATGCCCCTGACCCCAGTCCTCCACTCTTAAGTAGTAGCTGACTCACAAAGATCCAATGGAGCCGAAATGCCAGGTTCTTCAGCAAAGAACACAGCATTTCACCACGACTAGTAAGTCATCTCCTGTCCTGAGCTCCAGCCGTGTGGGGACATCCTGTACCCAGGCCTGCCTGGATTAGCTCAGAGCTTTTACCAGGCATGAAGTGTATGTTGTCAGAATTAGATCCTTTGATTCTTCTTTTCTTACTCAGTTCAAAACTGCATCCTTCTTTGCATGTGGCTGAGTTGGATTTTTTAGAAGCTGTTCTCTTAACTGGAGCATGGAGTGGCTGGGCTTGGGCGAATGACTAAGCTGCTTTCTGGAAATGATCTCTGGGCAATAAGAGTAGCCAGACTACATACTGATATGGACTGTTAGTCCCTCTGCCATCTGTTCCAGTCTTTGGGCAGGTCAGCCATTTTATCTATTGTCATTTGGAGCACTGGAACTCAGATCTGGAAGCTCAGAGGAGCTGTTGCTGGTCACTAGGGGAGCACTATCTCTTGACATCTGGGGCCAAACTTATGCATTCAGAGAATTCTAGAGCTATAATGGTTCCAAAAAGGAGAGGCAGTGTTCAGGCCTGAGACCAGGAGTGGGTAGAGGGAGACTGAGCTCACTCACTCGAGGCTGGAGAAGGGAGGGAGCTGCTACTACAAAGCTCATAGATCCCATGGGCAGAGGCAAGAAAGGATGTAAAAGGAATGTGAGCTTTGGAGTTCAGTGAGCCTGAGATTGACCCTGCTCTACTACATCCTGGCTGAGTGACTCTGGGCAAGTTAATTGAGCTATCTGGGCTCTGGTGGTATTAATTTTCTGAAAAGGGAACAATATTACAGATTCATACACAAGGCCAAAATCAGAAAACCAAATTTCTTCCCAACTTACGTGGTGCAAAACTTGATTTATACTGGCAGGAGACTCTTCTTAGTCTTTAACGTCCCAATTTAAGTATAACTAACTTCCCAAGTTTTATAGCAGAAGTCAAATTTAATGATAACATGCAGCCCTGGCCCCCAATAGGTGTGTTAAGTAATTGCACATCCAGCATACTGCTTTTCTAAATAGTGGAATATATACTTTTGGCTTTTCTAAAATGAGAAAAATTCAGAATATCGCTGGTCTCGAGGGTTTGGCTAATTTATATTCATCTTAGAAGGCAAATGGGAGGTTAAATGAAAAAAAAATGTGTGTGAAGTAACTAATATAGTACAGTTAAGTCACAGCTATCATAATTAGACTTGTGTCATCAGAGAATGTTCAGGAAACATGGCAGTGGGCAGGATGTTCCATATTAGGTTTTAGTACCTTCACTCAGTCAGCTGGGTCCTGACAAGTTGTTCATTCCTTGCCAGCCAGAAAGGCAGTCACTGAACAGTCTGAAGGAAAGCCTTCTGTTACCCAGGCCTGTCAGGGGCTCCGCCCTCAGCTGACTAGACAGTGTCTTCTACTGTGGAGCAACGAGGGCATCTCAAGTGAGACTTGGCCTCATCCAACTCCAAATGAGCATGGAACAAACCATCAAACTCTGCTTCATGAACTTACACAAATATTTTTGCTGCCTAGAACTTTTCTTGATGATATCTGAAGATAATGAAGGGGGAAGAAAAAAGGCCCAGTCAATAATCTTTATGATAATATGATCATCTCACATGCAATCTTTTTTTTTTTTTAAAGATTTATTTATTTATGCATACAAGAACTGGGGTACAGGCCAGAGGTGTGGGAGGTGAGAGAATCCACCAAACAGAGCAGGGGCAGAACAGGCAGACGGACCGAAACACACTGCTGAGGGGAGCAGCGGGCACAGCAGGAGAGGTCTGCTGTGTNATGTGGGTCACCTTCCCAGCCGGCAGCAGGGATCGAACTCGTGCTGCAGTGTCTGTGGTTTGCTTCATAGTGCGTTGCTTAACCCACTGCGCCACCAGGGAGGGCCCTCACATGCAATCTTAAGCCAAACTGGCAACAAAAGTTACAACTCCCTATGAACGTTATTTGTATAATATGTATGTAGCTGAGGCCTTATAGGTATTGTGGTAGTGGGTGTGATGTGTTAATATACATCAGAAAAGGGGTGAACTTATATCCCTAAATCACCTACAGTGTTGTAAATAGAAAAGTAATGCAATTACAAGTAAATAAAGTCACACATATACAACTACATAGAATCTACTTAAAATCTGAATTATCTGACTACTAGAAAATATAATCTGGTATATTATACTCACTCAGTATATAATCTATAAAAGGAAGTAAATATAAAAAGAAATGTGAAAAAGTAAGTTAAGAATAAATAAATGGAAAAAGTCAGACTTGACCTGTCTCCTAAATCTATCCAGGGTTTCAAAGAGTTATGTGCAAAGTTTTATGACATTCTGTTCCTGTGATGAAGACAATAAAACCACACTGGTGTGGAATGTTTTAAAAAAAAAAAAAGTAAGCTATCACATCTTCCCATATAATAAAAGACAGGAGCTGAGCAGACACTCCAAGTTACGGGTCTCAAAACCCACGTCTTTTCCTTTAGCACTTTCCATAATGTACAGTCCCACTGGGAAAATTATCTGGCTTGGCAGATCCATTCAACATATGATATGAAAACAGAAACGGCTAAACTAATCATCACCTAACTAAGTGGGCTTCTCTGTCATGTCTAGAACTTGGAAGAGAAATCAGGATATCTAATAATAGGCACAGGCACCAAAATGAGAACTGTCTGTTGACACCCGTAGTGTGAGAAGACATTTGAAATGGTTCTGCATTGTAACTTCAATAAAATGTTTCGGTTTTCCTCTCAAACTCACTCTTGGAGGCCTTTTTACAGTAGTGTGTGAGATGACTGGTGGACCCGCCAGAGCACTGTCTCTGATAAGTACATCAATGCCGGCAGGCGGGTGTGTTCACTCTCAGTAGTCAGGCCTTTCACAATGCACCGGGCATCATCATCAAGATAGCATCATTATCAAGATGGCGCCACCATCAATATGGCGCCACTGTCAACATGGCGCCATGCCTTCAAAGACGCCAGCACCAAGGACTCATTAATGCAGAAAGCCCTTTAGTCCATAAACTCATTGAGGAAGTCAGGACAACAAGGATATGTGTGGAGATAACTATCTCTTTGAGAACCTTCACTGGCTTCCCACTGACCTACAGGATAAAGTCTAAACTTTTTTTTTTTTTTCCTAAAGATTTTTTTTTTAATTTATTTATGCATACAAGCACTGGGGTACAGGCCAGAGGTGTGGGGGGGTGAGAGGATTCACCACAGATAGAGCGGGGAGCAGAACAGGCAGATCAACGGAAGTACACTGCTGAGGGGAGCAGCGGGCACAGCAGGAGAGGTCTGCTGCACCATGTGGGTCCCCTCTCTGGCCGGCAGCAGGGATCGAACTCGTGCTGCAGTGATTGCGGTTTGCTTCATAGTGCGTTGCTTAACCCACCAGGGAGGCCCCTAAAGTCTAAACTTTAATACCTTTAACATACTTACACTGTTCTTCACTGTCTGGCTCCAAAGAAACTTTGATTTGTTTTAACTCCCTACCTTCAAGCCACCCTGACCTTATTGTAATTCCTCAAATGTTGCCAAGTTCTGTATTCCTTTTGGGACCTCTATAGATACCTTTCCTTCCAAGAGAAAAATTTCCCCCCACCCTCTGGGCCCAACTCCCACTTCTTCAGTGCTCAGCTTAGATGGTACTTTCACAAGGAAAGAAGACTTCTTATCCCCCCAGTGAGGTGGTCTTCCTTATTCTCTGCTCCCACAGGTCTCCATATTCACACCCTTCTTGAATGTTTCTATTACTGACCTGTAGGTTCCCCAAGGGAAGGGCAGCATCTGCCCTTTCCATCTCTGTAAGAGCAAAGGTCACACAAACCTTATTTAAGTGGACCCTCTTACCTTAAAAATTAAATAAGCATCAACAAGGTAGTATTTCCAGATGGCTTTTCCTTAAAATTGGCCTTTGAAAGAGACTTTTAAAGAAACCCTTTTAAAGAAACCCTATAACTCTCCTACTTTGGAAGGCAGGAAAACTAAAAGTAATATTTACAATACCTAGGGAATGGACCTAACGTCTGGGTAACGTTCTCTGTGAAGAATTAGTAGATTTCTCTTTCTTTAATACATTTTGACTCTATGTAGATTTTCCATGCTTTAAGCTTTTAGGATTTTAGCATATCTCCAGCATGATTTCCTCTCAAGAAGAAGTTTAAAATTACATTTTTCATCACCTAACATTGAATCACCGATCTGAGTCATGTAACAAAGCAGCTGAGTCACCTCCACTGGCACGAGATGGGGAGTAGTGCATCTCCATTCACAAAACCTAAACTGGAGCCAGAAGTTCTGACCATGGCCATGAATCGTCCCGTTCGGCTGCTCAGACTGGTATGTCAGCTCCTCCCCGAACTTGGAGACTGGGGGGCCAATAAATACTCCAAAGGTTTCCAGGCAAGGATAGAAAACCTGCATTTTGCATTCACTTTCTTTCAGCTTGTGTTGTGATTCTGAGAAGCCCTGACACCTAACTGTCCTAGAGATAGCCGTGAAGGAGTGAGGGACACAGATGTCATTATCTTGACCATATTCGGTGTGAAGACGTGCATGGACCAATTACCATCTCACATAAGGGGCAGAATTCGGGTCCTCAAAAAGGGGATGGGATACAGAGAGGGAAGTCTGTGCTAGTAGAGAGGGAATCAGTATTGGGCTGGCTACTGGGGCAAACTTGAAGACAACGTGTTCTCAGCCTGCTGGGGAAGCCTGACAGAAACAGCAGGTCAGCGATCTCTGGGAAAGTGTGGAAATGTCTGTATCACACAACTGTTCCTATACGAGAAGTAGAGAATGCAGTGTGGTGAAGAAGTCGATAAAGATGTGGCATCAATGAGTGCAACAGAAAAGAACCATTGATTATATGCGCTACTGAGAAGGGTCTAGAATGAAATAATGCAAAGGGAGGGCTAGGCAGGTACAGTCAGCTCTAACTATAGGAGAACCATGGTGCTTGCCTTCCACGTGAGCAGCAGGAGCTGAACCTTCCTCCATTAGACTGTGGGCTCCTCTGCAAGCCATTTAGTCACTTACTTGTGAAGGAAAACGCAGCCTGGCTGAATTCAAGTGGCACAAAACTTTAAGATACTATAAACAATGCCCAACTGCATCTCTGTGCTAATCCCACAAGAATTTAAAGTGATTTGACAACTAAGTAAACTAGTCTTGGTTAAGCATGGACACCCCCCACCAAAAACAAAACAGAATGAACCTCCCCTGCAAACTCTCTTAGCCTCAAATGCTCAAACTACTTGTTGCTCTGTTACCTGAAATAATTAGACTATATCAGGAAAGTCACTGTTCTCTTCTTCCTCTTCCCTTTCCTTTCCTTCCTGAGCAATTTAGTCCAAAAGTCACTGGGTGGGGTGACGAGGTGTTATCTGCAGGAGGGTCGAAGGGTGGGATGTTTTGGGAAGAATGGTGTGATAGAGCCAGAGCAGAGGTGAGAGGGGGCAAGGAAAAGATGGGGGGACCCAGGACTGCAGCCCAACTTGGGTAGGAGGCGTGATCATTAAGTGGCCACCTAGAAAGTGATACTGGAGCCACAGTCGGTGAGGGAAGCAAGAGATTAGTTATATAAGTGTCAAAAGAGGACTGATAAAATAATAAATATACTGAGGATAATAGAAATCAGGTATTTTACTATTAAGAAGGAGGTTACAGATATGGTAAGGAAGAATGTGAACCTTGTGATTAGATTAGAATTAAAGGTATTGATGGTTCTTGTGACAGGTAAGTAGAAAGGCTATTGGACGGACGGACGGATGGATGGATGGACAGATGAATGGATACACACCACACATGCGTACGTTTTCTAATTCTGTCTATTGAGAGTGCCAGGGATCAGTTACAATCCAATTGCAGTGAGCACACCAAGCATGCCAATCTTGGTTTCTGAATACTGTTCCCCACTAAAGGAGGTCAGCACTCTTTGTAGAACTGGATGTGTTCAGGGTTAGAAGATCAGATGGAACATCTCATGGTCAGAAAGTTAAGATATGTCCAAAGAATAAAGGTGACATGTCAAAAGGACACTGAAGGTAGCTCAAAAGGGTTCCCATAACTATATCTGAGTAAATTAAGTATAGCAATAATGATAGGAATGGATTACAATCCATTGTATTATAGGAATGAGACTGTAGCAACTTAAATAGATAATGGATAAAATGTTTTATAAAGTGAGGTTGACATACCAAAGTAACTCCCCATAAGAGAGTTATTAATCACAAAAGGAAAAGGTAACTTCACCGTGCATCAACCCCCAACCAGGTGATCGAAATCAGCATCACGTGAAGCAAGCCAGTGTTTACTCTCACGACAAGACAAGTTCATACCATGAGCAACCTGGCTGCGTACAATAAGGGAAGAGCATCATTTCTGTGGCTTCCTATAAGGATGCAGAACTTGAATGCAATTGTGTGAAAGCATCAGGCAGACCCAAAATGAGGAACATTCTACAGAAAAGGGGGTGATGGAGCATAATTTGGGAATTAATTCTCCAATGGTTCTGAGTCAAAAATATATTTGTACTGGAGCTGGGGACTTTTCTTCGGGTCTGAGATTGTTTCAAACTTTACAAGTTAATAAAGAGAAGAGTTACCTAGCACCATCGCGTATTTGATGGAAGCCAGGGTAAAGATGGGGTTAAGATCCAAATGGAGGAAGTTAAATGCCAACGATGACAGCAATAATACAAGTCAAATCTCGCATCTGGATTCAAGACAGCCAAATTGCTATAAGCATCTGCAAGTGCTCACGCTCAAAGACCTGCACCTATCTCAGCACAAACAGCTAACAACAGTTCACGGCTTCAGCCCACACTTGGAGCAACACCTCCCTGGGGCATCACACCCAAATGGGAAATAAAACTACTGGTTTTTATTTGTTCACTGTCCACGGTGGCAGTAACCACCCAACACCAACCCTCTCTGCAAAGTATTCAAGACAGGGCCGACCCATGTAATGGGAGGTGATGAAAGACCTGCCTTTAGATGGAGGAACTCAACCCCCCACATGGGGTTCCAGGACAAGAATAGATGACACCACCCCATTCTAAAGTAAGTGTGATGACTGAAAAAAAGACAAACTCAGCTATATAGAAAATGGATCAAAGCACCGTCGTCTACGGGCCACTCCACCACATCAAGATCAGACTGTCATTGCAGGGAAGGGACCCCATATTCAGAAGGGGTGAGTAGAGCACATCCCCCGAATCAAATGGAACCCAACTTAACTACAGAAAGTGATGGTGACCACACAGTTCACACCCGCGCCCACCCTGCACTCAGCCTCTCCTCCAGCCAAGAGGCAGTGCCTTCAAATAAAAGAAAACAATTCTCTGCACCATACCAGCACCGGAACAAGTCTGGGGACAGGCAAACACCATGCAGGCTCAGGGCTTGTCGATGATGCTCAAATCGATGCTGGTGTCCCCAGACTCCTACTCCAGCCCCAGAGGGGCGGCTCCACACAGACCCTGTACGCTGGAACAAACCAATCTCTGCCGCATCTGCCTCGGGTGTGCGGCGCTCACTTACCTGGGGCTGTTTTGTAGCACGAAGTTCGGGAGGGCAGGGACAGGGCGTTCTTGGCCCTGGAGCTCTGGGTACTCTGCATGACCCTCCGCTCTCTCTTGAGCTCCTCTTCCCTTTCCTGGGCTGCTCGGATTTCTTCTTCGATCATGGACAAAGTCCGCTGCTTCCTGGACCTCAGCTTGAAGGGCCCAACCATCACATCAGACTCCTGAGTGGCTAGGAGCGAGGCTGTGCTTCTCAGCTCGGCTGCCTCCGAGTACTTGCTGAAGTAGCCCCCTTCGGGTCTGGTCTCCTCCATGTTTATCGGGCCACTGGGCTGCACTGCTGGCAGTGGCTGGCAGGTCCCCCTTTCCCTGAGCACCCTGTTCTCAGCAGGCACTATCTTTGGTAATACATCCCTCTTCTCTTGAACAGGAGAGGACACCTGAGGTGGCTCAAACATGCTCTGGGGCTTCTCTGAGCTGGGCGCCCCAGTTCTAGCTTCAGGTCCCTGCCCGTGTGCACTGCCCTTGCTGGTTTCTGACGCAGCCCCACCCACCTGCTCGGCGATGGCTTGCTGGATGGCGCTCTGCACCAGCAGGCCGGCCTGATACTCCAAGGTGTCATCCCCAGACGGAGAGTCGCCCAGCGTGGAAGATGGGGAATAGAAACCGTGGTCGCTAAACGACTTGGAGACACCTTCTCCTCGGCCTTCTGAGGGGTTATCGGTTTGGGGAGTCTGGGGCAGAGAAAAATCAGCCAGTGAATTTTCCTGAAGGGCACTGGGGGTCTCGTTGGAGGCCCCACTGTCGCTGATGTTATCCATGCTGAAATCATTGGAGAGCGTCTCCAGGACCGTGGTATCCTGCGACCGCACCGACAGCTCATCCAAACCAGAGTCAAGCTCCTCTTGGGTCAAGGAGACATTGACTGACTTTGAAAACTGATCCAGAATCCCAGGGTCATCATCCTTGACCACAGTGAGGACAGCCCGGGCACTCGTAAACTCGCCATCCTCTGCCCACAGTTTGGATAAGGGCCCACGTTTGGAGGACTCGCCACAGGGCCCTTCCTTCCCCTGAGGAGTGCTGCCCTGGCTTCCTCCCAGGGAAGACTGGCTCTCGGGGGCACAGCCGGCTCGCTGCTCCTTGGCTGCCAATGTGCCGCTGTCTTCCGGAGCAGCCCTGGCAGACGCTGGTCTCGAAACGGTCAAAGGCCTGTCTGAGTTGATGGACCCCAGAGGCCTGTAGAAGGGCTTGATGGAGAAGAGCCGGGGTGTACTCTGGCCCTTGGCCATGGTCTGCCTGGAATTCTCCATCAGCTGGAACTGCTTGCGAGCAGCAGAGAAATCTATCTGCTCCGTGACAATGTCCTCCTTTGCATTTTCCATCAGGCCAGAGGTGGGGGCTGTGCAGAGCGGTGGTGAGGGCTGCTGCTGCTGCTGTACCTGCTGCTGCTGCTGCTGCTGCTGCTGCTGCTGCTGCTGCTGCTGCATCAGCATCTGCTCCTGCTGTGCCCTTTTCTCCTTGCGCTCCTTGTACTTCTTGTGCGACTCCAGATGCTCCTCATCCAGCTGCTCCTCGATGGTTTTCTCCTGGGGAGGATTCCACCACTTGGCGGCGATGCCGGGATTCTTCTTCACGGCCTGACTTCGGATGAGCTCTCTCCTTTCCTTTTCCAGCTCCAGCATCTCTTCTGAAGGCCTCACTTTCCTGACACAGTATTGCTCTTTCGCATGCTCATCATCCTCAAAGAGCTTGGAGGGCTTCTTGTCCTCATGGTAGGCACGCAGCTCAAACTTGGCCTCCTTCTTCAGCGTGGTGAGCATGACCTCCCCGTCTCGGGACGAGCACCGGGAGCTGGTGGAGGAGCTGGGGCTCACGGGTGCCTGGAGGCTGTCCCCCAGCATATCCCTGGGCTGGTCGGGGGAGTGGCCATTGGCTCTTCCACCCTCTGCCATGGTGTCAAAGTTGCTTTCACTGAGTTCAATGTGAGGAGGGGCCTGCCGGGCAGTGGCCCTCTGAGTGGGTTCTGATTGTGTGGCTGAGTACGCAGGAGGGCTGGGACTGTCCACCAGGACGGCTGCTCCAGGCTCTGGGGACGATGTGCCGTTGTAAGTTCCGTCCACAGCAGAATCACAGCAGTTGGCCTCCAGCACCTCGTCTAGATAGCGGATCTCTCTGGCCACGTCATTATCCAGAGACTCATGGTGATCAGCGAGGAGGCCATTGTGGGGGGGTGAATAGAAAGGGGAGGGATGGTCCATGGAATGTGACGGAGAGGTGATGCCAGGAACACTTTTACATTCTGCAACAGAGATCTCAAGTTCCATGTTTCTATGATCGGGGGGAAGAGAGCAGGGAGCAGGCTCCGGGGGGTTGGTGCTGCAGTTCTCTCTCTCGATCTTTAGCCAGATATCATCCTCAGAAATCTGGGGAGGCTTCTAGAATCAACAGAAAACAAAGTCAGGGTTAGACACCACCTCTCTTATGGATGTGAATACCAAGAAGTTAACGGATAATTCATTGGAAGGAAATCCTTCACATATTCATTTTGTTGGGTAGCAGGTACCTAAACCCCTCGATTTTATAGATTCCATTTGTTGACTAGAAATCAGTCCAGTGCACTCTGAATAAATGCTAGTCCCAAATTTTTTTAAATTTAAAAGTAAATTAAGACTCATCATCTGAAGTGATAGCTCGAATGCCCTCTAAGTGGAAGTGATAATACAGCCATTGTGAGAGTCCTCGGAAATCTCTCATATCGGAACTGTGAAAGGATTGTTTTGTGGTCCTGCAGCTGCAAAAAGACGGTCCCTTTGCAAGAACAAATCTGAAAATATATAATTCCCTGCCAAATATAATGCAATTATTCTGGAGATTAAAAACTTTTTGGAAAACTTTTCTAAAAGTAAATATTAGAAAACAGTAGATTCCTTCAATGGCTCCTTAACGGCTACCAGGCCCCAGGCCAGGCCTGTAATTCACCATGTGCATTACAAATGCCCTAACTAAAGCCACTGACTGCACAATTCTGCTCTCCCAGACACATCGAACAATACCGCATGGCTAGGAGTGTGTTGCTTTGAAATTCCAGTGGTCACTGGTGCCTCCCTCTAGCTCCTAAGACATTGACTATGTAATAGCTCCAATTTTGTTATTAAATAAGAAAACCACATTTTTAATGTTTTTGAATGCATCCTTTTCTTCATCAGTTATCCCTCCCATATGATTTTGTTATTTGGCACTAGTAGATTAATTTTCAACTTCTAAGATGATTTTTTTAATATCAAAGGGTTATCTCAGATAATCCAGTAGTAAATTGTGAGCTGTATTTGTATTCTCAAGGGTTTCACTTGCAGTTTCGCCAGCTTTGTTTCTCGGTCTCAAGTCCCGAATGCAACTGGGATTATGGACACAAGAAGGCAAAACTTCAACATGGTATGATTTTTATGTATCTCAACTTTTAAGCATGGGAGTCCATTCTGTGCACTATGCATTGCTTTCAGACTGCTGAAAAATTCTTCGTTATCGATAAATGGGAATAGTATCCATTCCATGAATTGGCGGTTTTTTTCACCCTTCATTTCCGCTATTCCTCTTCTGTTTTAAACCAATAATTGATATTCCTTCTTCAGTAACACAGAACAATGAGTGCCCCGTCTTTGCCAACATTGTATGGTCTCGGTGCCCTTCCAGTCTAAGTCTGGCTTTTATGAAAGCCTGACACTTGTACTGCTAGTTTTTGTAATTGTGAATATCTTTATTTTATTTTAAATTAACAGATTGAAATTGAATTTTATTTTGGGCTAACATTAATACATGGTTCTTTTATTCTTATGATTAAAGAGGCATGCCTTTTAAAAACATTAAATATTCTTTTGGGAAGGCAATTGTCTGTAACTTCTGCGTCACTAGGAATTACAGAAAACTTGAAGGCCTGAAACTGATTGGCTGCCATTCAATTTCAAGAAAACATTGGTCCAAATTAGCCTTACTCCACAGAAAGCTATTACTGGCATAAACATACCAACAAAAAGACACACAATACTACTAAAATGAGAACCATATTATGTGACACTCCCACCCCCGGCTTCATTTGACCCAACGATTTAGTGTTAAAATTCTTCATGGGAGTAAGAATATTAACTTTCGTTCTGTTCCTGTTAACTTTACGTGGGTGGGAGGGGGATTTTGGGGAAGAAAAGGAAAAATGTAAGAAACTGTAAGAAGCAGCTGGGACTGAGAGATGGTTTAAAAATCACAGCTCTGCTGAAACTGAAACACTTCAGAAAAGCTGGCAGGAGAAGAAAGAGAACAATGCAACATTAAAAGAGTTAAAAGGCAAATAATTCACTGTACAGTTCATTCAGCGTTAATCCATTCATCAAACACGCAGGGAGTTTACTGTGAAGGCCGCAGGAGATGAGCACTGACAAGAAGCTCTAGGAGAGTCCCTTTCTCCGAAAACAATTGGATTATCTGAACTCTTAAGAACCAGAAGTCTATTTGGAGTTTACTTAGTCTGATCCATCTCTCCTTGATAATCACAGAGATAGTGGTGACTGAGCCTGTTCCCCAGCATTTCCCTGACACATTTTTTGCTCCTTAGCTCAACATGGTCTCTTCCTCCTGAATGTTTCACAGTTCAAGGGTTTGAATTTGGATGAACAGATTCCCCTGTCAGCTTTTCTTTTTTTGAATTTAAAAGTTATATCCACTGTCGCAAGGCCTACTTTCTGAACGAGCAACATCTGTTCTAATTAAAAATTTAAAGTCTGAGAATAGCATTTGACAGTACATTTTTACAGTGTCAAAAAAAACCTACTTTTAAAAAGCTTTGAGTCAGAAATGAAGAGTCTCATTAGCTCTATCTTCTGTGATGTGTCAAACTGAGATTTATAAGAAATGCTAACTACTGGCAAAGTTTGGGGGCCCTGTGTAATTTGAGATGATTCCTTTCCAACACATTTTAAAAAAAAATCTAGACACTGAAGGGTGTAAACAGGAAGGAGACTTCCCTTCCTGTTAGTTACAGGGGCTCCTCCCCCTTTTTTCCATAAATTCAGAAAATTCTTCCAGCTACTCAACTGCATCTTCTTCTGGGAGCAGCAGTTCTAAATGCTAATTAGGACAGAAGTATTGAGAAAGACAAACAAACACCCCTGCATCACAGATATACAACCAGGCAACAGAGACCCTGAGTTTTTGTGAAGTGAGGCAACAAGTACGAGTCCTATTCTCAGCAAGAATTCGTCTTCTGGTAGAATGACTGAAGTGCTCCATCCACGGGTGACTATCCCAGGAAAATGGAAATGGACTGGAAATCCCACAGTCCACATTTGGCAGGAATCTAGGCTTGGTACTAGTTAAGTGATGTCTTATTTAAACCAAATGTTTATTGCGCCCTTTGAAGATAAGAAAGACCAGAGTTTTGTCTGAGAGCTTCAGATAAAGTGAACCTGATTCCAGATTCAGATAAAATACATTTTCATTAATTGAACTGGAAAGTCCTTTCTGTAATACTGTAAGTGCTCAGGCAAAAAAAGGGGGAAGATCTGACAGAACCACCAAGCTGGGTTTCCAAAGGTCAAAGAAAAACGAAGATGCCAAGGGGTCCCTGGGAGATTTCTGGATTCCCGGTTAGACCTCCAGGCCAAATAGGAAAGCTCGCTCGCGGCCTACTGGCTTCCTAGAATAGCTAACAGCTGGGTAGGATGTCTACCATTTGCTTTAAAAGACTTGAGCAGAGACCATACAATACAGCACTGGTGTCTGGAATTAGTTTAAATGACATTCCTGGGCAGACAGCCTCCCCCACCCGGAATACACACTGGGAGCAGCCATGGGATGAATCAGAAACCCCACGCTCCACAGGTGGCCGCCTTCCTCTGGTGGTTTAGCTCTTTAAGGCTCACAGCCCCCTGAGGCTTTGCTAATTGACATAATTAGGGTGAGAAATGGGTTTTCATCAATGAAATTAGGGGTTTGTCAATAGCACCAGGGTAGAAAGTGGTGAAATTGGTGGTGCTTAAATTTGTGTTTTAGAGACATGCTCTACCTTTTCATGAACACGAGTCATACGGAATGAGCAGTTTGGCTTGTCCACCCTTAGGGATGGTGCTTTAGGTCTGGGAATTACAGGCTGAACTCCAGCCACTGGTTCAGAAGAAGCTGGTGTTTAACCCACTCTAAGTAATAGAATCCTCTGTCTGCAGGAGGCCACGTCTGCTTTCATGCCAGGTGGGGCTGGACCCTCTAGAATCTTAGAGAGCTGAAAACTTTTTATACCTACTTTCACAAATGTTTTTTAATTTAAATGTCTGTATGAGTGCCACAGTGTTGCCTAAGACCTGCTTTTATTATAACCTGGGAGCAAGATTATATCTGAAATTGCTATTTACACAAAAGTGTTTACAAGTTATGCAAGGCAAACGGGTACTGGCTAATATACAACATAGGTGCTCTTGTCACCTGCCCTATACCAGAGTCAGCAGCACAGGTGAGAATCTAGAAGCCTGTTTAATTGTCACAGACTCCCAGATGACGCCTGGCTGGCTGGGGTGATGTACAGCAGGGGGTTCTTCCTCCCTGGGGCACCTGTGGCTGGGTATCTTATCAACAGAAAGAACTCAGAGGAGCTGCATTTTCCTGAGGAGGTCTGCCTGCATCGAGGGGGACCCCAGAAAGGTGTCCTTTGCTACAGGGACAGAGTAGCTGCAGCAGCTACTCACTCCAGCACCCACTGTGTCCACGGCTTCCCCACAGCCCAGCACCCTCAAACTGTTACCTCCTACCAATGCCCATCACCAGCTTCGCCCTCCTGAGCTCCTAGCCTAAATGCATAGTGTGACCCAAATTCTCCCAACAACCAGCTCCTGCCCCACACCCAGGTTTCTACGTGCTGAATAACTCAGATTACATCCTGCTAAAGCTCAATATTTAAATCAGAAACCCTCTTCCCCAGGTAAGAAGTGACCTGGTCCTTTAATCCAGTTATTTTTAAGTTCCATCAAAAATACAAACTGACTCTTGGCCCAGGAACAGAGGCATGGCTATGAAACAAAACTTCCTCATAGCTGGGAGACCAGGAAGCGTCTCCACTTTCCCTGCCTAGCCTTGGTCTCTTCCCCAAGTGGTGTTTTTAGTATACAGCACACAACCACACAACCTCATCACAGCAAAGAACTGGTTCCAAGGCCAGGCTTGGCAGCTCTAGGATGCTTCTTTCAGGACTCCCAAATTCTCAGGATATTTCCATGACAACGGAGAAGGGACCGGGATGGGGCTGTGGTTGGGAGTCTAGGGAGACTGACTCCCTAAACTGAGGGATCCTGAGGCGTGTGAGAGGGGAACACACAGGTTGCAGAGGTTAAAGTGCATCTCTACAGGATTAGTGTGAAGGAGAACCTGCAGAATGACCAGCCCTGTGTGGGCGGTCCCTGGCATCCCCTCTGGGGCAAGAAGCCTACAGCCCTGGAGGGAGCGAGAACCAGCTCAGAAAGCAGTCAGTGAAAGGCAAGGGCAAGAGCTATAGCAATCCCTGGAAAGGACACTCCAGTCCTGCTTAGCAGCAGCCTGTGCAGGTTGGAGAGTGTTTACAGGAAAGTAGATGGTACCAAAGCATCTCAGCAGCTGGCCTGCAGCTTTTTGCACCTGCCGCTGCCCCCACCCAACCAATGGCAGACTGGGGCATCCAGGAAACTGTAGAACTCTGAGTGGACCCCTCCCATCTGAAGAAACACTGAGGGAAGGTCTGAGGAAGGGTGGCTTCCTTGGTTCGGTTTCAGTTCTCTGGGCCAGGAAATGGAGGGGAGAGGCACCGGTGATAACCTGGCCACATTCCAGTCCCAGGAGGCCTTTCCTCTTCCACCCCCCAGTGGAGCTTCTTCCGGAGCTCCTGTGTTGAAGGTAGGAGGAGGGGCCTAGTCACTCCCCAGGTGGCCAGGGACCCTTCTGGCTGAGGGAAGGCAGACTTAAGATCCCAAGCTGTCGGTGGCTACAGGCTGAATGTAAAGCAGGCAGGTTCCCGTGAATGCTGTGATCCCCTAAGTGAGGAGGGTAACACTAACAATATCTTTGGGTTCCCCTCTGTGATCGCATGCCCCAAAGCCATCACAGTTAAACGTGACTAGGACAGTTCTAAAACGAGGTTCCTACCCACACTGGTCCACTCTTTCTTTCTGAGAGGTGCTATGGTGGTGGCCCACGGAGCGATGACACAGAGATCGCCATCCTGCTATTCTCTCTGGCTCATGCCTCAAGTACAGACTTTAGGGCAGGATGGAGCCCCCTTTTCATCAGAAACAAGACTGGCCTGTATCCTGGCTCCCCGGAACTGAGCGTGGTCAGTGTGAAGTGGAGTCAGGGGTCCCCAACACCACAGCCTGCCCTGTGAATCGTCTCCCCTAACCCTGCTGAAAAGCCCCCCTAACCCTGCTGAAAAGCCACTGGTTTGAATGTCAGGCTGCGCATATGGAAAATGTTAAGGTGTTGTTTGATGAACACATTTACAACCTGGGCTTTGGTGAAAGAAACTAAAGAGAGTGTGGTGGTGGGGGTGAGAGGAGGGGGGAAGGAGAGGAAGGAAGCAGTTGCTTTTCTGCCTTGGCTGGTGAAATACATGTTTCTTTCAGTGACGGAGACCCAAGTCGCTCCCTGTAAGAGTGATTGAGAAGCCCTGGGAGGTTCCAGGGTTTCCCCTGAAGGAGGAGAGATGCTGCACTTCAGCTCCAAGAAAGCCAGTTTCGTTTCCTCCTCAATGCTGTGCTCTGTCAAAGAAGCCCCCGGGACACTCTTCCCACCAAATACCCTTTTCACCATGAAACTCTCAACTTTCAAAAGGGTATCCCTACCTCTAGAAGAAAGCAGGATCAAGGCCACAGGGGAGACTGGCTCTAGCGACCTGAAATTTCAAGGGTAACTGATTCTGCCAAAAGCAACAGCAAGCCTAGCTTTAGTTCTTTATATCGCAGCCGTGTCCCTTTTGCTTTTAAAATAGCTCAGGGTGTTGGGTGCATTCCTCACCAGCCAGAAACGGCTAAGAGCAAAATCTTAGCACCACTGTGGCCCCAACAGAAATCTACTCCGCTGAGGCTAAGCGCCAGGAGAAAGCAGTGGCAGATGCGCTCATGATGAACCCTTTGTCCACAGGTGACTCTGGCACCTGGACAAAGTAGACGAGGTTCTCCTTCCATCCCCTGGGGTCCCCAAGAGACAGGCACATGCGTTCTCTCAAAATTTCTAAAGCCGCCCGGTGAACGTGGTCACTTCCACAGCATGGAAACAGAAGGCTAGTTGTAGACGAAATAAACACAAGGTGACAGACAACCAGAGACCCATCACCAGCAGTACGGGGTCGCTGGGCTCCACCCCGACAAAGGACCCACACTCCTCCCACACAGGCTTCAAAGCGTTATCTGCCACGATGACTGTCTCAGCTGCACGTGAGGTGCAGCGCTTCCTCTTTGCCCTTCGGCATGAAAACTGGGTGTCTGACAGGATTTGCGAAAAGAGAAGCAAGTCTCTAGCCGGAGCTCCACTGGAGCTCCACTGGCCATTCGTACTCCAGCAGGGAAGGACTCCACAGCCCAGCACGGCTGTCCGGACTCTGAGTCCCTCCTCCACAAAGCTTCTGGCCAGCAAGAGGAACCCTCTCCTTCCAGAGCAGAAAGAAAAGGACAATAAGATAGGTCAGCAGACTCGGCTTACCCTGGCCAGAGCGTGCACCTCCCGGCCCCAGTCAGAATTGCCTCTTTTTCCAGACAGATTCCTGCGCACCAGCTCAGGCTCAGGCGGGACAAATTCCTTCTGCGCCTCCGGATGAAGACCGTGATGTCACAGCTGGCCCTCCCTCTGCTCCCTAAAAGGCCATTCACACAAAGAAGGACTTTAACCCCCTTCCAAGAGGCCTGGCCCCTCCCTTGCTGGCCAGAGCCTGGAGGGCAGTGGTAGCTGATTCAGAGGCAGCTCTCCTGGCTCAGAGCTGAGTGGGGAAGCTGGGAACTTGGCAGTGTTGAGAGGAAACAGGTACCCCGACTCTTGGAAAGTCAGACAAGGGCCTTAGATAAACAGGGAATTAATATCCCGGTGAGTTTGAGGTGGCAAAAAAATCTGAAAGATCCTGATGACAGTTCGAGTTATAGGGTGTGCTTGTGTGGAAGAACAGATCGTCACTGTAGGAAGTTTAGAAAATAAGTTATTCATCCGCCCACCCCTCAGAGGAAGTTAATATTTTATTGCATTCCCATTAGTCTCCTTTTAGAAATATGTATTTAATTTAATTGAGACCAGACAGTATATGCAATTTCACAGTCAACTGTTTTTACTTCATGTTATCTCACAAACACTGTTCATTGCATTTAGTGTGTGTGTAAGATATATTTTAATTGCTGACATTACAATCTCATGCTGAAGTGGGACAGGAGAATTTGAAGTCAAAGATGAGGGTGCTAATGTTAAGAACTGATTAAGGGAAATGGTTCTGCTTTCCCATAGCTACACCAGTATCTTCTGCCACAAAGAAAATAGATCTACATTTGCCTCAGGTAGATATGGGTGTCATAACCATTTTCCTCATTCATTCATTCATTCATTCACCATAGTATTTTTCTCTCACTCATTCACTAGTATTTCTCATGAACACAGATGCAAAAATCCTCAACAAAATACCAGCAAGTTATATATATATATATATAAAATACCATAAGCATAAGCAAGTAGGATCTACCCCAGGTATGTAAAGGCTGATTCAACATTGAAAACTCAATTAATGTAATTCATCATATGAACAGACTGAAAAATAAAGAAAAAATAAAAATCATATTAGTAGATGCAGGAAAAAAATCATTGGACAAAATCCAACACTTGTTTGTGATAAAAAATTTCAGTAAACTAAGAGTAGAAGGGAATGAATGTTCACTGTAGAAAGTTTAGAAAATAAAAGTTATTCATCCTTCACCATTCAGAAGAAGTTCATCAGACCCAGCACTATACACTAAGGGCTGACGGAGCCTGGAGGTCAGCTCCACACCCAGGGACTCCCACTGGCTCCCAGCACTGCCACTGGGTTCCACCCACCTTGTCTTTAATTCTGTCCAAATTCTGAATTTTATTTATTTTGTGCATAGAAGAACAGGGGTGTAGGCCAGAGATGTGGGAGTAGTTGAGAGAATTCACCAGAGATGGAGCGGGAACAGAATAGGTGGATCTACCAAAATACAATGCTGAGGGGAGACAGGAGAGGTCTGCTGTGCCATATGCGGTGACAATGCTGAGACATAACCCTTAGGCCACCAGGGAGGCCCCAATTCTGTCCAAATTTTGGATATAACTTAAGGTCTGCTTGACTAGTAACTCAGCCAGAATTCTGAGTCCATTCAGGGTGTCGAACAACAAATTTTCTTCAGCAAGATGCTTGAAAAAGCAAAGAGAATGGAAAGTTATAGCTAACTGAATAGGAAGAGGGCAAAGGCCACACGTGGTCCTGGCAGCCTGCTGTCTGAGATCAGTCTGGGAGCAGTTTGTCCTGGTGAAGCAGGAAAGCAGCCCAAAGGCAGCCTCTGAGCTGCTCTGGTAGGGCCACTTGGTTGACCAGTAATCTACCTCTTGTGACCCTTCCCAAAACACAAGTCAAAGAAGGAACAAGCAGAGAGGATGGAGCCAAGCAGGCTTTTCTGAAGAGAAGGCAAAAACACACATACTTTACAAATGTTCACAAAATCTAAACAACTTTCCTACAAGTTGGTATTTATTTTAAACTATCCAGGAGTTTCTTTAGTGCCAACTTGTTGATACCAAGTCACCAGCGAGCACTATGGAAACTGACTTTATGATGTCTTTTGGAATAATAGGAATGTTCTCCTAAAGGCATTTTAGCCAAAGGCATTTCAAGATGCTACTTAAGAGTCTAAAGTAAAATGAGGTGGGGAAATACACGCCAAGGGTGACGGTGATTTGTGAAAGAATGACTAACTCAGGCAGGGTCTTCTGTGGAGAGGAATCTGCAAGCAAAGAGGCACCAGGATGCACGACATAATCACACCTGCTCCTCTGTACCTGCGAGGAGGTTGGTAAAAAAGTTGTTTGAAATTTACCCTGTTTACAAAAGAAAGGGCTGACTGCGCTCTTAAAGCACTATTATCTAAGTAGTGGGCATGGTTCTGACTGGAGCTGGGAATTCACTATATGCACGCACGCACACCAGTTACAGGTTAAACTTTCCCCCCTTCCTCCACCCCTACATTATGTTTAAATCTTCACACGTGGTATGTCACAGTGCAATCTTATTTAGAGATTTGATGTTTACAGAGGTCATCAAGCGAGACCATCAGGGTGAACCCTAATGCAACATGACCAGTGTCCTCATAAAGAAAAATTCAGAGAGTGAGACAAACCCAAGAGGAAGACAAAGTGAAGAGACACAGGAAGAGAATCATTCCTAAACCAGGGCAAGGGGCCCAGAACAATCCTTTTCCCCTACAGTCCTCAGAAGAAATCATCTTTGCTGGTACTTCATTTTTGCACTTCGAGTCTCTAAACTGTGAAACAATAACGTCTGCTGTTTAAGCCGCTCCACTTGTGGTGCTTTATGGTAGGGCTTGCAGCAGCTAATACCCACAGACTCACACAGGGGCTCACACTCGTGCAATCAGACCTGTGTGTGCACACACACCTCCCTGTTGCTGCAAAATCGGGTGGAGTTAAGAAAAACACTCTGGCAAACTCACAGTCAGGCATGCCATAAAAGTGGTTTCTACTTGGAGGGAGAGGGAGAAATTAGACTGGCAAGCTGCCCCACTTTTTGATGGCAGCAGGGTTTCTGGGCAGAAGTCAGCAGAGCGGAAACCGGCAGCAGCACGCACCTCACTGCTCTCTAGCTCTCTCAGAACAGTTTCTGAGCTCAGGCTGATTTTTTCTGAGTTTATAAAAATAACTTGGTATTGCCAGTTTAATTTTCCTGGTGTGCTATAACCTGATCTTCTCTTTAGTCTCTAAAAGGGGTCAGGGCGAGGCAGTGAAGCCAGTCTGGTCTGGGTTGGAAGCAAAGGACCTCCAGGCCTCTGAGGCAGGGGTCGGGGGTCACTCTGCAAGGCCACGCTCTGGCCAGCATTCAGCCAGTCTCGGCCCACACCTGCACCACACCCCCCACATAACTTCCCGCTCACCTCTCCCACCAACAGCAAGGTGGGGATTCTCGCCCATTCCACAGAGGGGTGGGCCCTGCCTCTGAGACCAGCCCTCGCCGGGGTCACGCAGCTGGTCAGGAATGGTGCTCTGGCTGGAATCCACACCCCACACCCCACATGGCATGCTCGGCCCCTGGGAGCGGGGGGTGCACTCTGGACCGTTCAGAAGGGAACAGACCCAGAAAGTGGATGGCGTTAAACCGAGGGTCAAAAGGAAAAACTAAAAAGCAGCTGTAAAGCAGCAACAGTCTCTACACCAAGTGCCGCCACCTGTGTGGGTCTGGGCAGGCCTTGTTTCTTTTCTGGGTCCCAGTTTTCTATCTGTGAATGAGAGAAGCAAACTAGGCAAGCCCCCCAAGGGCATGTCTTTTCTGCTCCTAGTCTAGTTCTGTGATTTTAGCATGAAACCTGGGGCAAAGGTAAAGCTCTCGGTATTTGTCTTTTTTTTTTTTTAAAGGTATATTTATGCATGCATACAAGAATTGGGGAACAGGCCAGAGGTGCAAAGTGGGGGGAGGGGGTTGAAAGGATTCACCAGAGACAGAGTAGGGAACAGAACAAGCGGATTGGGTGAAATACACTGCTGAGGGGAGCAGCCGGAGAGGTCTGCTGTGCCATGTGCGTCACCAACTTGGCTGGGGATTGAACTCATGGCTGCAGTGGCTGCGGATGCTTCCTAGTGCAGTACTTTACCCCTTGCACCACCAGGGAGGCCCTATTTGTGAGTCTATTAAAGATGGGCAGGACCGAGGAAAGCAGGCCAGCCAAGGGGGCGGGAGAGAGAGGTCGCTGCAGCAGCCCTGGAAACGGCTGACAGAAGAGAAATTTCAAGGGTTTAGGGAAAGAACTCAGTCCTGTTTTAGACATTCCCCTTGTCAGAGCTTTATCTCTTTAGCTGAAGGAGTTTATTCTGTTAGATGTAGTCATCTCATTTATGTATCTCTGTGTGACAGAATGTTCCAAAATGGCTTTGCTGCGGTCAGGAAGAACTAGATGAAAGTAGGCAATGGGCAGAGGCATGCTGGAGGCAGCCTGGTTTTGCAAAGTGGTCAGGAGGCCAGGAGGGATGGGCACTGTCCCCGTCAGGTGGCTCCATCTCCTCACTTTCTGGGGCCTCCAGAAGCTGGAGTTTTGCAGCTTTTTCAAATTGCCCCAAGGCTCAATTCCAGGCACACACAGTAGAAAGTTTGGGTCTTAGCAAACTTTCTAAAAGGTCATGGTCACCTCCTCCTTCCCAGGCTGTCCTCCCCCAAATACCTTTCAGGTAGGACCCCCCACCACCACCAAGTCCCTTCTACAAAAAACTCCTCATCTCAAGCATAAGCCTGGTCTCCAGGTCTTTAAACCAATTTACACCTATATGTGAATTTAATGGGAATATTTACAATTTAGTGTAGGAGCTTATTTACCCCAAGGAATCCCTAATTGGAATACAGTGTGGGAAACTAAGACATATCCAGCCCTTAATTTATTGAGGGAAGATGGCTGAGAAGACAATGGGAGTTTCCTTTGGAAAGCTGAAGGTCACCTACTCAGTAGCACTTCTTCATCCCTCCCCAACCCCCTTCGCCCAGCCCCAGGTCTCTGATAACTAGAGACTGGAGTTTGGTAGAACAGGTGCAGATGCGCAGACCCTCAGTTATGTCCAAGCCACAATGAAATTTACTCCTGCAAGAAACATTATTCTACTGGAAAAAGAATAATCCTCCAATTCCCAGGCCCTCTCCCTTCTCCCACTGCAGGTGGGACCTGCAGTGTCCCACCACACCCTCTGACAGCCTCCAATACCGCTCTGAAAGTACTCCAGCGCAGGCCTGACATGTACCCCACTTCTACACTGAGTCTGTTGTAGGCCCCTGCCCTCAAGGGTCTTAGGCTTCCAAGACCCCTCTGCTGGCTGCCTCAGATACTAGCGCCTGTGGGAACATGGGGTCACGTCATCACAGGCCTTGATGGAGGGCAAGACTTTAGAAGAGACACATTGCAAGCACATCCATTACCATGGAAACCTGCTGGCAGTGAAAATGTCAGCAATAACAGTCAGGGTCTGAGACTTGCGATTTGCTGAACTGATGGAATGCTCGGCATCCTTTAGAAAGAACGTTTAATGGGGGAAATTTGATGTTGAAGGGTGAAAAGCTGGAGTCTAATTTTTATTTTATAAAGATTTGAATTAATGAGCACGTATTAATAAACAGAAAGGCAATATTTAAAAGTTACCAGACATAAACAAGTCACATATTTTGAGCTTTAAATCTACTAAGGCTTAAAAAGGGCCAAGGATTGTCCAATTATTAGGTGTTACCATGCTGCTTAATTCCATTTTCTACCTCTCTAGTAAGAAGAGAGGTCTTGACTCAGTCATGAACTCCATCAACACATGACCTTTCTCTCAAGGAAGCTGAATTTTCTTGCTGTAATCTATCATATTTTTAGGAGCAGAGCCTCACTTTACACAATAGTATGACAACATAATCTTCCTTTTCCATCAAAGTAAGTGATTCGCTGTTATACACAGACATTTTCCTTCCATGAGCTGCCTTTTCCCAGAAAAGTTGTGAAACACCCTGTGAGTAGCCAAATTCCTCTTTGGGAGTCAAATGTCACAGAATTTCATGAGCTATGTCACAGACGGGATATGTCATAGGAAACCCCCATTGAGAAAGTTTCCCAAGGTCTGGTAAGTCCAGAAGAGAACAAAAATTGGAAACTGACTTTATCTCTTATTCTCAGCAATAGTTTGTCTTTGTGCCACTCAATTTAAATGTGCAGTGAGTCAATGAAGTAAACACCACACCCATGTGGGTGGGTTAAAACAGACAGGTGGATGGATGTGTGCTCTTGTGTTAGCATGCATTTACTGAATTTGAATCAATTCTTTGTTCTAAAAGTTTTTCAGTTTTAAAAAATAACTTTTTGGTTTTGTTGCATTTTGTCTTCCATAAGCAAAAACATCACTTATTAATGTGAAAAGTGGATGCTGAGGGATTTGGGGATAGACAATAACCGCAGCGAGGCATTCCTGAACCCTGGATCCAAATGTCATTTCTGCCTCGAGATCCCTTCCCTTTTGTCATCAGGTCCCTACTCCTCGGCCAGGCCTGGCAGCATTTGACATGAAGCTGAAACTTTTTCTAGATTCATCCATCAAGCTCTTTGGCAGCACGTGTTATTAGCAAGCCGTCACTTCCCCAAGACATTACAATTCTGCAGGAAGGAAAACCCAACAATCAAAAGGTGTTTCGAAATGAAATACCTGATGAGTCGCAAGAAAACGCAACAGGACCTACCTCTACCAAAGGGGGAGACCCCATTGAGTCGGTTACCTACTGATTACAGGGAGCCCTGCAAGGCCCTAGCAGCCAGAACACCAGCTTTCTCATGGATGGTGGTAACACATGAACCACTGCTCACTCTGTCAACTCATGAATGGCCTTTTCTTAAGTTTTTTCAAAAGCACAAAACCATATGTGAAGCCAGCCTGGTAGCAACGGATCCAGTCCACTTCAATATACCCTGGGAGGAAGAGAAAACTCCAGGAAAACCCAGATAGTAAATCGGAGAGTCCTGAGTCACCAGAACCAAGTGGGGATCCTAGATCAGGCCACAGGGCCTGGCACGCGGGGCAGGCAGTGAAGAACCTGAGAACGCTCAAGCGAGGCCCACCCAAGTTATCTGAGCCCCACCTCGTGCAGCAAGCATAGGGCTCTGAGCCTGGTGGTAGCACATGCCTGGATTAAGCCAAGAGCAACTAACCCACAACACTGTGGACCCTGTTGCCTGCCCCAGTGCTGTGCTTAAGCCAGAACCAGGAGGAGCACGTGAGTCCACCCCCGGCTGCCCTTAGCTCTGTGCTCTCCCAATCCTGCCCTGGGTCAGTGCTGTTGGACCACCTTCTGGGAAAAGTCTGGGCAGCCCAGCAGTGGGGGCAGCTAAGCGCCAGTCACCTGCTTCCGTCTACTGCTTTTGTGACTCTGAATGCCAGGAAGGAACCTCTGCAGGAGAAGGAAAGCATGGAATTTCTCCATCTACCAAGGGGATGCAGGATAAGAATAAGCCAGCAGTAAGATGGGGTGCAGGGAGAGCTGTGGGAGGGTGCTAGCTTCGTGCAAAGAAACATGCTCCTGCCTTTTGCTCAGTGCTGGCTTAACCTGACCACTACCTCGTGTCTCATTCGTGAGCAACCTTCTGCCCAGCTGTGGACTCCCGGGAGCAGAGCAGAGTGGCTCGGTGGCTACAAGTGACACTGATTATGGAAACAGGATAAAGTCTGAGAACCTGTAATGAGGAAGGGGGTCGCCTTTGCTTGCACAGCTTCTGCTTCATCCTGTTTACCCTCCACAGGCCCTCTTTGATCTGGTGACCAAAGGCTGCTGCCGATTTTGCTGCTGTGGTTTTTGTAGGCCATTTTATTCTCCACCTATGTGCATGTGGTGAGGTGACCCAACGGGAAGAGAAGGAGTCTAGAGAAAAGCAGGTCAGTGTTGGAACCTTCTTGTATCATGAACTGTGTGGTGCTCATGCAAGGGATTTTCTCCTCCAGGAAACTCAAGTTCCTGGACTGTGAAATGGGTGTGACAATTACTATAATAAGCTAATGAGTGTCCCCTCCAAGCCATGTCCACTGAGAACCTCCGAATAGGACCCCATTTGGAAATGGGGTCCTTGCAGACATAATCAGTTAAGAGGAGGTCATACTGGAGTAGGGTGGGCCCTAAGCCCAAGGCTGGCGTTCTTATAAGAGGTACGGTCACACAGATAGACTCAGAGGGAGAATGCCATGTGAAGACAGAGAAGAAATTGGATTCACTGCGGCCAAGGACTCTGACACCACCAGAAAGCAGGAGAAAGGCATGGCATAGACAGCCCTTCTACAATCTCTGCGGGCACCAACCCTACCACCCCCGATTTCAGGCTTTTGGTTCCTTGTCGCTTAGCCACTAAGTTTGGAGTAATGTAGCACAGCAGCGATGGGCAACTAACAGGCCTCCCTTGGAGGCTGTAGGAAGACGGCCCAAGACAGCATGGCGGGGGGGTGGGGGGGTGGCCCGAGACAGCATGGGGAGGCAGCATACTCTCGCTCTCCACTCGAGCAGAAGGCAACAGTAGGATCTTTCTAGCCTTGTCAGAGGCAGGAGACCCCATGGTGTTTGTGCTTTTTATTTTTTTAAAGATTTTATTTAATTTATGCATACAAAAGCTGGGGTACTTGGCCAGAAGCGGGGAAGGGGGTAGGATGGGGACAGTCAGAGGTTTCACCGGAGACAGAGTGGGGAGCAGAACAGGCAGACTGACTGAAACACACTGCTGAGGGGAGCAGCAGGCGAAGCAGGAGAGGTCTGCTGGGCCATGTGGGTCACCCTCCCGGCCGTGGATGGAACTCACACTGCAGTGGCTGCTGAAGTCCCACAGTGCGGCGCTCAACCCCTTGCACTACCAGGGAGGCCCTATTTGTGCTTTTTACAACTATGGACAAAAGAGGAAAAGGAAAGATACACCTGTGGTGCAAGGGATTCTCAGAGGGCAATGGCTGCAGGCTTACCAAGTGCTTGCCAGAGCAGAAGCGTGCATGGAGACTGTTGTCCCGGCTGCAAAGACAGAAGCTGCAAAGTCTTGGAGCTGGCAGTGGGTATGCACCTTGCCAAGCTGGCGAAGGAACAGAGGGACCTGATGGTCTCTGGCATAGGTTGAAGGTCAGGTGAGCACAACCTTACATATGCCTGATCTGCTAAGCTATTTGGATGCACAATCGGCACTTATCCCTCCAGACCAGGCTGTGGGGCCAGGGCCCATGTCTATGGCACAGCTCAGGAAACTGCGTTTCAAAGAGTTGTTTTTTTTTTTTTTTTAAGATTTATTTATTTATGCATACAAGCACTGGGGCACAGACCAGA
>JAGFMF010012011.1:5326715-5380947 GCA_019455555.1 Galemys pyrenaicus | reverse complement strand
CAGAGGTGTGGGGGGGGGGGGCGAGAGGATTCACCACAGAGAGCGGGGAGCAGAACAGGCAGATAACAGAAGTACACTGCTGAGGGGAGCAGCGGGCACGGCAGGAGAGGTCTGCCACACCATGTGGGTCCCCCCCCTGGCCGGCAGCAGGGATCGAACTCGTGCTGCAATGGCTGCGGTTTGCTTCACAGTGCGCTGCTTAACCCACTGCGCCACCAGGGGAGGCCCAGTTTCAAAGAGTTTGAAGCGACCTGTCCCACAACATGCAGCAGTAAGTGTTGAGACTGGATTAATATGAGACCACCTTCCTCAGCATCTTTAACCACCATCTTGCTTCCTATAGATGTGAAGGTAGAAGGTAGAACAATGGGGGGACAGTCTTATCAAATGAGGAAGACTAGTGCTGAGATTCTTTATCTATTACCATATACTCCAGATGAATTCCAAACTTCCCACAGGCTTTCTGGCTTAGTTGTGTGCTAGATTCCTTTCCGGGAAATGCAAATGGTATGGATGACACAGTAACAATTATTAGTTGAACATGACAAAATGTAGACATTTTACTATGCCCTTTATATACATTATCTCAAATACAATATCTCAATACCTACATTAGCTCAACAGCCAACACCCTGAAGTAGGATAGACTCTCTTATTCTGAAAATGAAGACACTGAAGCAATTTATCTAAAAAACACGGCAATTCTGTGACAGAGTTGACCCCCAAGCCCTGACCTGTCCAGCTCCCCCAAAGTTTATGCTAAAGAAGCAAACTTTGATGTCCTTTTACTTCCCAAGACATGTGACATACCACAGCTCACAGGATCCATGAACTCGCTTTGGCTTTGTAGCTGTACTTTGGGTGACAATGTTGAAAAGCTGTGCTGCCATCAGCCCCCACTTCAGATGCCTGGAGTTCTGCAAATGTTCTAGGTGAGTGACTTTCTCTTCAGTTGAGTCACTGGAATTCTCTAGATAATGTCTGGCCACTCCCAAGAATGTTTGTTTTGTACACAGTTTGGACTACAATAGCAGCCAGGCCATTCCAGGGGCGGACCCCTCTCCAAACAAGCAGGGCAGAGGTGGGGGGTTCAAGAACAGGAAATAACAGGGGCTGGGGGCTTCATAGCTGCAGGCACGCAACCAACAAGTACCTCAAGCTGTGAGATGTTAGAGGCTACTGAAAGGCCAAGACTTGACTTGGTCAGGATGTCACTTTGTTGTATTCTAAAATACAACATTTCCCATCATTCTGTTGGTTTTTCAAAGCACCACAAAAAATATAGCCCCCCAAAATATAACCCCAAGCCATGCTTGCTGCATTGATGTTTTCAGACTGAACCTCAGAATGGCCTCAACTCCCGCAACACATCTCAACAAGGCATGTGGCCACTAGGAAATGGAAAGGAAGAGGGGGCAAGGCTTCACCTGCAAAGACAGGTTTGTCAGCTGCCTACTAAGTTCACCTCCTTCTGTTACGGGGAAAGGTAGTCCTGAATAAATTACACAAATAAATTTATAAACGCCAACCCCTACTCCAGACCACCAGTGTTCCAAAACCACAAATCCAATGATATAATTGTCAAAAAATAAATCACTGGGACCTGAGAGTGGAGTTCAGCAGCCAGGCTGGCTATAAAACCAAAGAGGTGAGCCTTGGGCTCTTTATTCCTTTGGAGTCATCTCACTTGATTCAGAGCCAGCTCTCAACATGCCATTGCACTCCAGCTCAAAAAATCTGGTAAAATATTTACAAATTTGTATCCCTCTCTTCCCTTGGTGTTATTTCTACTCTATTCCCCTTCTTTTATAAAATAAAACCCTTTAATAACTTTTGTCATGTATGCCTAAAGTTAAAACTTATTATAAAAGTTTTCTAAGCACGGGTGAGGACCCAGTTAGGGAAACCCATTTTATATTAGGGTTGTCCTGTAACATTACCACCCTTTTCAAACCTACTTTCCTAAGACCCCTCACTGAACCCTCTGCCTGGGTATGCCCTTCCCTTTCTCACTCACCTTTCCAGCAAGGTCTTGGCTAACTCCTCTTGGTCTCCCACCAGGAGAGAATGAACCACTGCACACCTTGTCACACCTTGCAGGCCCTTCTGGGATCTAAAGGTTCAGTTGAGCTCCCTGAGGGCAGGGTTTGCCCTGAGGCCAGCTGGAGATGTTCTCAGTCACTGCCAGTTGGGGCTGTCACCACTACCCTCCCCACCCCCTTCCCAGAAGACTTGACTAGGAAGGAAGCTTCTGTGAGAAGAGAGGGCTTTAATTACCTCAGCCTGAAACCTGACCTCTCAAACTCCAAGGTTTCTATGTTTTAAGAAAGTACCACCCAGGGCCTCCCTGGTGGCACAATAGGTTAAGCAACGCACTATGGAGCAAACCGCAGCCACTGCAGCACAAGTTCGATCCGTGGTGCCAGCCAGGGAGGGGACCCACATGGTGTGGCAGACCTCTCCTGCCGTGCCCGCTGCTCCCGCTGCTCCCGCTGCTCCCGCTGCTCCCGCTGCTCCCGCTGCTCCCGCTGCTCCCGCTGCTCCCGCTGCTCCCGCTGCTCCCGCTGCTCCCGCTGCTCCCGCTGCTCCCGCTGCTCCCGCTGCTCCCGCTCAGCAGTGTACTTCCGTTGATCTGCCTGTTCTGCTCCCCTCTCTCTGTGGTGAATCCTCTCACCCCGCCCCAAACCTCCAGCCTGTACCCCAGTGCTTGTATGCATAAATAAAATAAATTAAAAAAAAAAAAAAGAAAGTACCACCCAAACACCTCCAAATTACAGGCTTATTGTCAACCTTAAATAGTATTGAGCACTTTTAATTTTTTTTAAAGATTTATTTATTTATGCAAACAAGCACTGGGGTATAGGCCAGAGGTGCGGGGAGGTGAGATAATCTACCAGACAGAGCAGGGGACAGAACAGGCAGATGGACTGAAACACACTGCTGAGGGGTGCAGCAGACCAGGCAGGAAAGGTCTGCTGCGCCATGTGAGCCACCTCCCCGGCTGGTAGCAGGGATCGAACTCATGCTGCAGTGGCTGTGGTTTGCTTCACAGTGCGTTGCTCAACCCACTACGCCACCAGGGAGGGCCCTGAGCACTTTTAATTTTTAAATCCAGTGAAAAATAAACTCCATACTAAGATTTTCTCCTAGCATTAAAACTCCAAATTCTGTTGATGCTTTACTTCTCAGATAGGAATAATTTGGAGGTGCAATATTTATATACTTTTAAAGTATTGGGGTAAAATATATAGAACCTAAAGTTTCCATTTTTACCATGTTAAGTGCTCAATGAAGTGGCATTAATTACTTTCACAATGTTGTGTGGCTGTCTTCACTACCTACTTCCAATTTTTTTCATCATCCCCAAAAAAACTCTGTACCCCCTGGCAATACAGGGTATTATTTTTGAGATGCCCTGTGAGGCTAAATGAAGTAGGAAATAGAATCTAGGTGGCAGCATGACATCTTTATAGCAAGCTTAGGGGGAAAATAGACTAGGAGAAAATAATTAACTATTAATTGTATTAGGGTAGTGGAATAACTACCCTATCTTTCTAAATTTTTGGTAATTAATTTAGAATAGCCCCTCTTGTCCTCATTAGCATACTAGAAAACTATAGTTATACTGAGAAAAGTAACAGTGAAAGAGTTTAATTTATGAAATGATGTTTTGGAGAAAAGTCGCATGTAAATTAGTTATTGTCAACATTTAAAAATTAAACAAAAACCGAAACAACCTTATTTTTGACTTACATATATCTCAAGCACACAATTATGATCTGCTCCATCTGCATATTTTTAATATTGCTACCGAACATTTATAATACTGTTATATAAAAAGCTGTTTTTACTTGCTTTTTATCTTAAAAAAGCAATTTAATAGCAGTAGGACCAGTTCTTGAAGGAATTAAAATGCTCATGTGTTTGGAAAGGAAACTATGATTATCTCCACCCCAGCCTCAAGTGATCTAAGATCTAATTTCCACAGTGACTTTAAAAACAAACCACATAACTAGAATACTTTTGCACCTCTGTCACCCTCTGCCTAGGTGGAGATTAGCCTTTGCATAAGAATATATCTTAGACAGATAATGCCAATCAGTGGTTAACAACTCAGATAATCCCTTCCTTGAAGAGTCTGTTTTTAGTTTAACCTTCTGGTAGGTTAATTGATGACTTAACTTCCATTAGGAGCTTCTAGCACTTCAAAGCATTGTTTGGGAACAGAGTAAAGTAGACTGAAAAGAGGGAGGCTCTTTAACCCTCAGGGCTAATTGCTGGAATTGAATATTTCCTAATGGAGATAGCAGCTTTCAGTTTAATAAACAAGCCACTTGTTTGAGAACAGATGAAATGAAAATCTAATTTCTGAACTGCTGACATATGTCGACGTGCACATGGGCTATGCACACACACACAGGTACACAAGCCTTTGTCCTCCAAGCCTCTCCACTCCACTGGATTGGGGATTCCCCCCCTTCCCTAGTCGCCTATCTTGCTGCAGCTGGACTCAGCACACCTGGAATCAGAGGCTGTGCTGGGACAGAACACACTGAAGTTAATTCAATAAGATGTACAAAGCAACCAAATTTTAAGTAGTTGTAATATAAATGTCTAGATGCTAGAATGGACACGCCAGCACAGGCTACTGCTATTGCATAGGAGCATCAATGCAAGCATTTGCATCAAAATATGCTGTGTGCCCTTTGTTGGTATAATTAACCCAAGAGTTTTACTGGAAGCCAATCTCCAAAGAAGGCACAGGACGGACGCATGTGTTTTAAGCTTCCATTTTATCAACACTGAAGGTAAACTTTTTAGAAAACCAACCACTGAAAGCTACAAAGACCCTACCTGACTTTACAGTCTAGAGGGGTTCTAGCTTTGCTTCTTCTGCCATTTTATTCCCTCTCTTGTAAAAAGGGGATACTATGCAGATGATACCGTACATCTAAGAGATACTACCACCAACTTGATCAATCTGTCAACTAACATCTCAATTTAGGGGGTTGGGCTCCAGGAAGAAAGGGCCCAGATCATCTCAGGACACAAAAACACACCTGCTCCTGTCATACTTCTGTAGCACTAGGAAGCTTAACCCAGATGGTTTCAAGGCAGTCACATGAGATAGCTTGGATCTCTCATCATTATGCTTCACAGATAAATACACAAAGCAGCATAATGCCAGGTTCAAAACATTCAAAACAGGTGCAAAACCCTCCAGTGCATCCAGGCTCAAAGCGAGCTCACGCGCTGGACACGGAGCAGGGAAAGCAGGCGCAGAAACTGGTTTCATTCCACATCTGTGAGCTTTGGCAGCAATCTATCTTGATTCTGCCTTCCTGGAATTCCTAGCCTGGGTTCATTCAGCTCATCCCAAATATTCGGACGTAAGGAGTTTCTAGGCCAGGGGAGCTGATAAACCAAGGCCTTCCACCTGCTATAGAAACCATCTTTCAGAACTTGATAAGAGGAGGTCTCAGAGGTGTTGACTGCTTATTTTTCAAGTCACTGGAACATAAGCAGATTAATCGTTAACCGTTTTTACCCTGAGTGTTGACTAGGAACGCAGAAATTCAAGATTCAAGAACTGCACTTAGAGTAATAGCTTCAAGTAAGGGCCGATTTGTGCTCTAGGGAGAATCTTAAACATGACCAGATCTGGACCAGTTTCCACTTAAGTCTCAATTTGTTTGAGGCTAAACATCTGAAGCCCAAACAAACACCTGGACAGAATCCAGTTTGAGACTGAACTCAAGACAGGACACGTTGCCCTTTAAAAAAGTACAATTTCATTAAAAAAAAAAAAAAAAGCAGAACTTCTGAGAGTCTGCATTTGATCACAGATGAGGAGGGAGGAGAACAAAGAATGTGGGAGCTTCCAGGAGGAAATTCAATGGGTGCTACAATTCCTGGAGACCCTTGAGCCATCCTACAAGGTGTGACCCACCCTCCTCCCTTAGGTGGTCAAGGGATACTGATGAAGCCCAAGAGGCGAGGGAAGCAATGGTCTCAAAAGAGAAATCTGAGCAAGCAAGAATAAAAATAAAAAGGGAATCTTTTGCTAATAAGACAGACAATTTCTCTTCATTTAAAAGGGCTCCTGGAACAAGGACCCAGCTCTATCTAATCCCAAAGGTTTTGGTTCCAGAGTATCTAGGAGAGTAACTCAAGTTTCAAACACCAATAAACTTGTTAGGCCCTACTTATGTAAATGCCACACAGACTCTTAAGTGATATATATATTTTTTTTTTCTCAAGAAAAAGTAGAAAAATAAGCCAGAGGGAAAAACTGCAAAGATTCTCAGCAGCAAGCCACACTCCAGGTTCACAGGAGGTGAAAGATCAAGGCTTTATGAAAAGCAGAATCTTTGCAATTCTCTCCCTCTCCCCTCAAAGAGCTTTGCATAGGCTGTATCTGTGCACCAGGAGCCTATGTGTCTGGACTCTTGAAGTGCGAGGTGACAAGCACTCCTTTTAAATGCAACACCACCTCTATGAAATCTGAGCTGCTCACCTGTTTCATGGCTCTCTTGTTGTAACGTTTGCATAGACCAGGAGCCTGGGATCTCAGTGCTGTGCTGGGCCTTATATCATTGATTGATTGATTCATGCATTCATTCATTCACCCTTGTAAGTCAGCCCTATTGTGCTTCAGGCACTGGACTGTACACAATAAAGTGGACCAGGCATGAAGTTCCCTCTCTAGAAATTTACCACAGTGGGAAAACAAGCTATCTTTAATCACAAATAAACATCGTTGCAGGTGTGATAAATGCTCTGAAAGAAGCAAAAGCAGTGCCTAGACAGCCTCTGTGGGGAATGTGAGCTGATCAAGGAGGTCAGGGCAGGCTTCTGTGAGGAAGTGACAACTGAGCTATCCACTGAAAGATGAGGCGTTAACTAAGCCATGAAAGGGACAGAAGCCTGTTCTCTGAGGTGGAAGCCAGAGAAGCTTACAAAAAACTAACTTAGAAGAAATGGTGGACACCTTCAGGGAGTGGTAGAGGGCAGCAGACCATGTCACCCCCAACATACGCCATGTTGCTTAGTGAAATAAGTTACACAGAGAAAGGCAGACACAGTATGTGTATGATTTCACTGGAGTTGGAAGATGAAAATGGTGGTTACCAGAAGGAAGGAACAGATAACCTGGGTTACAGGGGTCAACAGTCTGGTGAAGGATGGAAACTTTACTTTTGGTGGTAAAAGTAACATAGGACATACTGATGTTGATTATAACGCTCGATACCTGACATGTGTACAGTGTCATCAACTACTGTTACTTAATGAAAGGTAAAAACCTCATGATCACACACGAAGGAAAAACAAAAGTCACTTTGACATATGGATTATTCTGAGCTGAGGGCACAAAGGTCTTGTATCTGAGAAGCAGATACAAGAAATACTATTCGCCTATAAAGATAGGACATGAATTTGTTAAGGCGTCCTGTAGCAACAGGATGGAGGTGGCACAGGAGGCAGGTTCCGGATGGTTCTGGGCAGACGGGTCAGGGAAGGAGAGTCTTGGAGCTCTAGGTGGCTTTTCATATTTTATTTAGTAGAGGTGGCCAGGTACATGGCAGGCAGGGGTGCCGGGGGGCTGGGAGGCTGGCAGGCTCCCAGCCCCCAGCGCATCTCACCCTCTCAGCTGCTTCTCTCTGCCGCTGCTGCTGTCGGTTGTCTCGGTTCTGTTAGTCCTCACAGTTCTCACAGTTCTGTCTGTTCTGGCGTCCTCATGACGCCGCCCACTTATGCCCGTGTCCAACACAGGTGCGCCCACTTGCGCATGCCCACCCTGGAATGCTCGCAGCACCGCAGGTGTCCACCATCAGTGGTGGGAGGGTGGAAATACCTGATCAACCTTTACCCTACACGTCCCCTGTCCTTTCTCTGCCAGGAAGGATCCCGGAGATAACTTCACATGAGCCCAGAGAGGCACCAGAGGGAGCTACGTAACCTACACAACCCACCGTGCTGAAACTAGGCCTTCGGCACTCATTTCCACATAGGTTCACCTACGACAAGCTGCCTTAGAACTCTGGGTGTTTCATGTGGAAACGATTCTCTTTTCCTTGCACATTAATGGTATTAAAGTTCTTTTCCACTGAAGGTTACTGTAGGATCTGAGAAAAGTCTCAGGCTTTTCTGCCCTCCCAACACTGATGGACACCGGCGGTGCTGTGCGCATGCCTAGGTGGGCATGCTCAAGTGGGCGCACCTGGGTTTGGACACGGGCTTGTACGGGCGGTGTCATGAGGACGCCAGTACCAACCAGCAGTAAGAACGAGAGCAGGAGTAGAAGAAGCAGGGAGTTAAGATGCACAGGGGGCTGGAAGGCCTGCCAGCCTCCCGGCCCCCCCGGAACCCCTGCCTGCCACTTACCTGATGCCACCTCTGACAATAAAAAGCATAAAAATCCACCGAGGGCTCCAAGACTCCTTCCTTTATCTAGAGCCATCCCGAACCTGCCCTGTGCCCCTTTCCGCTGCTACAGTTACACACTAGAGTATACTTTGTCTTCATGCAGCAGAACCTGTTTGGAGAAGGCAGGTTTGGGGTCCCAAGCTCCCCCACCCTGCCCTGTAACACTGGCAGACTCCTGAAGGCCTAGGCATGGCCCACTTGAGCCAGGCCTGCAATTACTTTGAATGTCTGATCTTCCTTCTTAATCTTTATAATCTAGCCCTGGAGATAACACAAACAAAAAACATGATGCCAAGAACAGTGGATGGCGGGCCTCCCTGGTGGCGCAGTGGGTTAAGCAACACACTATGAAGCAAACTGCAACTACTGCAGCACGAGTTCGATCCCTGCTGCTGGCCAGGGAGGGGACTCACATGACGCAGCAGACCTCTCCTGCCTTGCCTGCTGCTCCCCTCAGCAGTGTGCTTCAGTTGATCTGCCTGTTCTGCTCCCCACTCTGTCTCTGGTGAATCCTCTCACCACCCTGAACTCTGGCCTGTATCCCAGCTCTTGTATGTATAAATAAATAAATCTTAAAAAAGAAAAAAGAACAGTGGATGGCAAATTTAACTCTCTGCTTAATAAAGCTTGCTCTCTAATGTTTAATACATAATAATATACCCTCAGAGTACTTCCAAACACACTGCTTCTTTTGAACAGCCTCTAGTATACAGAGGAGCTTGACCCTGTGTGGCTGTTCCTGCTTTCTGAAGGGGTCGGATTAGCAGTGGAGGCTGGAAGGGTTGATAGGATGCAAATACAAAGGGCAATGCAGAAGTGGAGAGAATGTGGGGTTCAACCTCAAACCAAACCAAACCCCAGTTTCCTTATTTGAGAATGAGGACTAGAGTCTCACAGTGTCCATGGAGGTCACGTGTGTAACGTGCGCAGAGGGTGCCCCCACACAGGACAGTCACGACGGCACACAGGACAGTCACGGGTGGTACAGTATGTGGGATCTGGAGAAGACCCCCACAGCTCCTCGTGGGCCAGAATGCAACAGGCTGCCAAGCAAGTGGGCCTGACGTTACCTCCAAAAGGAAAGGGACTCATGAAAGGAAAATTATTTCATACCAAGGATTTGCCGGATTAACCTCTGCTGAAGCTCCTCCATTGTCATTCTAAAAGCACGCAGACAGCTGCGGATGATTTCAGGCAGGCCCACAGAAGTCGGCTGCGTTCTCTCTCTTGGGGAGACCAGTGGGGCTGATGCAACAGCTGTCCCAGAGCCCCAAGCGTGAGCAGGGGCTGCTGCAGACCTTCCTCACGCTATGTCCGCTCCCAGGACAGCAGCAACACAACTTCCTCGTCTCTCTCGGCCCAGGGCTACCAAACCTCAGCTGAGGTTAAGGTCAAATGTCTAACTCTCAGGAAAAGGCAGATGTACAGAAGGCCTGAGGTTGGTTGTGAAGAGACTCTTTAACCCACTTCTCTATTCCTTTCTTGATAAAGTCCGTAGACTGAAAGTTTCAGGGAGCATCTGATCACTCTCAAGGCCACACGCACCCTGATTCATGCATCCCAGATGACTGTCCCCCTTTGCTTTGGTCAATACAGACTGCAACCTAGTGCTCGGGACTCAGACTTTGAGATCTCTGACCCCATTGGTATAAAACCCACCAGAGTAATTAAGATCTTCCCTCTTCCTCTCTCAGTGTTGCTTGCTTTCCTGACGGAATTCCTGCCATAACATTTGAACTAAAAAAAAAATGTGTACTCTGTGTGTTTGTGTGTGTGTGTGTGTGTGTGTGAGTGAGTTGAAGGATTCTCTTTTTAGTCATCCCCTCCCCCTCTTTCCCTCCAGCTCTCTGCCTCTTGGGTGAAACTATATGCCCCAGATGCTACATTCCTAGAAAAAAGAAAGTAGGAAGGGAAGGTAAAGGTGTTTACAACAGGTTTTGCTCCCGCTCACAGGCAATGACATTCAATTAAAAGCCTTCTCCATCATACGAGAACAACATTGCTATTATTATAATAGTAATAGTTCTGCCAAGTCACAACTGTTTCAGGGCAAAGCTGGTTTAGATCAGTAGCTCACAGGCCTATGTTAACATTCATTTTTCAGGTTTTGTCTTCTCCTGACTCTTGAACAGACTCAAGCAAAGCAATCGAGATTTTATAAGACTTGGCTACAATTGCACTCCCTTGGGAAACAGGCATCATTAAATGGTGGTGAGGTAATGCCGGCCAGCTGCTAGGAAAGGCCCTGCTGTCTGGACCACGGAAGGAAGAGGTGTTTCAAGTTCATTTTGGGGAAATACACGGGCCCAACATCTGATGTTTCCTTTCTAAAGATAGTTGCTCAGGGCACTCAGAAAAATATTTCATTCATAGATGCCTGGAATCTTGAGGCATTTTTCCTGATAGCAATTTCACTTGTTCAGGAGAAAGTCCTTTTCCCTCATCCTGAATACCAGATGTCAGAAGGAAGAGATCCCAGAACAAAGCATATGGCAGAAAAAGCAGGAGGCTGACGGGAGCCCAAACCTGCAGGGCAACTCTGGATCTAAAACGGTTTCTATTACTATATAAGTGGATTCAGCAGGAAAAAATAACACTATTTTATTTCTAATGTACTCCTCTCGGGTATACTGGATCTTTTTAGACTTAGCTAGGAAATCGCAAGAATGAGTAAAATTTTTTTGCTATGAGGAAAGAAACTAGTTTTTGGTGGTGAGTAGGTGTGGTTTTTAAATACTGTCTGTCTCTTGTAATAGGAACCTATAATTCTTTTTTTCTCTTTCATTCTTTTTTTAGGAAGCTCTAATTCTTAGATGTCAAAAATTGGGGAATTGAAAGCAACAGCTCTACTGAAAAACCCAACTGAAATGTTCATTCTATGCTCGTAGAATGACAGAACATTCACTCTACGCCCAGAGCGGGGGTCGGAAGAATGTTGGTATATTTTGCATGGTGTATCTATATAGGCATTCATAAGATATTCATCTCAAGTCTTGGAAAACACAGAGGTGAGTAGTGGGTGCAGGAAGCTGCTAGAAGTAGCCTGTGAAAGTACAATGTTAAGGCCTTATGTCCTATCACCACTATCCTTTAACTTAAGGCCTGCTTCAGAACCAAGACAGAACCTAACTTCAGTTTCTAATCTGAATTGCAATCTTGTTTTCACCCACTGACAGTTTAACACAAGTTGTCTTGTGTGCCAGAGACTTGTGCTAGATCCACCTCTGCCATTCACTCACCTTCAGCAAGTCACTTACTTGCCTAGTTTTAAAAGGCAGTGCCTGGTGCATCATTGATCCTCCGTGAACTTTCTTTCATAACAGCTTTATTGAAGTCTAATGCACATACCATAAAATTAACCCTTTTAAAGTGTACAATGCAGTGCTTTTTAGTATATTCACAGACTTTTGCCACCATTACCATTACTCATTTTTTTGATGAATGAATGAATCAGAAGTTTAAAGGTAACTTGGCTTTAAGTGCCAGGCTATATTCTAAACACTGTTGGTGAACTAATTTGTGCAATACCCCTATCAATCTATGACAGTGGTACTATTACTATCCCCAATTTACAGAAAAGTCAGCTGAGCTGCAGACCTAGGCTGTATTGCAGTGGAATCACCTTTCTTCACCAGTTTGAAAATTCTGTGATTCTATTAAGAGTCTGACAGGGTGAAGTTCGTAACTTATTACATCATGATTGCTATGAAAAATAAAAAAAATCAAATATCAACAGTCTTCCTTTTTCATGCTTTTGACAAACTGCTGTCCTAGACCAAAAATGTCTCTTTCCCAGGAGGTAGCAGGAAGACAGCTAGACCGTATGCCCTTGACGCAGGGGTACATCTGACTCATTTTTGGGTCTCTAGCACCTGATGCATAGCAGAATCTCAATAAATGACTGGCTGGTAGGTAAAGAATACTGCCTGTCATGCATTATGCATAAAACCCCAAGACATCTCCGTTAGGCCAGCCAGAAGGAAGAGCAGGTGCCTGTGGCAGATTATTAACCGATTCTAATCACATCAGCCATCACCATCTGGTGCCATAGTCTCTTGAACCTGAAACTAGCATTATGGTCATGGTTTTGTTGTTATTGTTGTTTGTTTTGGGTGTAGGAAGAAAGATTCAGTTCAGATAAACCAAGGAGAAACACATTGCCCTCCATCTACAGGTGCATGAAATTGCTGGCTAAGTGGAAGTCACATTCCAGCAAATGCTATCAGATGTCACAGGTTTACTGATTTGGAGGCTTAACAGAATAGATAAGCGACAGAGGTGGGGTGGGGTGATAAGGGACAATGTAGCTACATGCTAGTTCAATACCATGCCCAGCTCTGACAGTGGAGCAGAACTGGCATGGCCTGGCCAAGGGATCTCACCCCATGAGCTCAGTTCTCCTTCCTTCTCAGTCTTTTAACACCCATCACTTTTCCATTGCTATGGTCAAATGTGGTGACTCTGTCTAGAAAATAAACAAAGGTTAAAAGTCCAGATGCTAGTAAATAGCATAAAACGCGAGTGGGTAACTGAATGGGTAAATTACAGTAATGTATTTTCATGCTAAAAAAAAGTTCTTTTTCCCCTTATCCCACTTGCTTTGCACAGCTCTCCATGAATGAAAAGGGCATCCTCATGCTGGACAGCAAGCCACATGTGCCTTTATACAGCTCAGGTCCATATGAAACCCCAGGATTACAGGAAGTAGCCAGAAGCCTGACTAGTGGCTGAAGGCTAGGCTGGCTTTCTATTTCTGAGATGTTCCACCAACCCAAACACAAGTAGGTCAGTTACAAGGAGGCCATCCCCCCAGGAGTCTACCTGATGGAAACCACATCCGCAAGACCATATAGTGAGGCTTTGTCCTCGACTATCTAGATCTCCATTCTGCATCATGTTTTCAGGATGACCCATTTGGACCATGTCCCCCACTTACAGGGCTTTCAGAAAGGTCTTCATGAGGATTTTCTGAGGTATCTTGGCAGGCTCTTGCTCCTAGGTTAAAAAGCCCCAGGGAAAGAGGATGCTGCCATTACACTGATGTTTGAGATGAAAAGGAAAATGATGGCAGTCAGAATACTGAGGATTCGTCAGTTTTGCTCTTGGAATTGTTTTCTGGTTTCTTTTTTCTTTCCCATCAAATTTTACCAATTCAGATACTCATATATAGTAGAGAGAAGCCTAATGGGCAGGGGTAAAGGTAAGCATTAGCAGAAATCTTGGCCAAAAGCAGCCAAAAGATGCATTGAGAATATACTGTTCCCCATATAAGACGTAAAATTGGAATTTAACCCAAATACACACCCTGAAGAATTGTAAGCAAAGCCCCAGACAGATACTGTGCAACGATGTTCACAGCAGCACAACAGCCAAAAGGTAAGAAAAAAACTCATGTTTATCTATGGATGAACAGACAAACAAAATGTGATGTAGGCACAGGAATATTATTTAATCAAGAAAAGGAAATATTTTTATAAGATGAATTTTGAAAATCTTATGTTACATGAAGAAGCCAGACGGAAAAAGGAAACAATATTGTATGATTCTGTTTGGGATGGTAAAAAATGTCTGGGAATAGTGGTGATAGTGATGTAATACTGTGAGTACATTTAACACTATGGAAATTTGTATATTAAGATGATGAATTTTATGTTAAATATTTTACCATAATAATTTTAAATAAATGGACAGTATACCTCTCAGAGACTGAGATCCTGTCTGAGCCAGCTTTGTATCTCTAGCACCTAATAAGCCCCAACTCATAAATTTCTGCCAACCTGAGAGTAGAATGTTATAAGGTTAATGTTTCTATCAGATTACAATGCACCCCCCCAGACCAACTAGGCATATCTGATGTTCTCTAGATCCAAATTATTAGACTTAGCATTCCAAGAATTCACTAAATCATCTCAAATGCAAAAGGAAAATTTTTTCCAGCTTCATTTCTCCACAAGTGTCATGTCCACTGGCTTCAGAAAAGTTGCTATGGGGGTATCATAGCCTAGGTAATTACCAAAAACATTAAAATAACCCAACACACATCTGCTTGGCACAAAATGATAGAGCTCCTGACGAACCTTCAAAGTCACTATTATTAGCCCAGCGTTGGTGGTATAGTGGTGAGCAGAGCTGCCTTCCAAAGTCACTATTATCGTACAGAAAATGCAAATTCAGAAGGTTTTGGAGTAAATTTTCTTTAAGTCCCTCAACTAAAGCATTAGGATTAAATTTATTCAACAAATATTTATTGAGTATCCAATCATCTAATCTATGTTAATTGCCCACCCTTCAGGGAGATGGTTTTCTCAGTTCTCGCTCCTAGCAGCATTTCATGTTCTTTCAAACCACGCTAAATTTACATATATAAAACCTAAACAGCAAAAAATTAATCTTTTTTTATCTTTAGCATATTACATTTAATTACAGGATTATACATTTCTTCAACTAGTCTTTTTTTCCCCCTTCAACTGGTCTTTAAACATTGTGTAATACGTTATTCCACTTGAATCCAAGTTATGATATGAAGAAACGACTAATCAGACAGTGCAATTTTCCTGTTTATAACTCCTTGTGCAAAGAATCAGCAAATCAGACCTTGCTTCAAACATCTCACTCACCCTTATGTATGGAAAGTGTGAGAGACTATTGTGTTATTTGTTACAAAATGGTGTGACTCCATCTTCAGAAATAAGAGTAAAGTCTATACTCAATATGGCAACAGAAATTCAAAAACAAAATATATTTGTGAGGTAACTGGATTGTTCTGTATCTTGATTGTGGTGGTAATGGATTCTCAACTGTATACATCAGACTAAATAAAACTGTAGCCAAGAGAGGGTTTGTGTATAAACCACTTTACAAAAACAGCACAGGCAAATTTGAAAAAGTTCCGGGAATGAAGTCATTACTTGAATTAAAAGGACATTTTCCCAACAGTCTATATTGGTCATGGATACTATACTTCGTGAACTTGAAGGAGTTCAAGTGTGCAGTTCCTTTCTCTACCTCACTATCATGACAGTGATATGAACAAGACGGTATAGTATCTCCCTCTCCACTTCAATCTGGGCTAAGAAAAGTGTCCAAATATTAAAAAAATGCCCATAGACCCCTGCATAGTGTAGAATGCCTAGGCAGAAATGGGTCTGCTTTTTCCCAGAAAGGGAGTTCATATAATTGTTTCCAAATCCTAAGAAGGTTATTATTTAGCTTTACCCACGCCTGCCTACCTTACCAACATGAGCAAGATCAGTGGCAAATAATTCGACCAGGTTTCAAAAGCGTGACATTTATACCTTTCTTGTCATCTCCAGCTTCTGAGCAATACACCTCGTTTCCCAGCAATACATCTAAAATCACTGCTAACTGGCTTAGAAATAAGTATAGCAGTAAATCATGAGGTAAAAATCAGAGAACATTTCTACTTAAGCTTGGCCTCCCTGAGAAGAAAAGGGCTATGCAAATTGAAGGTGCTATAGTGTTACAGTAATTACTAGGTAAAGAGAAATAACTGACAACAAAACTGGAGCTTGAAGCACAATACCACAGTTACAGCCTTTGGGCTTCTCCCGCTTTAGCTTTCTTAAAGAAACGCTGGCCACAGAAGCAGACCATTTGCTATTCAGAAGACTTCCAGAGCCTGTGATGCCAGCCTATGCTTTTCCTTCTGGACGACTCCAACTCCTTGAGTTCCTAAAGGTAATTTCCCTAAAGAATAAGGGGAAATGTGCCTTCATCAGCTGGAGGCACTAAAGGTGTACGTTCCCACACAGCGGAGGTCGGGGGTAACAGCAAGTCCCCCGGAGACCTACCGTGAACAGCGAGAACAGCATCCAGGTGGCAATCATGTCCCGACTCTCCCTCTACCACCCGATCCTGAGAACCAGCTGCTTCCAAACCTTCGCTCTGTTCCCCTTTCCTGGGTCGGACATCCGATGGAAGGACACGGCCGGCGCCAAGTCACGGCGTCTCAGGTGCAGCAGGGCTGAGCTGGCACCCGAGCAGGTGTACGCGGACCGGACGGACGCTGCCCCTGGAAGCCCCGACTGCAACGTGAACCCGCCCGACTTCTCCGATTCAAAGGTAGCGTTTGGAACCATGTTAGAGCCTTCAAGGGCAAATGAAACAGGAGTCGAGTGTATTTATTTTTACACAGCTACTAATGATCAGATTACATCTTATCAGATCAATTATGAGTCAACAAATGCTCCTGGTAGTTGAATTCAAATGCCAAGGGGGCAACAAGCAGCCCTGAATAAGCGGTGTGTGATTCTTTTTATTGCATTTTTTTAAGTCAAGATGACTTATTTTATAATGCAAACGCCAGAAAGTGACCTTCAAGACTTTTTTCCTCCTGTAAAGCCGCTGGCTCTCCACAGTAAGGCCGTCATTGGACACTGTGTTTACAGTAAAGACAAGTAACTCTATTGGTTCAAACAAAGGCACCTTTACAAAGAGAGGAAGAAAACCTGTTTAGCAAAGAGGCTGGCTCAAAAAGGGAAGAGCATTTCGTGAAAAGTGATACAAAACGAAGTCAAGGTCCCATGTCCCTTAGTGGAACTAAGAATATAATTCTAGCCTCCCAAGACACAAAACTCAAAATCCTACTTTTACCAAGAGCTGTATTAGGAAGGGTTGTTTTTTTTTTTAATCTTGTTTTTAGAAGGTTTTGGGAAAAGACATGGAATTACTTTCTTGGCATCAGTTGGAATGGCCAGCTCCCTCAAAGTTCAAAGGTCAGCATGTGACTGACCTCAGCCCTGGCTACTGGAGTCAACAACATTTATCTCCCTGTCAGGACTCCCTGTGTCTCTTCTTTATTAGTTTTCACATGTTATTTCTAGATATCATTTCCATTCTATTTAAAAACTTCTATCAGCCTTATCTAGTCTTGGTTTCCAATTTGTCGACAAAGGGAAATTAAGGAGACAGTTCTCTGAAATTCCAACAAATGCTCTTCCACGGTAACCGACATGTCATTTCTCCCGCCAAGTCTCATCAGCACAACCACGCCCTCTCCTTGTTCACAGGGCTCTAGCACAACGGCCTTTCCATCCCACCAACAATCCTCTCCTGCTCAGTTCCATCCAACAGAACTTTTCCACCATGAAAAAAATGTTCTCCATAAGCTATCCAATATGGCAGTCACCAGCCATCTGTTGAATACTGACTGCCTGAAACAGGGTGACGGAAGAGTACCAACTCTTTTATTTAATTAATTTAAATAGTGCTGTGTAGCTAGTGCCACATTAGACAGTGCAGTTCAGCCAAACAATGTCTTTTCCCTGATGGGTTTTGGTTCATGCTGCCTCCTAAGAGAGGCCCTCCCCTTGATCATAGCTCCTCACACAGACACCCTTCTATTCCCAGCGCTTCCCACCACTGACATGATTTTACTGTGTTGGTTTTCTATTGTTCATCCTCTAGAATGAAAGGTCTCTGAAGACAGAAATCCCTTCTCTCTTATTTGCTGCTGTATCCTTGGTACCCAGAATAGTGCCTGGCACAGAGCAGAAATATTTGACTCAATCAATGAATGAATTAATTTATCTGGGCAGGGGGCTTCCATGATGGAGAGGGAAAGCCATGTATCTTAGCAAGTAAATGGCAAATTGCTTTTATCAGCCCTCTGACCCAGAGAACATTTCCTTCCTGGAACCATGGTCACCCATAGCACCTATGCTGCATTCAAATGATGAGGTAAAGGAATCTCCAAACCAAGAACATAAGGTTGGAGACTTGGAGGCCCCGGCTTTGGGATCCTCCAAGAACAGATATGAGACTCTGCTGGAGGAGGGGAAAGCCACCTCTGAACAAATGGCTGAGCCTTGAAGACCCCCCAGATTATTCAGGCCCTCGTGGGAATGAGGTGTATCAGATGCTGGACATATCAGAGCTGTGATCAAGATAGAAGCTACCCAGGTTGCCCTCTCTCCCCCTTTGGGGACTCACCTCCTCCTAGAAGAGAGAGACACATCAACAGTGTTAATTAGCTCAAAGAACAGTGTAAATGCCAAGCCCCTATCCCTGCTATCAGAGTACAAAAGAAGACACCCCACCCAGCCTGGGGTGGTTAGGGAAGGTTTCCTGGAGGAAGAACTGATTGAGCTGAATCTTGAAGGGGGAATAGAGTTAAACAGTCATGATGGATGGGGATGGGGGTTAAGTGTGACAAGATGCTGGGGAATGGCAATTCCAGGCAGAAAGAATAGCCAGAGCAAAGTCACTTAAGCACAAAACAGCTGGTTGCTTCCAGAGAATAGCAAATACTTTGCTTCTACTGAGTGTAAAGAGTGAGATTCTGAGCAGCGAGAAATAAAATATAGATATGGTTGGAATGAAATTATAGACCATACAGGCCTTAAATGCTAAAGATTTATACTTAAAGAGATTAAATGGTGGTCTGCTTTTGAATGATCTTCATGATTCTTGAGATACATTGATGGTAAAGAATTTGGAAACAAGCATAACACTTGACACAAATACACTCTGTAGGGCAGGGATGGAAAATACTCTCTGTTTGTCTAGAAGCCTGATGATGTCAACTGAGCCCAGGTGATATGGCTGCCAAAGGCAGGCTGATGCACTCAATAGTCATAGCATTTGGAGCGACTGTACACCCCAATGCAAGTCCACGCATACACGGAACCACGAATCCAGTGCCCATCATGTAACAGTGCTGATTAGTCACAGCAACAAATGCCATCTTCGAAGGTCAGTAAATGGCAGCCAACCCCTTCTCTGCAGCTTCTCAAGGAACAGGAAGGATGATGGTGATGACTGCCCAAGCATGTGACAATGCCATTTAGGTTTCAAAAGGTAAATTGTATGTTGCACATCTTTCACCACAATAAAAACAAAACCAAAAACCTCCCTTTAATGAGGTTTTGTTTGGTAGGGAGTAAAAGCAGATGCAAGTGCCCCATCCACTATCTTTTGCAGATAAGACTTTTTTTTTCCTTTTAAGTCTACTCTGTAGACCAGGCTAGTAGGGCAGATAAGAACGACTGTAAAAGGTTACAGTCACCAAGCCATGTGTTGTTTCTATATACTGTTCTTTACTGGCGATTTCAAGGGTGATTTTCAGCAGCGCCCAGAGTCTTTACCTCACCGTTGCCTCAGGACCTGATCAAGATGTTGTTACCTGCTCCCTTTGGGCCAGTCACAAAGGTGTAAAACTACCAGCCAGAAGTGGTTTTCTGGACAAGAACAGAGGCTCCTGAAGAAGGCTGAGGTGATGGCCATTCACTGTCAAATGACGGAGGAAAGGACCAGCTCAGACTGAAGCAGGCTGGGTGAGGGTGTGAGGACACTGCTTCAGATCTCCAGCAGTAGGAGAGCTGTCATCGAGTGAAGGATTGAGAAGTCTGTGAAAGCCCCAACAACAATGAAGTTCAAGGAGGGAAGTCAGTTGGGTACAAGGGAGAATTTTCTGTCACTTGGGCACTGCCCAACGATAGACTGGGCTGCCACTGGACACTGCCTTGTTGTTGGTAGAAAGATCACACAGGAAGGGGGTGGGGACTAGCTGACCGCCTAAGGCCCCCTCAGCCCTGGGGTTGTCTGTGGAGAGTCATGCTACAGAACATTCACCTCAACAGTGAACAAAATGCTGTGTGCTCCATCGAGCCAGAGTAAATGTGGGAAGCTCTATTTTAAGAACATAATCCACTAAAAAAAAATAGGCACCTAAAAAAGAGAAATGATTTTCCTTTTAAACAGCGTAAGTCTCTCAGTACAAACAAAAATAACTCCCAATGAAATGCTCAAATATAAATTGTGAATGTTTTCTCCCAAAGAAAACAATCTTGGATTCGTCAAGAGGAAAACCTTCACACTGAACTGACTTGACTGATTTTTCCAAAAATAGACATTTTCTTGAAACATTTTAGAAAGTTAAGCAAACTGAATATCAGAAAAATCATCTTCTCTTATTAAAATCTGCTTATTGCTTCTGTTAGTTACCAGACTGAAGAAGCACCCTTTCTACATTCACTTGAAATCCTTAATGGTTCATTCAATCTCTGGAAAGATACAGAATCTTAGAACACAAACTTACATTGTAAACATAAACACGCATTAGAATAGACATCAAATTTGTGTTCACTGGTTTCCTGAGAAGCTTAAAACTGATTTCCTGAGGTGCTTATTCCTTCTAAACCACTGGTAGGCACAGCTTTTAGACACAGAAAGATCTGAAACATCGCCAGAATGACAGCTCTCTCTCTTAAGCACAGACCTCCCGTGTCGGCTGTAGCAACTAAAACGTGTGCCAGGCTGACTCTGACACGGTGTTTCCTGTCCTCATCCTATCTGCCATCCACCTCCATGGTTTTGATTATCTAGAATTACCAGTGTTCTTGGCAACTTCTGTTGAATCCTCTCTTAATGACATAAAACATGGAGACAAAAAATGATGGGACAGATGGTTTTTACTCCCTGAATTTTCCTTCCTTTTAGGAAAACAGAACACAAGGAAGGCCTGGCCTGCCAATTTCCATGATGGCCACTGGGCCCCCTTCTGGGATGCAGCCTTCAAGTTCCCAGCAGTAATGGGCTAGGCGCTTCCACCCCCAGGGCTGCCTACCCCAGAGCACTGCTCGTAAAACTGCCAGATGTATGTTCTAAAAGCGCTCTGGGATGAGAAAGAGAACAAAAGGCACCTTTTAGGGTAGGGAGCCCCAATCCTCTCATCAAAGTCCGTAAACTCTCCCAGCAGGCAGGTGCAACTCTGTGCCCGCTGTGCCTCCTCTCACACTGACAGTGCTGCTCTGGTCGTTGTCTTAATCACAATGACTTTTCTCCCAGGTCTTTCCCATTCAGTTCCTTGCAGAAAACTAGGGAGGCGTAATATTCCCCTAGAGTCTCACAGTCCCCTTACTGTCCGCCCTCCATCTGAAAGGTGTGTTTGTTTCCTGTCACAGGAAAGGCTGACCATGGCCAGGAGATGTTGAAGCAGTTAGTTCATCAATGCTTCCAGATGACATATAATTCTTGGCAGGCTGATATGAAACAATCATGAAGGGCAACGCAGTACTTCTCTCAGCCAAAATCTAAGTGCCTGGGGCAATATTTCAAATTAACTGCACACTTTCCTAAAATGAGTTGTCCTATGCAGTCGCTATTGTTGGACCTTGTGGGCCCAGTCCAGCTAAATGCATTTCAGGCCTGGGGGCAGCAGGGCACCATAGCCGTTTTCTACATCACAGGACATATTCTTAGAGCAAATACTCCATGTGTGGGTATCCACAGGCTGGCTCTTTTCTAGGTTACAAAGAGCAGATGTTTACTTTTTAAAGAACAAATGTGTCCTCAGCCTTGAATTTTTATTTACATCAACAGTAGTATAGGAGTGTGTGAGCAATGTATCCTTCTAATTAAAACAAAAGCTGTCTAAATCCCCAAAGAGAGTTGTCATTGAAAACTACCCTCAGGGCAAGAGAATGGAAATAAAATAACAAACTGCTATATAATAATAAACACCAAAAATATTTGAATTTTTAAAAAAAATCTGTATCTGGGGATAAAAGCTCTTCTCCCAATTTGCTTTGAATGTTATTTCTAAGCAACATGAAACAAAAAAAAAAAATAACAAATTCACAGGTGCTAAAAAGTCATTTAAAAATATATAGGCACAGGGCCTCCCTGGTAGCGCAGTGGGTTAAGCAATGCACTATGAAGCAAACCACAGCCACTGCAGCACGAGTTCGATCCCTGCTGCCGACTGGGGAGGGGACCCACATGGCACGGCAGACCTCTCCCGCTGTGCCCACTGCTCCCCTCAGCAGTGTACTTCTGTTGATCTGCCTGTTCTGGTCCCCGCTCTCTGTGGTGAATCCTCTCACCTCCCACACCTCTGACCTGTACCCCAGTGCTTGTATGCATAAATAAATAAATCTTTAAAAAATATATATATATAGGCACAACTTTAGAAAATTCTAGCTTTCGAAAAATTCATCATAGGTAAACACAACTTGTAGATGAAATGTTCATACGTCCAGCAAGCAGTGACCAAGTATGTACTGCGCGCCAGGTCTGAGCTATTGGAGTATCCTTCACAGTGTAAGAACAGAAAAAAACTCCTGGATCCTTGTGTAACCAATGGAATGAAAAGTATATTTTACCCAGTGCCCCCCACAGAAATGCACTGATGTTCTAAATCTCTTTGGTAAGGTGAACCAGAGCCAAATCTGGTTGCTTCCAGTTCTTGTAAATATACTTTATTGTAACACAGCCACTCCCGTTTGTTTACATATTATCTAAGGTTGCTTTCAAGTTTCAACAGCAGAGTGGAGTAGTTGCAACAGAGACCTTATGGCCTGCTAAGCCTAAAACGTTTACTCTCTGCTCTTTGTAGAAATGCTTGCTGGTCTCTATCAAGCCACATCTATAGGACAACCTGGGGTTTAATTCAACACTTGCTCAAATAGTTTGGACTTCCAGTACAAAGTTATGGAAAAGGCAGTGGGTCTCAGGAAAAGAGCCCTGACATATGATGAGAGGATGGAGAATGGGCCGACCCTGCCTCCCTTCCAGTTCACCTTGCTCCATCACCTTGGCAGTCCCCAGGTCCTCTCTGGGCCTGGGGTCTGAATGTTACCAGTGGCATGTGGTTTCTCAGCGGGAGAACTATTAGAGCTTTATTTTCCTTTTGCTCTTTTTATCATTTTTGTGCCTTTAGTTTTTACATGAATATTTAATATATTCATAATCAGGAAAAATGAAGTATTAGAGGAAAATTACACTTTTAGGAGTCACACAAACATAAGAATCTATCTCTAAAAAGTTTTATACACTAGCTTACTAGTCCTTGTTAGGTGAATTTGAAGATATGATGTCTAAGCACTGAACATAGTAAGTATTCTTTACAGCAGCCATATCACATTAGTACATTTCAAGATATATTTGAAATTACTTTGCACTCAAACCAGAAGAGCCGGGGCAGAGGACAGGACTGGTGCATGAAAAGGATGGCACTCCAAGAACACGCTCTCAAGATTGTCAAACAGACAGCATAAACAGCCATGCACATATAAAAGAGCATGTTCTTGTAATTTGTCTTTTATAAGAATAACTTTTATGGGCCTCCCTGGTGGCCTAGGGGTTAAGTCTCAGCACTATCACTGCTATGGCCTGAGTTCGATCACCAGCCACGGAGCTAACCCACATGGCACAGCAGAATCTCCTGTCTCACCTGCTGCTCCCCTCAGGGGTGTGTTTCAGTCAATCTGCCTGTTCTGCTCCCCACTCTGCTTCCAATTAATCCTCTCATCCCCTGTACCTCTGGCCTAGACCCCAGTTCGTGTATGCATTAAAAAAAAACAAACAACTTTTACCTATTTCCAGTCCTAAAAATTAGAATACTGTATGCTTTGTACATGTAATTTTTTTTTTCTAAATCACTGGAGTCAATCAGACACCATGTCCACTTGTTCCCAAGACTTCAGTTTACATTTCCCAAAGACAAGGACATTTTTGTTCCTAGCCACAGAACAGATTCAAAATATGCAACTAACATTGACAGCTACCGTCTAAACCTCCACCCCATTCAAACTTCAACAGATGTCTTGGCAATGCTTTCCTCAACAAGGAGGTGCGATCTTAGGGTGTCCCGTGGCATTTATTTCTCATGCCTCCTTAGTCTCCTTCAATTTAGACATTTTGGTCTTTCATGATCTTGACATTTTAAAGATTATAGACCAGTGTTCATTTGTTTGTTGTTGTTTTTTCTTAATACTCCTTAGTTTGAGGTTATCTGATATTTCCTCATGATTAGGTCTAAGTTATGCATTTTTGTGGGATTATTACAGAAATACTACTATTTTTTCCTATTCATCTCATCAAAGGTGTTCAATGTCAATTTGTCTAATTACTAGTGATGCTAACTTAGAATGTTTGGTTTGACTAGCTAGTAACTGCCAAGTTCCTCCACCATAAAGTTAGTATTCCTTTTGCAATGAATACGTATTTTGTGGTGAGACAGATATGTCCTAGTTGGGAAATATAATAGTTAAAAGTTTTAATAATAAGTAGCAATCAATTCAGCTTCCAGAATAAATTAACACATCTTTATTTTTTTTAAAGATTTATTTATTTATTTATTTATGCATAAAGCACTGGGGTACAGGCAGTAGAAGGATCCATCAGAGCAGAGTGGGGAGCAGAACAGGCAGACTGACTGAAATAATACACTGCTAAGGGAACAGCAGGCGAGGCAGGAGAGGTCTATAACGCCATGTGGGTCACCTGCCCAGCCAGCGGCAGGGATTGAACTCGTGCTGCAGTGGCTGCGGTTTGCTTCATAGTGCACTGCTTAACCCATTGAGCTATCAGGGAGGCCCCCATCTTTATATTTTCTAGTTATATTTAAGAAATACATATGGAAGTATGACAGTGGACTTCCAAAGTTACACAGATGTGCAAATGACCGACACAGTAATAAATAATGAATAATTATAAATAATAAATAATAAATTCTGGTGGGGGGGGGATCATTGTTAAGAAAAAGGAAGAAATACAGTGTTCCTAAAAAGATTTTTCAGAACCTGAACAAAAAAAAAAAACTTCTGTGGGGAACTTCCCATAATATTGACCCTGCAGTTTTTGAAAAGTAACTGCTTTTATCACAGTTACAGAAGTGATGGCATTGATGTGCGAAGTGTAAACTCCAGGGAACAGTGAAAAATAAATAGCATTTGCCCTCTACTCACATCCTTGGGGCTGGTAACTAAAATGCATTCTTGACTCATTTGAACTTTCTTGTTTGTTCTTAACAAAAGATGAGATAAAGTCACAAGCAAGGCTAACCTGCTTGCTAACTTGTTTATTCTTAATAAAAGATGAGATAAAGTCGCAAGCAGGGCTAAGGCTCATCTGTGGGTCACTTACAAAGTGAGTCCAGGTAGTACATGTTATAAAAGGCTCCTTAGTTGTGCATTTCTCAGCCCAGGTTAGGACGCTCACTTCAAGTGGCCCAATTGAGATAAGAGGGCTTCTAGGCACCCCCGTGGGAAAACAACCGTAAGAAATCTTTTATATTTAAGCATTTTTTCTCCCAAAAGCTTTGTGTGGGTCTGAAAACACAGCACTGATGCACCCTCATTCAGAACAGAGTCTGTCATTAAGATTGCCTTGCAGACGGAGGCTTCAGGGCTTTGCAATAAAGGCTCATTTTGTGCTTTAGAATTTATGATTAGCTTCAAGAGTAATGCAAAATCCATTGTAATTTTCCTTTCTTGTACCTGGCAAACACAATGGGAGAAAGCTTTCCTAAGGCAATAAATACTTAACAGTTTGGATTTGTAGCTGTGTGAATTCCTAGGCCTGAGTGAAGGCTCTAAAAATAAACATTTCTACTCTTTCTCGTTGCCTTAGATTTCCATTTTCAAATAATATGTTCTCTTATGGCATCAAAATGGTGTTGCCAGGCAAAGGCAAGGAAAAGAAGGGAACACCAGGTAGGTAAACAAAAGAAGGGTCATTTGGAGTGCCAGACCAAGGTGAACCTAGAGCAGAACTCAGGAGACAAGGGAGTGAATTGAGTTGCCCAAGAGATGGGAGCAGGCACAGGAAGAGGGGGTGACTCACGAGAGGGTAGTTTAAGAGTAGCTGCTGCCTGGTGGGTTATGGGTTATCTGGACAGGCTGGTTGCATCTGAAGGGCACGAATCACATGGACAGATTATGCTTTCTGGTAGTTCATACACCTTTATGGTATTGATGCCCTATTGACACTGCTCTCCAAAACTAGGCATCACTCCCGCCCCTGAGGATGACTATGTTCTAGCTCCAAATCCAAAGTCTTCTCCTTCTCCCTCCCTTTCTTCATTCTCAGACACTGGAACACACAGGCCAAGTAATTCTCAGATTTTTCTTCCTTTTGCACAAATGACACTAGAGGAAAATTCTACCATCTGCATGGTTCTAGAAAGATCCATGTTCAGTGGCAGGCATTTTTTGAAGACTGCTGATAGATGGGGGAGCCCCCTGCTCTCCTCATCACGAACCAGGTGAGCCAGAGAGCAGGTTGAGTGAGGCCACCAACCCAAGCTGAATGGGCTGCGTGGCTTCAGGTAATTTGAGAGACTGTGTAATCCTCCTGGCCTGGTCTGGGCACTCCTCTGTCCTTCACACGGGCGGGCAGTGCTGTGTGGCAACGAGCCCTGCTTCAGCACCAGTGCCTGGTCCGTGGCTGAAATTCCCACCCTGTTTCTCTAACGTGTCACCCTGGCTAATGAGTTACAGTGTGTGAGACGCAAGCATTTACTTGGTAAATTCCCAGAACATAAGGTAAATGCCAGACTTTGAAAGGTTGCTCCCACAGAGGAGAGGACAAAGGGGGCAGGACAGGGAGGGAGCTTAGGAGGATTAAAAGAAAGGTTAGGGAGGAATAAGCCTGCCTTCTGGGGTCCACTGCCTTTGTCCTTCAAGGGACACTGGACCACTGCAGCCACTTCTGAATCCCTCCTCTAGTGGCTACCTCAGAGGTCTAATTAAATAACGAAACATTAGAAAATCATTTCAATCTTTCTGCCTTGGATCTGGCTTCTTAGTAGGGCATTACAAGACACAGTGCCTGTCCCTTTCACATCACACACCACCAGGAGGTGGTGGAATTTATCTTTGCAAGTTCTCCATGTCTTCTACTTCCTGTTTTATCTAGATTGCAAGTCTAAGAAGATGCAAGTAATAACACCATGCAGACAAGTAAAACAGATGACACACACCTGCAGTTTAATGAGACAGGATAAATCTTGCAAATGTATGCAGAGAGATGCTTATTACCATGAGACATGAGAAGTTTGTTGAGTGAGTTTTACATAAATGTCAGTTTCCCTTGTCTTAATTGTTTGAAAGACAACAAAAACTTAGCTTATCCTTTCTGAGAGTCCTAAAGAGTCTTTTCCACTTGTACTCTATCATCCCAGACCTCTGGCCATGTCAACAGTTTGCTTTATAAATGAAATGTAATTAAGATTCTACATTTTCCCAACAGCTTTAACAAAATATTGACTGGGTGGAGTGTTATATTGGTTCAGAGGTAATTTTGGAAAAGGAAAAGTATTGGTTCAATAAAATGAATCAGTAACACAAATTAATAATAATTTACCTTTTGCCGTTCCTTAATGCTCCCTGTCTATACGACCTATACAGATAAAAGGGTAAAAGAATCACAAATAACCATTTTTTAAAAAAAATTTAGAATGATCTCATAGATCATATATATTTTTTAATATTTATTTATTCATGCATACAAAAACTGGGGCACAGGCCAGAGGTGTGGGCAGGATGTGTGTGAGAGGATTCACTGGAGACAGAGCAGGGATGCAGAACAGCAGATCCACTGAAATACACTGCTGAGGGGAGCAGCAAGCCAGACAGGAGAAGTCTTCCACAACTTTCGGGTCAGCTCCCTGGCTGGGGATCGAACTCTTGCTACAGTGGCTGCGGATAACCCCATAGTGCTGTACCTTAATCCTTTATGCCACCAGGGAGAGCCCGATCATGCATATTTATAAACAAGTCATAATAGTCTAAGGTCAAACATTTAGTAACTAACACAGTGATACCCAGAAAACAGCTATTCCAAAAACCTAACCCAGGCTCTTATCATTTGTAATACCAGTTCAGTCTAATGAATTTTACAGATAATTTTAGCCAAAACTTACCCAACAAGTAACCATGACAGTGCTAATAATCCTGAAAATCTACTCCTTTTTCTATGCATTGGTCAGGCAGAGCAGTTACTGCATTAGAAAACTTTCTAACCTAACAGTTGATTTTTACTGAAAGGAAACTAGAAGGAGGGATAACGGAGGACTTCGTCCACCCCGGGGAGCAACAGTCAAATGGGGTAATACACCGAGTCATGACCACAGGCTTCCCTCTCAGTTCACGACAGAGAAAAGATGGAACACAGGACTTCCCTAGTGGCACAGTGGGTGGAGCGCCACACTGTGAAGCATCCACTGCACAGCAGCATGAGTTCAATCCCTGGCCAGGGAGGGGGCCCACATGGCACAGCCGACCTCTCCTGCCTCGCCCGCTGCTCCCCTCAGCAGTGTATTTCAGTCGATCTGCCTGCCCCACTCCTCACTCTGTCTCTGGTGAATCCTCTCGCCCCCTGTGCCTCTGGTCTGTACCCCAGTTCTTGTATGCAGAAATAAATCTTTAAAATAGAGAAAGTCTTTGTGGTTATTCCCTTCTCTTCTAACTTTGTTACTGGATCTATCTGGAAATTTGCAGGATCCAAATATATGACCTTGAGCCATTCACTTAACTTCTCTAAGACTCAGTTTCCTTATGTGCAAAATGGCAGCAAGTGGTGCCAGCCCAGCTTCCTCAGAGGGGACGAGGAGTGTATAGAGCAGGTGTGAGAGTCTCTGCAGTGGGGTTTGGGTGAGGCTGGCAGCAGTTGTGCTGGAAGTCCTGATCACAGGCTTCCCTCTCTGCAGTCTGCCAAGATACCTCCAGAGTAGGGATGTCTGCCAACCTTCTTGCTCCCCAGGGCCTCACCATTAATTAGTAAACAGCCTAATGAGTCAGAACAATAAAGGGTGGGCATCCTGGAGCTGATGAAATGGCATTTAAAAAGTGGAAACAGTCACCAAATGATGATTCAACCAAAATAAAAATTTTCATAAAACCATCTCTGAATCATGTTTATGTTATTGCTGATAAGTCAGACCGGGCGGAAATCGGTGGGTGTGAGCGACCACTAAGGAGTCACTAGCTGCAACCTTTGATTTGCCTCATTTGTGCCCCAAAGTCACAGATTCTGTGAGTCAGATGGACTGTTTGGAAGCTGTCATTTCCTCAGCGCCTCTAGTTATTCCATGATTTTAGAGTCAAGCAGCAAATGCACACATCACTCACTCTTGGAGCAGCCAGGGGCTTGCAAGATAACCTAGTAAACCACAACCAAGAACAAAGTTGACCACATTAACGAGCCACAAGAATGATATGCAATGGACTTAGCCTACTAACAATACACCTATCTCATGATCAAAGAATAGTCTTCTTCTGGACCTGAGACAAATAAAGGCAGCTAAGAGGCAAACACAATAATTAATACCTGTAGTTTTCAAAACATTTTTATAAGAATGGTGCAGGAAGGGAAATTTACATTTAGTTAAGCACTTAGCTTATACCGGTCACTTAGGATTTGTCACTGTCCTTAATTCTCAACAGCGACAGCTCATATCGCAGGTATCATTAGGCCCCATCATGCAGCTTACAAAACCAAGGCTTTGGGAAGAATAAGTTCCGTTGGGTCATTGTAGGCCTCCTACTTCTTCAGGCCCCTTTCCTAACATCTAGTGCTCTTAGACACTGTAACCTTTGATCTTGATGTGTATCCTATGCCTTAAGAGAATAAAATATTTTGCAAATTAAGTCAAGCAAACACTGAAAACATGTCAACATCCTTCTATAATATGTTCTGGCTTCCATACTACAAGATCCCCTGTGGTGGGCGTCCTTACACTGTCACACCAAAGGCTGTTTCTGGAAAGTTGTTTACCCGGATGGAAGGCAACTAACAGAAGAGCTGCTTTCTTCTGAGAGAATGCCAACCCTGTCCTCATTGGAGAGCACCCCAGAACCACTCCCCCACCCCACTGGAGCAATGAAGTGGGCTTCCCATATCATCTCATTAATGCGATGTGTCACCAAGCCCATTACAATACTGTACCATGACCCATGCTTCTTATTTCATGCTAGTCAGTTGTCCACTCTAATCAGGAAAGTGACAGAACACAAAAGAATAAAATTAAGCAAGTGAAATCGGCTGGAGACTGGCCTATTTAACAATGCATCATGAAGGCTTATTCAAGTAAAACATACAACCCAAAAGGATTATACAGTTCATGAAATTCTATCTGTCCCAAGTTCTACTGATACTCAAAATTATGGTCTTATCAAAAAAAGTTTGGAACATAAACAAACATGAATCTAACCTCAATCTGAGAAATTCTTCTCACTTGCTAAATCCTCCCTTGCCTAAAAAATGCACAGAAGTTTAACCATTGCTCGCATATCATTCTCAAGAGATCTGGACAAAGAGAATGCATGAAAATTGAAATAGAGTAAATAAATCTCCAAATGAATTTAAAAGTAGCATAGCATACCTCCCCCACCCCAGCAAACCAAGCAATTACCAACATAAATGAAATGCTTCATCAGAAAGGATAATAGAAAGACAACACCAGAATAACATGGAAGGTCTAAAAAGAACCCCCAGAAGGAGTCTAAGATACCGAGACATCTTGAGTTCATCCAAGCAAAGTCTGCAAGTTAAAGAACAAACACTTTAGCTTTCACTAGCCCTTGCAGAGGAGTTTTCATTAATACAAGTAAACAAAAATACAAAGCAAATATGCCAAGGGAAGTTGAGACCTTGATATTTTTTCTCTCTCACAATATTAGTTTACAGCTTAGCAACAGCCAGGGTGGAGGAGGAAATTCCTCTGTTCACACCCACTCCCCTCAAATGCCTTTTTTAAAAAAAGAGAGAGGAGAGAGAGAGGGGGTGAACTGTGTACAATGCATTTAAAAAATCTATTGTTGGAATGAGGGAGACTCAGATGTTGTTTCTCTCCATAATAATGGATTCGACTGCCTTGAAGTCGACGAACTCCTTGGGTAGGAAATACCAAGCGGGCAAACAGGAATGGAGTAAGTCGGCACCAGCCACATGATGTATCTCAGACGTACGTTCTAGAATACTTTATGGCGCCCTTTAACAGAGAAATTCAGCATTCAGCAAAACTATTCAATCTTATTTTATTTTTCCTTGAAGAAATCCTCTTCATTATTAAGAGTATTTCAATATTTGAGATTAAAATAATTGCGATATGAAATCTTTAGGAGAACTGCTACGACAGCACTACCCATGTAGGCGAAGGCGTCTGACCTCCAGCTGCCAGGAGACTGGAGCCTGCTCTCTCCAATATGCCCAGAGTTCTAGAAATTTCCTCCCTTGCCAGTCAGATGAAGATTATCTGCCAACAGTACTTTTCCTTCCTTATTCTGTAACTAGTCAATGATAAGGAAGCCTTCATCTGTATTTCATCTGTACTTTTATTATCAATGCACTGATAAAAAACAAATAAGTAGAATTTTCCTCTTTGATCTTATGTCTCCCGAGTACTGTATTTGCTAAAACGACCACAATTTTAAAGAGAGATGAAGCAGGACAGAACAGCTCCATAAATACTTGCAAGGCTGTAGCAAACACTCTTACTAATGTTCAGAGGGCAGGACCAAATATCTTTAAAATAGCCAAAAGGTCTAATTCTTAGTGGGAAAAGTGCTGTTTCCTCCATATTTTAATATGGGCTCATCTGCACCTATCTATAGTTCTTGTGACATGTCTTGAACGGACGTCTTGAACTTGAACATACAACTTTTGCACCATGATTGACTTCTCCCAGTGTCTGCTTTGGCACTTGCTAGACAGTGGACTCCATGAGCTGGAGCATGTCTCAAAAAATGAGGCTGAGACAAAAGATGGGAGCATGCAAGTGTCCATCACAGGCTGAATGAGGAAATAAAACACCCCTTACAATGGAATAGTATTCAAGAATATTATATTAAGATTTATTTATTTGTGCATAGAAGAACTGGGGTACAGTCCAGAGGTGTGGGGGTGGGAGGTGAAAGCATCCACCAGAGACAGAGTAGGGAGCAGAACAGGTGGATCTACTGAAAGACAGTGCTATGGGTTAGCTCCCTGGTGAAGGATCGAACTCAGGCCATCAAGGTGGGCCTTCATGGTGGTTGCACTGAGATTTAACCCTTAGGCCACCAGGGAGGCCCTTGGGAATATTAAAAAGGAAGGAAATTCTGAAGCATGCGACAACACAGAGGAGCCTTGAGGGCATTATTAAGTGAGACAAGTCAGTCATAAAAAGGACAAACACTGAGATTGCACTTCTAGGAGGCACTTAGAGTATTCAAATAAAGCCAGAAAGTAGGATGGAGGTTGCCAGGGGCTGGAAGGGGAGGAGGAAAAGGGACGTGATTGTTCAATGACAGTGTTCCAATTCTGCAAAATGGAAATGTTTGCAACAACGTGAAAGTACTTAATGCCACTGAACTGTACATTTTATGGTTAAGATGATCAATTTTATGTTACATGCATTTCACCGCCAACTAAAAAATCCAGCCACTAGGGCAAGGACTAGGAGGAGGGTCCACTGCAGAAATGCTTCCCAGGCCTCATCAGGGATGGCAGGCAGATGTCACAGTGTCCCGGGTATCCAGAAGCTGGTCCTCACCAGGCTGTCACCTGCTGGCAGGGCACCAAGCCCATTGTGGGGAAGCCAGTCGGATGCCACTGATATGCCTGCGGCCTTGTGGCCCCCGGGTCACTGAAAACAAACCCTGTCTGGCAGCTGTGGAGCCTAAAGCAGCAAACTCCAAGAAGCTGTGTCTCTGGCATGCACAGGAGCCCCTCTTCCTGTTCCAGAGGCTAGGCCAGCGTGGGGCCAGCCTGCTGGTGCTCTCAACACAGAAGGCCAGGTATCTATCCTTCCCTTTATGGAGTTCCTGAGGAAAAACAAAGGTGGGGAAAGGTAGTTTCCACCTCGGAAATGCAACAAGCCAGTGGATCTGCAAAGGAGACAGTACTGAGAAATGTGACATCGCGGGGCTGCTTTGAGGAGACAGACATCGTGATGCTGAGGAGCTACCACAGGGCCGAACGGCTCCCTGGAAAGGGGGGAAAACACAGCCAGCTCAAGGGCTACTCTTCAAGCTACACTCACGTGACCCCTGGGTCCTCAGTGCCACAGAGAGGGCACCATTCTGCACCCTCACACACTCTGAGCCACTTCACTCCTGCGTGTTCAGGCGCGATGTGTTCAAGACCCAGGCCAGGCTTAGAGGTCAGGCGCTTACCTGAGGGAGATGAACACGCCCATCACTTCAGGACACCCATCTGCTTTTCTCTGGTGGCTTTCAAAAATAGTTTTCCATGAACATTCTTTTTGATGGCTAAAAGGATTTTTAAGTTTTTATCATTTGGATATCACCTTTTCACTCTTTTTACAGAAGTTGAAGTTTGTACCAAGGAAATAAAGCTAAAATTCTTCATTGGTGACTACGCATTTTTTTTTTAGTGTGATAAAGTAGACCATTTTAACTCCTAAAAATGTACAGTTTGGTGGCATTAAGTATATTCAACTGTGCCTCCATCACCACCATTCATCCACAGAACTCTATCCATCTTGAAAAACTGAAATGTTGTCCCCAATAAACACACACTAACTCTCCATTCATCCTTCCCATTTTAGTCCTTGAACATTTTGAGATCTTTTTATTTTTCTTCCAAGAGACTTATTTATTTATGCATACAAGAACTGGGGTACAGACCAGAGGCACAGGGGACGAGAGGATTCACCAGAGACAGAGTGGAGAACAGAACAGGCAGATCCACTGAAATACACTGCTGAGGGGAACAGCGGCAGATAGGATAGGTCTGCTGTGCCATGTGGGTCCTCTCCCAGGCCAGGGATTGAACTTGTCTTGCAGTGACTGTGGACAGCTTTATAGTGCTACAGCTTAACCCCTTGCGCCACCAAGGAGGTCCCATTTTTGAGATTTTAATAGCTGTCTTCTTTTACTCTCTCTCTTCCCTGCTCCTCCTTAGGTAGGCAGGCAGGCTTTTCAGGGATTGGTTATCAAGGTGTTAAGATTCTTCCTGACTTGTAAAATCTAATCCATCAACCTGTTTATGATGGGTGCTCTAAAAAGGGTCCTTTCTCCCTCCACCTCTGGATGTTCTGTTTTGTTCTCTGGAAGCTCCTATGGGAACTGGCAAGACTTCAGAGAGATTTTTCCAGGCTCCAGGTTTCCAGCTTTCAAGGATTCCTGGGCACTGCCCACACCTGCACAGACCAGCAGAAGGTCTTTGATTGGGTCAGGTGGACAGACACTTGGCTCAACTTTGAGACGTGTGACTGGCAATTTACAGCTAAAACCAGTGTAGGCTGGTATCTGAACGGACCCCTTCCCACAGCCTAGCACCTTCTAAAAGCTTAGACACTGGATGTAATCACAAGGTGGGTGTGCTCCAAAAGCAAAAGAGGTGAAATATTTTGTTAGTTGACAGGTTGAAAGTTTGGAGACCAAATTGAGTTACTTTATGTAAGGATTAAAAATGTTATATTTTTGGGCCTCCCTGGTGTCGCAGTGGGTTAAGCAACGCACTATGAAGCAAACCGCAGCCACTGCAACACAAGTTCGATCCCTGCTGCCGGCCAGGGAGGGGACCCACATGGTGCGGCAGACCTCTCCTGCTGTGCCCGCTGCTCCCCTCAGCAGTGTACTTCTGTTGATCTGCCTGTTCTGTTCCCTGCTCTCTGTGGTGAATCCTCTCACCCCACCCCCCACACCTCTGACCTGTACCCCAGTGCTTGTATGCATAAATAAATAAATCTTTAAAAAAATGTTATATTTTTGTAAGTCTTTGCTAAATGATAGCATCATACTTCCAACTACAGTTAAGGGTAAGCTCAGTGCATAGTAAGCCCTAAAAGGTAGAAAAATGGATAATAATTATGAGGCTCTAAAAAGCCAGAAAACAGGGATTCAAATCCTGACCTATTCACCAGCTACGAGCCCTTGTTCTAAACCCCTGAGCCTCAGTCTCACTAGTCACAAAAATTTTAATAGAGGTATCTTCTCCAGAAGGATAAGGTCAAATATGACAAAACATATATTGTACTTGAATAGGACCCAACTTTCAACATTCATTAAAAGGAAACACTCTTAAACCCACTTGAACCTCAGAGAATCTGCTCTTATGGAAGACTAACTCATTCTAGAAATACAAAAATTTGAACTTTTTCAACCTGACCCTTGTCTGAAAAAATCCTGATCATAATTTGTAGATGAAAACAGGCCCTTTGTTAAAGGTTCAAGGTTTGAGTCAATTGTGCACATCTTGTATTATGCCTTCCTCTTCATATAAACTCTGTCCTTGGTTTGGGTCCAGTCTCACAAAGCCCCAGTAACTGTTACATTGCATTTGCCCAGGTATTTGCAGCAGTCAAGTGTGTGATGATTTACGACATTCCCAGGCAAGCTGCGAAAGGCATCATTTGTGGCAGTGAAAGTTTAGTGGATCTTACAAGCGATGACAGATATTACCAGATCCATGAAGAGGCTTGTAGAATTTGTCAGAGAGGACAGTATGTCTGAGGGCCATGGCTGGAGAGGAGTGGCACCCCAGGGAGAGAAAGACCTCCAGAAGGAGACACACGAAGAGACTAAAGACCCAGGCAATGGATTTTCACAGTTTAAACAAGTATCCCCACCTAACCATATTTAAAGTAACAATTTCTGTTCCTACCCACTCTCTTTCCTATTGAGGAGTCAGCATAGTAACATGATGAGAAGGGATAATATGTGTTCCATGGATAGAGCCTGATTCAACTTGACTCTCCCACCTGCAGTATCTCACCTGTACAACGGGATCAAAATGCCCCTGTATGCAGCGGTGGTTGTACAGCTAAACTAAGATGTACCTGGCCTGTAACAGGTACTTAGCCACTGTTTACAGTAATGAAAACGGCTCTCAGTTCAGATCTCGGTTTCCTTCCTCTCATTTATACATCTTAAAGACTGACATTTGATATACATCATGGAATAGAACTTGGCTATAAAAAGGGAGAACATTTTGTCAATTGTGACAACATGGATGAAACTGGAGGGAATGATGCTAAGTGAAATAAGTCAGAAGGAGAAATACAAATGACAGAGGTTTTCACTTTCTTTGTGCTCCACAAAGAACAGGAATCAGGAAAAAAAAATAAACCAGAACAAATTCTAGAAACATGACTGAAGAATTTAGGCTACCAGAGGGAGACTGTAAGGGGTGGAGACCAAAGGGAAGAAGGGATCCAATGGACTATGGCAGAAGATTATGAATACTTTGGTGATGGGTGAGGCGTGGAAACGTACATCTGCAGAGGTGTGAACCGACCCACTAAATCATATACAATGTTGTTGTAGACTAAGGAGACTTCAATTTAAAAAAGTCACCCAAAAATAGCAATATTCAATGCAAAAAAAAGACAAGACCGACATTAAAAACAAAATTGTTTTCTAATACAGAGTCCCCCACTTAGAATTTTTCAACTTTTCAATGGTGCTAAAATGGTGTGTATTCAGCAGAAACCATTCTTCTAATTTTGAGTTTGATCTTTTCCCAGATTAGGAATGTGTGGTCAGATATCCAGGCCGCAGGGTCAACAACACAGCTCTCTACTGTACTGTGCTGCCAAGGCTTTTTGGAAACTGTACTTTATATTTTTGCTTATTGCCATCACATCTACAAGATGCTCCTGATGAGAAGAGGAAGAGGAAGGAAATTACTCTTAAGATAAAATTCAAATAGTCACCCAACTGTTGGCTAATGTAAGTGTTCTGAGCGAGTTGAAGGTCGTGTGGGCTAAGCTACAATGTTCCCGATTAAGTGTATAAAATGCATTTCTGATTTGCTATATTTTTAACTTCTCATAGGTCCATGGGCTGCAACCTCACCTTACATTGAGGAGCTTCTTTACTGATCTCTTAATTACTGTCTCAAAACAATTACTAGGAATCAATTACCAGGTATCAGATCTCCACAGTAACTGTTCTCATGTTCCTGGTTCCCGCCATTCCCCATAACTCCCCCACTTGTGCATTTAAAACCCTCTGGAGCACGGCCGCTGGTCCGCTGGAAAAACACAGGCTCCCAGACCCAGGAAGACACACTGCACTCTGGCTGGACGCCCAGCTTCTTCTCTGGCCTCTTCTGTCCAGGCCTTTGAGTCCCAATGCTGAAGTAGCTGCTCCGCATAGCAGCCAGTTACATACCTCCCCTGGCCCTCTCCACTTGTGGCCCCACCTTTCTTTGCAAAAGACCTTGAAAGTTACAAAAGGGAGGTACATAGAAGTTGCAAAGAGGTTTTCTTTCTTTGGAATGCCTTGGTTATAAACCTAGTCAGGTTCTAAAAGTTACCTAGAAAAATCGACTTCACTAATAATGTTCACTGAGAAGTATTAGGAAATGATTGTTATGATATCAACAATGAAAACAAGCTGGAAACATACTAGCACAGAGCAAGAAATGAAATTCTGGCGCTCAAAAGCAAATTTAATTAGAAGTCATCCAAGAAAGGAGGTAGCCATGTTGAAGCAACTCTGTGGCACAGCTCTTTATTGGAGACAATTTCATTTGTAAAGTCCCCACAGTCCTTAATTGACATTGAGCATACTGGCTTCCCTTCCCAGTCATGCTTCAGTTTGATTTTCAGCTCACAAAGGACAAAAGACAGAAAAGGAGAAAGGAAAATACAGATGGAGAGAAGACAGTTTTGTACCAGAAGCTAGAAAGAGGAAGACAAGGGAGAAAGGATAGTTGTTTTCCTGTGAAAGTGCCTGCAGCTCAGGCAGAAGGAAAGGAATAGAGTGAGAAGAGCACAGGGAGCAGGAGGAAGGAGGTTTTACCTCCCTTCACCAGTCTCATATTCCTTTTCCTCCCCCAGCCTCCAGGTGGCACAGCTGACCAGCACAGCTTGTTGGGAGCTAAAGGACGGGACAGCTGTCCAGCAGGTTTGGGAAGGGAAATAAAATAACCAAGGCATAGTGGCCAAGCAGGATTAAGGAAAGTGCCACCTCTTAGCACCTCCAGTGGTGGACACATGTTCTGAAACATTTCCGCTCTCAAAAGTCTAAGGGAAATCTCACATGCTGCAAATTTAAGCTCTTTTTCTCATTTCAAATCCCAATAAAAAGAATCACATTTGCATAACAGACTGCAATTTGTACCATTTCATTTAAGATATGCTTGCTAGAGACCTGCATATATAAGAAGCTACAGAAACTTATCTACAGGATGTGAATTCTAGATACAGATAACTAGACTCTGTGGTTTGTATGTCCTGCACGGAGGACATTTTAGGCAGGGTAATTCTTTGGGATTGGGGGCTGTCCTAGGCATTCTTGGTAGTTATTTAGTTGCATTCCTCTGGTCAAGTGCTCTGATTCTAGTCCTGAGGCTTTGTCAGTTTTCATAGTGGTAACTGTTGAACCTTCCTCCTTCAAGCCCCCAGTGGCAAAGCCTCTCAGGCGATGCATACAAATGCAGACTCTGATTCCATATCTCTGGATGGGGCTCAGGATTCTCTAGTTTCAGCAGCTCCTGGATGATGCCATCGCCATAGGTCCCTAGCCCACACTCCAAAGCAGGAGGGCGCCATAGCACAGATTTAACAAGAGAAGCTGGGAGGGAAACTGGCCTGGCATGATGTAGCAGGGACCCTTGGCTGGTTACCGCGAAGGGCCTCATCATCCTCATTTGAAAAATGGTGATGAATGGTAGGATTAAGCAACCAGTCTGGCATCTGGCACTCAAAAAAATGTCAGTTCCCTTCCTCTCCTTTTTTAGTTCTTCCCAGCAACCCTGGAGATTCCAGGGAATTCAAGCATCAAAACAGCATGGCATGGCCAGTATGGGGGATAACAAGGAATTCCCTAAAAAAGAAATTCCATTCTCAGTTGTGGCTGAGAGATTTCTTGCCCTTTTGTTGCTCTCTTGTATCCTCTATGGTGGTTATACTATAACATCTGCCATCCTTTGGAGGATGTGAGTTGTTTTGCTAATGAAGTACATGATGAAAGAATATTTTAAAACAATGTATACATTGTGATTTCATGCAAAACCAATGCCTCCCACTTGAAGGCTACAGCAGTGCTGCATTTTACAGATCTGAACTTTTCTCTAAAAGAAAAAATAGCCCCAAACAGGAATAATCACACACTTTTTGGACATGAGCTAAATTTCCAGTATAGTTGTGTTCCTTCTCTCCCCTACCCCCATGAAGAAACCCTGCTCGCCTGTAATTGTGTCAGAGGAGAATTCTTGCTATCCTTTGCAAGGATAAAATGTTCTAATGCAAAATTCAAGTTTGCCAGACTAAATATAGCCTTGGGATCACACAGTCATGGTGCACGGACCTTGATTTTAATACACATACAGAGAGCACTTTTGAATTCAGAGTTGAGAAGTACTTGAATTTCTAGAATATGAACTAAGATTTATTCCTTTGGGAAAGTCACTCCCCCAGCCCCCACATAAAAAGAGCTAAACAATGGTATCTTTCTCCACTTATAAGCTGTATCTCAGAACTTACTCCAAACAAAGTTTCTGCATTATTCCACTGTGCAGATGATGTCAGCCAGCTGGGAGAGAGCTGCAGTCAGTTAACTGCCCTCTGTAAAGTGTGGTTTGCTCTTCCTCACACCTTTGACTCACATTTCACCCAGGTGCAGCCTGGCAGAGCTCTGCTTGGGAGGCTGCTGGGTGGGGGCGGGGAGGAAGGGTAGGAAATAATAAATTCTGGGTTAAAGTGAAAAGAGGGAGCATAAAGAAGTCAGAGGAGCCTCAACAGTGTAAGTGCTTTGGTAAGGAGAGGGAATAAAGTCAGGCAGACTCCCCCAAGTCAAAATGCCTAGGGTTGGAAATTCTCTGGATCGAAGGTCATCTCTGCCATAGGAAGTTCTAGCTCAGTCCTAGCTCCATAGCTTCAGCACAACCTAGGAAGAGGCTTGGGGCACAAATAGGATGGTCACCAAAGGAACCCTTCACTCTGCACAGAAGTTGGTGTAATGTGGGTGGCTGTTCCTTGCACATGCCTTTCTTCTAATCAGCAAAAATGGAAAACCTCCAAAGTCCTGACAAAATTCCCTTCTTCCCTACTCTAAGTGCTATGCAGAAACTTCTGGACCAGACCCCTCTCACAACCTAAGAAATCTGCTCTCACCTCCATGTTTATCCTCTCTTTGCTCTGTAATAATCCTTCTGGAGGCTTTCAGGGGAAGAATTGAATAGTTCAAAGACAGGTGGTATTTCTGGACCTGTGTGTTCCTATCTTTATACATTGACTCAATCTCTAATTGTATATAACATATAAGAAGGTTTGTGGCTCCAACAGGGGCAGAAAGTGCAAGCAGAACCCACAGACCTGCAGCAGAGGCCCCAGAATCAGCTCTGGGCAGTGGTGGTGGCATCGCTCAAGACCTAAGGCAGGCAGATCGGGACCATCAGTCTACTTAAGAACTTCACTGGGGACCTGGGCCCAACATAGGCCCTTCCCTCCCAGGTTAGACCTGAGACTGTACTGGGGACGGCGGGGAGTTTTGGGATCTCCACTACAGGCCGGTACCCTAAGTCAAAAGCCTCTCAAGTTTTACTTGGCATCTCCTCACAGCCGGTTTAAAAGGAAGCATCCAGACTCCTGCTGGGTGTGTGGTCCCCACAGAGTGGCAGGGCCCAGGGCTCTCTAGGGGCGCTGGGGTGGCCGAAGCACATACACAGACACAATGCCCAAGCAAACGAGGCAGGTTCCCACGGAGGTGGGAACTTAAACACGGAGGTCCTTAACACAGCAGACACTGGAGTCACGGAACCTGAGCTGGACAGTCCCCCCAGCCCCCATGGAAATCTTGAGGGGGACTTCCCTCCAAACAGACTGTGACTAAAAAGAAAACTTTGCAGAGGCAAAACAAAGTGGGTTCCGTGCTACAATTTCTGCTTTTGAAATCGTGTTGCTTGTGAATCCCCAACTGCTTTTTCTAACAGACTCACTTCCTTAAATACACAAGCTTATCCTAGTCCAGTACCAGTGCCGGCTGGCACCTCGATCTGGTGGAGGGATTGAGAGCAAGCGCAGAGGACACCTTTCACATCTGCTTGTTTAAAAGAATGATTTCTAGTGCTTAGAAAACAACTCAAAATAATGTCTCTGGTATGTCCGCCCTGCAGTGCTATGTAATAATCCATCCAGCCAACAATGAAAAGTTAAGCAGCAGAACAGAAAAGGCTGGGTTCACTAGACTAGGCTTCTGAAGTTCTTGTGAAAAGCTTCTTCTTTTTTTTCCTTCATTTTAACCTTCACTACAAACCTTTGCTTAAAATATTAATCCTGGGTCCCTGGTGAGAGAGTGGGTGCATTTACAGTCACACAAGGGTCCTGCAGCAGTTCTAGGAGGAGTCCCCCTGGCATCCAGCACACTGTAGACCATTGAGTGAATTTCAAGTCCAGAGTTAGGGTCCTGAAATGTGGGTCCATTTTTCCAATGAGGAACAAATTCTGGGTTAAAGTGAAAGGAGGGAGCATAAAGAAATCATAGAAGCCTCAATAGTGTAAGTGCTTTGGTAAGGAGAGGAGAATTAGGTCAGGCAGACTCCCCCAGGTCAAAATGCCTAGGGTTGGGGATTCCCAGCATCCAAGGTCATCCCTGCCATAGAAAGTTCTAGCTCAGTCCTAGCTCCATAGCTTCAGCACGAACAGCCTGGGAAGAGGTGTGGGGCACAGATAGGATGGCCACCAAAGGACCCGCTTGCTCTGCACAGAACTTGGAGGGTTGGGAGGGGAAATCAGGTTTGTGGAACTTCCGCATTCAAAGCTTCTCCATCTGATATGCTACACAGTTGCTGGAACTTAAAAGATTAGTTTTTAAAACTGTTTACTTATTTGGGTCTATTATAAAGACAAAAGAAGACTAGATATCAACTTTATAAAATGACCAATTTGGGGGGAATACAACATATGCAAGGGGTTTAATATACATCTCATTTAACAGTTTTGAGAAGGCAATCATGGTATTCCCATTTTGATAAATGAGGAAACTAAATTTCAGTTTTTGTGACATGCTCCAGATCTGAAAGAAAATTTGGCTAAGGCACTAGTGCTTCAGTCCCCACCAGGCTTCCAAATGACAAGCATGCTACTGCAGCATCTGTATAGATGGCTTTGCTCACCCAGTCTGCTCCAAGCAAACATCAAAGCTAAATACAAAGTCCCTACTCACATTTAAATTTTAAAAAAGGCTCAGGGCCTCCTTGGTGGTGTAGCAGGTTGAGCTCCTCACTGTGAAGCATCCACAGCACAGCAGTGAGAGTTGATCCCTGGTCAGGGAGGAGACCCACGTGGCACAGCAGACCTCTGTGGCTCCCCTCAACAGTGTGTTTTAGTTAATCTGCCTGTTCTGCTCCCCACTCTGTATCTGGTGACTCCTCTCACCTCCCATGCCTCTGGCCTGTACCCCAGCTCTTGTATGCATAAATAAAATCTTTTAAAATTAAAATAGAAAAGGATCAAAGGACAATGACAAACTCGACTAAGTCCTGCATCTCTCATCTCTGGCATTCACAAGATAAACTTCTCAGCCAGGATATATTTACTCTACTACTTAAAAGACAAGACAGAACAAAAACTCTCCCCCTCGATGATGGGGTAAGTGCCATAATTTCATCCCCCATCTCTGCCCTCTGCCTGGATAAGGAAACAGGTAGCACTGTCTTCACACTCACTGCATCCAATTACATGGCTCAGTGGATCATTCTGAGACTCCATCAAAAACATGCCAGTTTGGTTTCCCCTAGGACTCTTAGGGTGCTCCTAGATGAGAGAGGAGAGCAGTGAAGAGACAAGGAGGTGTGGGGCCCAAGGATTCCTCAGTCCTTACTATGCTTTTCCGTCCTGGTCTACACATCCTCAATCTGGTCTGTACATCCTCAATCTGAGCATTCACTTCAGAAGGAAAAAAAGAACCCCTTGCTGGACGTGTTTCATAGTGCAGAAAAATGGTAAGGTGTTGATTGATTGATTTTTATGGCAATCTACTATTAAAGAGAGTGGGACAAAAAACAGAAATGAAATTTGCTTGGCAGATTTTCGTTTTCTCAAAAGCCAGCCCCCAAAGTCTGTCCTGGAGTAGGTTCCACAATTATACTCCTACACACCTATAAATCATAATTTGCATCTATGCTAATATCACACTGAGACTACAAAATCCTGAACTGTCAAGGGAAAGAACAGGATAATCACTACCTAAACTCAGCAAGGCAAAAGGCAGAAAAGTCATTTTTTACATCTTAGAAACATTTTCATCACCAGTGGAAACAAAGTTTTTAAATTTAGGCTTAAACTTTGGTGATGGTCATACTTAAGAGTACTCCTTTTCTCAGGTATTCTAATTAATCGAGTACTTTTAAGATCCACAGACAAACTCTAGAACTTTCTCTTCAAGCAAAATCATGGATTTTCTTACTAGAATAGAGATGATTTCAACTTTCCTAAAATACATTCCTGAAAAACGTGTTCAAAGGGCAAATATCCAAAATCTGCAGTCTTACATATTCTTAGAAGGGGACTGTCTAACAAGACACATAATATGCATCCTGGAGACTGCTTTCCTCGGGTACCAGCTACCCAGTGCTGTTGGATGAGGCTGCTCCCCATGAAGGCCCCTGAGCCCAATGTTTATTAAGCTTCACAGAAAATCTGCATCTGGGTTTTATATTTGCATTCATTAAAACTATAGAATCTGATAAGCATTATCAATGAATTACTTCGAATTCCCAATAGTTAGCCAGGGTCCCAGACAGATAATCTAAGCAAATAGTAATGCCCATGTTTCTTAAGATCAAAGCAAGCCATTCCAGATGCTAATTCAAGACAGAGTATCAATTCTACCAGTGTCAAGAAATACATTTTTAAAATGTATAAAATTTAAAAAGGGAACTAAAAGCACCATGTTCTTGGACTTTAGAAATACACGTTCAACACGTTCCTCTCTGTCAATTATTAAAATCCTCAAAACAACCTCCACCCCAAATTTAAATTCATCTTTCTTTGAAACATTTCTCATTGCCCTAATAAGCAGAGATACGTAAAGACAGCTATGATAGAAATCTGGGACATGGGAGTTTTAAGAATCTAACCAATCTGGGCCTTCCTGGTGGCGCAGTGTGTTAAGCAACACACTATGAAGCAAACCGCAACCACTGCAGCAGGAGTTCGATCCCTGCTGCCGGCCAGGGAGGGGACCCACATGGTGCAGCAGACCTCTCCTGCTGTGCCCGCTGCTCCCCTCAGCAGTGTACTTCTGTTGATCTGCCTGTTCTGCTCCCCGCTCTGTCTGTGGTGAATCCTCTCACCACCCTGGACTCTGGCCTGTACCCCAGTGCTTGTATGCATAAATAAATAAATCTAAAAAAAAAAAAAAAAAGAATCTAACCAATCTACCCAAGAATCTAACCAAAAATGGGTATCCAGACAAGGATTGTAACTAGAAAGTCCAAGCTGTTAACATCTTAAAAAAGTAACATTCCTAAGTTAGTTTGACAATAAAATACGGAAAGTTTTAGAGATAAAACAAATAGTAGATCATTCCCCCCTCACTTGGTATCGAGGACAACCTGCTTCACCTGATTAGCCAGAGATCCCAAGACTACTGAGTCAGAATAAACCACTTATGAAAGTGAAATAAATTCTGACCACACTCTCCTGAACTTTGCAGGCAGGGTTCTGTGCCAACTGTCATGCCAGGACTGTGAGATAATGGGTATTTCAAAATGTTTTTTCCCATCTCAAATCCTAGCATCCCAGAGAAAAGCTGAAATGAGCTCCAGGGAAACACCCCAACACTTAACACACCATGTGGTTGGTAGGAGAGAGGCTGGGAGACCCAAATAGTATTACTCTCCTTGTTTCTGGTTCAGGACTCATTTTTGGGTGTAACCCAAAACAGCTGCAGGCTCTACAAGGATCTTGGGGTGTGCCCACTAAAAGGAGAAGCTCTTTAAGGAAAAGACCAGAGTCAAAACTGGGGAGGTGAAAGCTGGTGGTAGACAGTTGCTTAAAATGGACTTTAGAAGCTTTTTTTTTCCCAAACAAAGAATAAACTCCTTACTAGATACACCTGATTTCTGTTATCAAATTTTATCGATAAATGTTGGTGAAGTTGCCAGACTGGGAGTGTGTTTAATTAAATTGGGAACATTTCCAGGAAGGAAAGTGTGATGCTTAAGTGAATGCTCTTTAATTAGAACAAAGTCAAAAAAACAAATCCCCAGAGATTACAATGGTGCATGACAGTTTTGAACTTCAGCCTCAGGGTGTGTGTGATCCTACCTGTGTTAAAACGAAGCTTCCTAGAAGTTAATTTGTCCAATGACTCAAAAGAATATAAAACATACACTAGAAGGACAAGTACAGGAGGGAAGGAGGAAGGGAAAGGTAGACAGGGGGACAGAGAGATCTCTCTTCAAAGGCAAATACAATTAGAAAGGTAAAAAGAGGAAGTCTGCACAAATTACGGTTGCCACATCTAAAAATGCCACAGGGAAGTGTACAGATTTGTCAGTGTGACCACACAGCTTGCAAGTGCACACCTGTCTACCCCAGGCGGGAAAGCCTGTACCAGGTCTGCAGAGATAACCGTCCTTCCTAACGCTTAACCTCCTTCCTTCCCAGACGCCCTATTTTTGCGGATGGGGAGGGTTCCCAGGTGGGGACCGTCTCTCCCCTCAGTGCAGGGGGAGCCCAGGAACCAGAGTGCGGGGGCAGCTCCCAGGAGTCCCGCCGGCCTCGCGGCTCCCCACTGCCCGCGGCCGCCCCTCCGCCTTCAGTTTTCACTCGGTCGCCAGCGCCACCGATCTCGGTCTGGCCCGCCACCCCGCCTCCCTCCGCCGGCTCCCAGGCTCCCGGCTCCCACCGGCTTCGACTCAGCCCTCTGTCCTTCATCTCGTTTCTCTAGAGTTTCTCGGGACCGCCAGTGTCCCCCTGCTCCTGTTCGTCCCGGCGCCTTCACCCACCTCACACGCGTGGTCTGTCCAGCGCTCACCGACACAACCCGCCCCATCGACTCTCCAAAGTGTCTCCCCAAAGGTCCCCGAGAGACTGACCTTCTAGTTTTACCCCGGACTAAAACAAAAGACGCGAACAGCTGGGGTTCCAGCCTCAGGTCAAACTTCAGGGCTCAGCCTGGACTCGGACGCTGCCCCTCCGGCGCAAGGGGCCGCCCCTCGCCCAGCAACGGCTCCTCAATTCCAGCGACCTGGACCCCAGTCCGAAAAGGCTCCGTCTAATCGGGAACCCGCCTTTCCCGGTGTCAGTCTTCCAGCAAAGCTCACGACTTCCGAAGACGCCCCCAGCTCCGCCACCTGGGAGGGAAGACCCGCGTCTTCCCCGCGAGCTGGTGCCGACGCCCCCATCCACCGCGGCTCCCGGGCGTGGGGAGGCGACCAAGGCGCCTATTTCACGGCTTTCCCTGCACGGCCCGCGGCGGGCGGCTGTGTGCGCGCAAGGAGGTAGTCCGAAGTTCATTGTTTTAAAAGCACACGTAGACATCGCATAAAGCGGCGACAGCCTCCCCTCCCCGAATCTGGGAATGCAAAGCCACATGGCCACGGCCCTCTCCAGACTGTGGAAAGGGCGAGGGCCATAAAAACCCCTTTCAAGTCCGTGGTGCTTCCAAGGGCTACCCAAATCTCCAGACCCTCTCAGGCCACCCTTTCCCCACGCCCGAGGCCCTAACACCAAGAGGGGGCCCCAACATCAGGAGGGCGCCCCAGGGACGCAGTGTCCGGGGCCGCGGCGCCCAGGTTTTGACACCCACCTCTGAGCACCAGCTCCCGGGGCCGCAGTCTTTGGGCTCCGCTCCTGCGTCGTGTGGCCGGCGCCGTCTCTACCCGCGTCCGAGGGACTCCAGGTAAGGGCGCGCGGCAGCCCCCTGCCGGGGCGAGCGCATCTGCGGGCGCGGTAGCCACTGGGCGCGCAGGAGGGCAACGGAGCACCGCCCGGAGCCCGCCCCCCGCCCCGCCTCCCGCGCCCGCGGACCGCCGGGGGCTGGAGCACCGGCTCCTTCCTCCCGCTGCTCTCTGGGGCTTTGACCGAGTCGCTACTGCAACCAAGAAACCAAGAAGTGAACCCACGGAGAGATTAGAGAAGTGGAGGGGTGGGGCCCGGCACGTGAGGCGGTGGATTTGTGAGCAGGGAAAGGACTCTGCGCGCGTTTCTGTGCACTTGTGCTAGGGCGGCGGTGGGCGTGCCGGCCTGCGTGCGTGTGTGCGCGCGTGTCGGTGCAGACAGACGTGCATGTGAGTGTACAGCGAAGTGTGTGAGTGCCGGTGCGCGCTCACAGCCCCAGGAATTGCTGAGTTGCAACCCAAGGGGAAGCGAATCCCTTAACCGTTACCCAGCGCCACGCATGTTCCCCGGTAAGTAAGGCTGCTGGAAACCTCTGGGAAGTGCGTCTTTGTGGCTGGGAAGGGGGTCTGCGCGTGTTTCGGGGCGCTCCCTGATGTGTCCCGGAGACTGAACAGTGGAGAGGGATGCTTCCACCTCAACGACCCTCAAGGCCTCCTGCTGCCCTTCCCGCTGTGACACCTGGTGTGGAAGCGCGCGTGGTAACAAAGCCACGGCGAGAAGGAGGCAGCTGATACACAGCGTGGGGCGCGACTAGGCGAGTGGCCAGACGTCCCTCACTCCCGAGCTGTCTGAAATTTCAGTCTGTAATCCCCTCCCCCACCATGAATATTTAAATAATGTTAATGACCCTTTGAAAATGGACCGTCTAGAGAGCCTGAGGACACTCTGAAAGACCCCATATAGAAAACAGCACTTTTTCCCCTAGATAAATAAATAAATAGAGCACGTAGTTATCTTACTTTGCACGTTCCTTACAGAGGGAAATAACAAAGTCAGATTTCTTGAATGCAAACTTTCCATGGGACTTGAGGTTTTCACTAGTGACTGTCCTCTCCAGCTTTGCAAGTCACTGTCCCTTGCTCTCTTAGGCGTTTCCATCCTAGGTTGTCCCCTGGCCCAGAGTCAATTCTGCCTGCCAACCAGAGCAGGGGGAGACAACTGCAGGGTCTGGCTCTTCTTTCCTAGTGCACAAAGGTACCCCGGTTTCCAACACAAAGAAATGACATCATCTGCAAGTGCCCAGAAAGCCTGCACTTCCCAGGGCACTTTAAAAATAAAAATGGCTTCCTTCCTGCCTTCAGTTTTATTTACACCTTTACTCAAAAAAGGGAATAAAGTCTACAATGGAGATAGCAGCTGTTGTCCTCAGGGCTCCTGAATGTCAATAGGCTTATTTTTTTCTTGGCATTTAGGAAGTGTTTCACCATCTTTTTTGGATACCTGTCTCTTGTTACACTATTGAATTTCAATAGAATTTACTGACCAGTGGCCAGAGATTAAGGAGTTTAGGCCTCTATCAATTCCTTTCTTTGTTTCCTCCCTTCCTTCTCTTGCTCTCTCCCTCTTTCCCTCCCTCCCTTCTTTTGGGTTCCTCAGGTCACTGACTTAAAGCAATGAATATTTGGGTGCCCTACATTGTGATCTGTTTTTTAACAATTTACTATTGTATGAAATGGGCATGTTTGTGTACAGTTATTTATTTATATGGACCAGAGACTCTGCAAGGAAGGATTCTAAAGTTACAACACAGGTAATATTGTGTACAGTGTTATGGCAGGTACTTCATACATTTTCCTCATATATTCCCAAATTAAAATAACTCTAAGATTTACACATCAAACTTGTTTCATTATTAGAAAGCGTACAACAAATCACACTGACCTTACTCTGAATTACTTCTTTCCTATAGAAATGTCAATGTTCTATTAACTAATTTTAGTGTTTGGTTAGATCCTAGAGAAAACTTTTGGTAATATTAATTTAGGAAATATATCTATTATACATTTCCTTTTCTTTCTTATTATTTTATAAGAACATGTTTAATCTGTAAGATTAAAGTGACAGATGTGATTACATTAAATACTTTTAATATAAAAGATTTGTCACATATCTTTTTTTTTGTGATGATCTTTGATCATCACAACAGAGAGGAGTATGGTGCTACTGCCTTCTACTTGATAGAGACCAGGGATACTGCTAAACATCTTAAAGTGTACAGGACAGACCCTAACAACAAAGGATTAGCTCATCCCAAATGTCCCTGGTGCTGAGGCTGAGGTTTCTTAATGGACTGAGAAAACACTTCTCAAAGCTGGTACCCTAAAGACCACAGATACCAGAACTACTTCTGTAGTAGTTAAAATGATGCAGCAGCTTCTAGCTTTATGTACTGGGACAGAATCTATGGGGGCCGGGGCAGGGCCAGGGAAGCTGTGTTTTAACAGCTGCCTCCTGAGTCTTAAGAACAAGAAAGTGAGAAACATTGGTGATGGGGACTGGTTTTGTTACCAAGCACATGCTATGGGTCCATTATTGTATATCTCTTAACATGATAATGGTTATTAGAGGTGAGAATATTTTATCATTTAAGAAGCACATTTCGTTTCCTAAACTTTAGAAGCACAGTATGTAACTAAAAGATTAGGCTTTATAAGTGTTCAATGCTCCCAAAGGCCTATATCATCTAGGATGCAGGACTTCTGTGGACATTTTGCTTGGTCCGAGAGACCAGGGTTTCCTTCACTATGGCCTAAGTGCTCACGTGGCTGCTGCCATGCTGCTGGCCCACTTTAAACTGTGCTTCTGAGGAAGAATGGTCTCTGGGGGGCCCAAGAAATAGAATACACTTACTAGAGAAACACCAAAAATAAAGGTTCATTTTCTGGGAAAGGAGTGAGCGTAGACACAGATTGTCAGGCTTTTCTTTCTCCCCGAACTGAGTAAAATAATTCAGACTCAATAAATACTGGCCCAGCGGTAGCCTCATGCCCTGAACCTACGAAGTATAGTGCTGAAAAAAATGACAAGTGAGAGATACAGAGAACTAATCTGATAATCCAAGGGAGGGGCTCTGACTTCATAACATAGGACATGCCATTTCTTCCTTCCATTTAGAAGACCAAAAAGCATCAGCTGGATGTAATCCTAAGTACTATAAAAAGGCTTGCTAGGGAAAAAAAAGGAAGACTAAGATGGAAAAGCAAGTCAAACTAATATCAAAAGGTTGTCCCCATCAAACCAATTACCCTACATGTGTGGAATCTGAGGTCACTGGAAAGTTAGGAATAATCACAAACTCAAAGGCGTACATATCCTTGGGCATCATTAAAAACCTAAGGAAAGAAACAAATAGAGAAAATATTTGCAACATATATGGCAATGTTATTATCTCTAATATGTAAAGAGTTCATACAGGTCAATAAAGAAATTACCAACTACCTTGTAGAAAAAAGGAAACTAGTTGTTTATCAATAAATAAGATTATCGGTGATTAAACTAATGGAAAAGATGTCAAATTCTTCATAATTAAAGAAATATAAATAAGCGTATTGGGATAATATCCTTTGCTTAAGATACTGGTGATAGGTCTTGAAATTTAAAAAATGTTGATACACTTGAAATTGCAATTCATTTTGATAATTAAGAAACTTTAAAAATTATATGGAGTCGTATGAAAGACTAGACTGGTGGGAAAGAGTTAGTTAATGGGGAATTCCTGACTACAGAGAAAGTGAAATTAAAGAGAGTATTTAAGTTTCATTTGCTGTGTTATGTTGTAATGTGAGCACTTCTGGTGTCTTATAGCTCAGATAAAACATTCATTTGGAGAACCAAAGGCAAGGGACCAGTATGTGACTTGGTGCAGGGCAGATGTCAGGCAGGACAGATGTGAGATTAATAATTAAGACAAAGCGGAAAATCAGAACAAGAAATGACCAGAACTAACCTCACCCCACAGAGTTAGCCACTTGAGTTAAAAATAGTAGGGTGGGTATTTGACAACCTCCAACATTTTGATACAGGGAAGCAAATAATTTATATTTAATTTTAAAAGGCAGCCTTTACACTGAAGGCTATAAGTCATGATATAATCAACCAACAAACTCGGATCATTGGCTTGTTTTCCCCTCAGTGGTTTTATCTTTTTCATCTGGATGTTTTGTGTATTTGTGGATTCCCACTGCAGACATTTCTACATTGATCTCTGGATCTTTTACTTAAGGACAAGAAGGTTGTCACTAGATAGTGTTGCCTTTTATTCAAAGGATGATGCATACATAGGTTGTTTAACTATCAACTTTCCATATGTACAACATATAAGACTGACATGTGTCAGTCTGTGGACATTTTTTTTAATGACTTATGTTTTATTTCACTTCTAAAACCATCTCTTCTTTAAGGGTACACTGGGTTGTTGAGTGGTCAACAGTTTGTAATATTTTTGCAAATCAGTATTTGCCAAGGCAGTTTACATGGCGAACAGGTGGAATAGAGGGAAAGGAAGGAAAAGAGGGAGGGACTGAGGGAAGTAGGAGGGAGGGAGAAGGAAGAACTCTGGGACTGATTTGGTGTCCAGGGAAAGAAGGAAGGAGGGAGGGAAGAAGGAAGAACTCTGGGACTAATATGGTGTCCAGGGAAAGGAAGGAAGGAGGGAGGGAGAAGGAAGAATTCTGGGATTGATTTGGTGTCCAGGGATCCCCAGTCAGTCCATCTGACTCCAACGTGCAGCCTGTTTGGGAATCCCCCTTGGCAGGCAGTCAAACTTAGGCAGGGGAGGGAGAGCGCAGTGAACACAGAGGCAAGGACCGAGTCACAGGAGAGCGCTCGGCTCTAGAACTGTGTTTACTCCTGTTCTTGGCCTAAGTTTTGGTGCCTGCCTTTCCTTCATTTCCTTTCCGGGTCTCTTGCGTCCTGTGCCCGAGTAAGTTCCTTTCCTGCTCGTTACACATTTACTTCCTTTCCTGATATCCTTGTAGCAGGCCTCTCCTTTGCCAAACTCTCTAAGGTAAGGAAATGCTGATCTGAGTGCATTCACCCCCACCCCTTAAGAATCTTTCTTCCTAAGACCTTTAAAAATACTCCAAGGAAACATTCCAAAGCCCAAGCGATATTTGCCCATTGAGATGTTTTCATTCTGTCTCACGTGGTAGCAGGGCTGTGCAGTCCCTACATTGACAAAGTGACATTCTGTCATCCAGATTGCCCACTGTTGACATACATTCAAATGACACCATTATAAAGAGAAAGTCAGGTAATAATCCAAAGTAAAATCTTTTGGGGAAAGGAGCAACATGGGAAAGGCTGCTAGCAAGGCTGGAGAAAGCAGGCAATTGAGTATTGGAAAGACAGGGTGGGAGAGACACACTCACACAGAGGAGACAGAGTCCCCCTGAGGAGGGAAGCCAGATGGCTACACAGGACTAAGTACTAGGGGCCCCACATCCTCAGCTGAGTACTGACAAGATGTGGTACATATACATGACAGAATACTATTCAGCAGTCAAAAAGGTAAACCCATGCCATTTGCAGCAACATGGATGGAACTAGAAGGGATCGTGCTCAGTGAAATAAGTCAGAAGAAAAAAGAAAAAATATCGGACGGTTTCACTTATAGGAGGAATATCAGGGAACCAAATAAAGGGTCAGGAGAAGAATAAGAACAATAAAAAAGAAAAAAAACAATACAACAAATCAAAAATAAACAGACAATGACAAATCAGAGACATCTTACAGGGGAGGGAGAAGGCAAAGGATCAAACTAAGGGCAGGAAGAGCACAAGGAACTAAGGTGATGGTGCATGGGTGAATAGGTGCTAGAAATTCCATGGGAACTACACCTGATATCAAATATATATAAAGAAGTTAAAATTAAAAAAAAAAAAGAATGTACTCGTGTATCCTTTGGTAATTCACAACAACAAAACCCTTAGAGGCCCCAGTTCTTTGTATCTTGTGTGAGAACTTTATCTCATTGAACAAATGAAGCATTTAAAAAATCTCGTAAACACTCCAGAGTTCATGTCCTGGTGGAGACATAGTGTGAGAACAAGGTCCTCTTTCGGCATGGCATTGAAAGTATAAAATATGCCAAGTATACTTGGAATGCTCACTGCCTGTTCACAGATGAGCTGTTGGGAACGGAGCTACCAGTGTGGAACCCTAAAGGACCTTTCTCAAGGAGTAAAACCGGAGAACATGTATTTCAAATGTGTATCTCAAAAGTGATATGTGTTTTAAATCACAACTACTTGTTTTATCTGGTGCTGATGAACTCCTTTTCAAATTTAGGTAAGGAAGAGAATTATTTTTAAAATATGGGACTGCAATATTTTCCCAGTAATTTCCAAGTGTTTCCCCGAAACTTTCAAAGTACAGGTTGATAATTTATGGAAAGAACCATAAGGATTTTTAGTAATATTAAGGAGGGGTAAACTTGACATTTAAAATTTTCATAATTCTAATTATCCCAGAGGTAGTATTAAAACCTCTGACTTACTCATGAAAAGTTTTTTTTTTTTTAAGATTTATTTATTTATGCATACAAGTACTGGGGTACAGGCCAGAGTTGTGGGGGGGGTGAGAGGATTCACCACAGACAGAGCAGGGATCAGAACAGGCAGATCAACAGAAGTACACTGCTGAGGGGAGCAGCGGGTGAGGTAGGAGAGGTCTGCTGCGCCATGTGGGTCCCCTCCCTGGCCGGCAGCAGGGATCGACTTGTGCTGCAGTAGCTGCAGTTTGCTTCATAGTGTGTTGCTTAACCCACTTCGCCACCAGGGAGGCCCTCATGAAAGGTTTTAATACTGAGAACTAACCAATGAGAAATAGTCTTTTTCCTTCCATGATACTGAACATATTAAAGTACTTCCGTGTTAATTGTAAATTCACTGAAGATGACGGGGTTACAAGCTCAAGGCATTCTAAGTGCATGTACACAGAGGTAATTACTTACTAAGTAGCCGCTCAGATTATAAAGGGTTAAGATCATTTATATATGGAGAATGTTAATCACAGCACATTAAAGTCTGTTGCAATGGGACTGTGGCCAAAGTAAAATTACTTTAAAAACCACAGTAGCTTCTAATAAAGTCAAATAAGACACACACCCCCACCTTATCTTTGAAGATTCTCCAGCTCAAGTAATCACCTTCACATTCCCTCCCTCTGCCATTCCTCTAGTTTTCTCCTTTCCTCCCAAGCCCCTCTCTTTTCCCTCCTTCCCTCCCTCCCTCCCTCCTTCCCTCCCTCCCTCCCTCC
>JAGFMF010012011.1:5302663-5326565 GCA_019455555.1 Galemys pyrenaicus | reverse complement strand
CCTTCCTTCCTTCCTTCCTTCCTTCCTTCCTTCCTTCCTTCCTTCCTTCCTTCCTTCCTTCTCTTTTCTAACTACTGCCTAGTTAATTTTAGGAGCAGACATTGTAAGTTCAAATAACTTAAGCCAGACAGAGAGCATAAATGAGTAACGCTCTGACTCAGGCATGGAGGAGCCTGCCTGCTAAGTAATTTATACACTGGCTGAGATAAGAGAGGCAAGTACAGAGATGAGAACTGTGTGTTTACATCATTGTTGCTGGTACTGCTGCTGCTTTCTATCAGGAATTTGCTTTACTTGCTTGGGATGGGCAGGAACATCTAAAACAGTCAGAGACATGGGACTTAGAGCTAGGAGAAAAACAACATGTCACACATGCTGCTTTCCTTATTTCCAGTCTAGTGAAGTGTCTGAAAAATATGTACTCTGGAACCAAAGGCCTGATTGAATCCTGACCTGTCTCTTATTATATGTCTTGTTGGTCATAACCATGTCACCCCGCCCTACCCATTCAGATTTACTGTTCTCCAAAGTACTTACCACTAACTTCCATACAATATATGAACTTATTTCTTTTTTAAAAATTTTATTTATGCATATAAGAGCCAGGGTACAGGCCAGAGTTGCAGGAGGTGAGAGGATTCAACCAGAGACAGAGTGGGGAGCAGAACAGGAAGATTGACTGAAGTACACTGCTGAGAGGAGCAGTAGACGAGGCAGGAGAGGTCTGCTGCGCCATGTGGGTCCCCTCCCTGGCCTGGGATCGAACTCGCACTACTGTGCCTCAGATGCTTCACAGTGCAGTGCTCAAGAGGCCCTGTTCTTATTTCTTCTCTCTCTCTCCCTACCAAAATGTAATCAACATGAATATAGGGGTATAGACTCCTTTGTTAATTTCTAGCTGCCCATAGCTCTTCATGGAGAAGGCGTTAATTAAAATGTATTGAATAAATAAGAATGGAATTAAACATCTTGGTGTTCATAGATTTCTATTCTAAGAGAGTATGAAAATGGAGAAAGATGAAAATAAATAATAGGAAAGGAAATCAAAGGTCAATTGGATGAATGATTCAAAATACATATTTCTAATAATATAGGTATCATTACGAGTCCACGTAGCTATTAGAAATGTATTATTATCAGAAAGTGGTTATTATTACATAGAAAAATAAAGCATGGGGAAGGATAGCTATTGATGGCAGGACCATTCCACTTTATATCATATGACCATGAAGAGACGCTTTGATAAGGTAACACTTGAGATGTGGAAAAGTTCGAGAGTGAGCCAGTGAACATTGAGGGGAAAAGCATTTCAGCATGGGGAACAGCAGGTGTGGAGACGCGGAGCAACCATGTCTTGGTTGTTTGCAGCAACCAAGAGGTCTTCAAGCTGAAGGGACCAGGTGAGTGGAGGGCGGCTGGGGTAAAATCAAAGACACAGAAGCGGCATGACCAAGTCAGATCACGAAGGCTTCACAAGCCTTGAATAGTTTGGGTTATTTTTTTCCTGACTGAGATAAAAAGCCACTCATTTACTTCAAACAGATAAATGATTTGACTTAGATTTTTAAAAGGTCACCGTAGCTGCTGCTTTGTTGTGGGAAAGGAGCAGTCCGGAGATCACGCAGAAATTCTTGTGATGATCTGGGCAAGAGATGACAGTGGTGTAACAGCAGTAGCATGGGGTGGGGGTGAGAGTAATGATGGAGTCATCAGATTGTAGACGTAACTGAAAGGGGAGCTCCACCAGGAGTGAGGCATGAGTGATGGGCTTGGAACACATCAACAAATACCTAGCAGAGGCTCCTAAGGGTGAGTCTTTTTTGACTAGCTCCAAACAATCCCCATTCAATTAGGTTGCCAGCAAATTTTTTTCAACTCACCCAAACGGCCTTCTCAACTATATTGGGGAAAGCACTTCTTGAACTTTTCGGCAAAAAAGAAAAACAGTGTACTTTTAAAACACTATACTAAACCCCAACTTTTCTATAAGGTGATTTGTAAGAATAATTTAGTATTTTATATGAAAGAATCATGTTGACCCTCAAATTACCAACATTTATCATGGGTGAGTTCAACTGACCTTCCCTTTTTCTCTCCTATTGTCTGTACCGATTCTTTTCCCCTTTGCTTCTCATTCACAAATACGCCTCTTTTCAGACATGTCACTTGCATGAAGAATGTGAGTTACTGATCCCCTGGGGCGGGGAAGGAAGCATACTCTGGGTCCTTTCTTTGCTATAGATCTGATTGGCTCAAAATCCCCCAGAAAAGGAAGATTATGCAGGAATCACAAGCAAAAGGAGAATTAGCATGGTGTTAGGTGGATATGGGCTGAAGACTCAATCTTCACCCTCCAGTGATTTCAGGTGGGAACTTCCACAGCTTACTTTGTCCCCTTGTGCCTCAATTTCCCAGTTTTTAAAATGGGAACAAGTTCATCATGTCCAGATTATGGGTTTGTAGTAAGCAAAAGATGAATTAATGCTAATAGAGACAACAGAAACTTTTTAGATTTTCACTTGGTGTTAACTATTGTTATTATAAATCTCTCTCTTTTTTTAAGTTTTATTTTATTTATGTATACGAGCGTTGTGTTGTAGGCCAGAGTTGGGGTTGGGGCAAGGATGAGAGGATCCACCAGAGACAGAGTGGGGAGCAGAACTGGACCATCTACTGAATTACACTGCTGAGGGAAGCAGTGGGTGAGACAGGAGAGGTCTGCTGCGCCATGTGGGTCACCTCCCCAACCAGGATCAAACTCTTGCTTCAGTGGCTGCAGATGCTTCATATTGCTAATACTTAACCACTTGTGCCTCCAGGGATCTGCTGCTGGATAACTTTGCTGTGGCCAGTCCAAAAAGCCAGAGGGTCTTAAGTCAGGTCAGTTCTTGACCAATTCTCCTAGAGGATCATAGCAATTACCCTGTCATTCAATTTTATTGGAATTACTTCCCCAGCTATAAAAGACATATTCATTATATGAAATACAAAATACTATGGGCTCCGGAATATTATAGAACTAGGACTGAATCTTGATTCCACTTTTACAGATCTTGTGACCTTGGGAAAGTCACTGACTTTACAGAGCGTCAGTTTCATCTGTCGTGCAGATCATTACACAGGAGGGCACTGATTTCATGGGGTATTGTGAAGTCTAAATGAAACAACGCAGGAAAAATAACTGTACTTGAATCTGGGGAAAGGAAAGGAGTGAGGGGGGAGAGAAGGAGGTAGGAAGCAAATGAAGGAAGGAGGGAGGGAGGGAAAAATAGAGAAAGAGGAAAAGAAAGAAGAAGGTGAGAAAACAAGAGAATCGGAAGGGTGGGTCCATGGCTATCAAGGATAAGAAAGTTAGAAAATCCATGTGGAGGATAAGGTTGATTTTATTTTAATAAACTGTTGAAATCTATAAAATTTGCTTAGAAGCACGTATATTTTTATTTAAAAAAGAAAAAGATTCTTTTCTTCTTTTGCAATGCATTTCTCTTAAGAGGGATTTTCCTATGTCACTCCTGGGATAGATGTACTATAACCTTGGAAATTTTTTTCATATTTGGGATTTGTTTATATTTTCTTTGGAAGAACCAACATTTTAAAAACACATTAAGATTTAAAAAAATAATGGTTCTCAGTAGATGAATGTTTGTGTATTTCTCAACTTAAACAAGCTGTTTTATTTCTCAAAATGTCCAAAGGATTTATTAACATGAATTTGAAAAATCACCCTTAAGAACTGAACTTGTTTCAATATGGTTTGCCACATAAAAAGCATGTAACACAACATTCAATAAGTTGATTTTCCTCTGAAAGTTAACAAATACTATATAACATAGAAATGCTAATAGCTCATGAAAAACTAAGAAAAAAACTGCTCCAAACTCAGGCATGGCTACTAGAGTGGTCTCCTAGTAAATACTGCAGAAGGACTGTAGGCTGAATTTTTCCAGATACAATGAAAGGTCTATTTATTCACTGTAGGCCCAGCTTCCCTTATTTACTGAAGAGGCAGTTCTGTTTTATCATATTCATGAATCACTGCAGGAGGATGATAATGAAAAATTTAATCAGAATGTTGATAGGATGAAGACCCAAGGGCAAACCTCAAAAACAACCAATTCTCTGGGGTGAAAACCTAATCTTCTCCCACTAGTAAACTCCAGCTTTGCATTTGAAGAACAACTGCAGAAAGAAAGACAGAAAAGCTCCTTAGTGATTAGGGGCTGTGAGAATTTCTTTCCATGTCTGCACATTGGTGCTATGGGCTGTGGACACAGTCATCAGAGCAAAGGCTGCCTGCATTAGATTAGTCTCCCTTTCCTTCTCTTCCTCTGTAAACTGAAAATACTCGTATTACGTCCCTCATAAGGTGGTAAGGTAACTCTTACCCTATGAGTGTAAGGATTAAATAACACAACGCCCTCAGCACTCAGGGCAGTACAGGACACATGGGATAGTATCAGAAAACAGTAAACTGTTATTCTCATTTTCATTCTTCTATACTGAAATTCACTATAAAACTCATCACATTAGGGTCAAACTCACAGTCTTGGAGTGCACGGAGAATATAATGACAATCCGATACTCCACTTTCCAGCCCAGATTTCCTTGGGAGAGGAAGGGGGGATTGCAGCTGCTGCCACGTTTTTTTTTCCCCTTCAGAAAAGATATAAGAATGCTAGTCTACCACAAATGTGACATCTTCATTGGGCTTACTTCTAAGAAGCAACTGTTGCCAGAGCAGCTCAACTGACATCAAAACTGCCCAATTCTTAATAGGTGAATCTGTCAGTTCTCCTCTTCCAGCCAAAGAATCAATCCTCTTGTCACATTTTCTTTTTGTCTACGGTGTACATGTGTGGCATGAGTTTTACCATAACACTATGTGTTTTTATAGGAAGAAGCAAGGGCGAGGGCCATTGGAAGATGGCAGAAGAAAGAGGGGAGGGCCTCCCTGATGGTGCAACGGGTTAAGTCTCAGCACTGTGAAGTATCCACAGTCACTGAAGCACAAGTTCGATCCCCAGCCAGGGAAGGGACCCACATGGCGCAGCAGACCTCTCCTGTCTCGCTCACTGCTCCCCTCAGCAGTGTATTTCAGTCAATCTGCCTGTTCTGCTCCTCACTCTGTCCCTGGTGAGCCCTTTTACCCCCCACACCTCTGACCTGTACCCTAGATCGTCTATGCATAAATAAATAAAACTTTTTCTTAAAAAAAAAGAAAGAGATGGAAGTAGTAATGACAAATCCACTCACGTCTGTGAGAATGGCTGGAATCACAAAGACAAGAAACAAGTGTTGGCAAGATTGTGGAGAAAAAGGACCCTTCACACCAGTTGGTGGGGGATGTAGGCTGGTGTGGCCACTGTGGAGAACAGTATGGAGATTCCTCAAAAATTGTGAATAGTGGGCCTCCCTGGTGGTGCAAGCGGCTGAGCGCCGCACTGTGAAGCTGTCCACTGCCACTGCAGTATGAGTTCGATCCCCAGCCAGGGAGCTGCCTCGCCCGCTGCTCTCCTCGGCAGTGTATTTCAGTCAATCTGCCTATTCTGCTCCCTACTGTCTCTGGTGAATCCTCTCATTCCCCCCACACCTCTGGCCTATACCCGGTTCTTGTATGGATAAATAAATAAATAAATCTTTTTAAAAAAATTGTGAATAGGAAAACTATGATCCTGCTTGGTGTCTCTTGAAAAGAATACAAAAACACCACTTGAAGAGATTTTCATTGTAATATTATTCACAATAGCCAAGAGCTGGAAATAACCTGAGTGTCCACTGACAGATGAGGGGATAAATAAATGTGTGGGGTACCTACACAATGGAATACTCAGCTATATTAAAAAGGTAAAATCCTGCCATTTGCAATAATATGAATGGGCCTGACAGTATTATGCTTAGTGGCATAAGACAAACATATGATTTCACTCAGCAAGTTAAACAAAAGAGAATATAAACAATTGGGACTACATCAAACTAAAAGGCTTCTGCACAGTGAAAGGGACAGTAACTAAAATGAAGAGACACCCTACTGAATAGGAAAAATATTTGCACACCATATATCTGCTAAGGGACTGAGATCAAAGATCTACAAGGAACTCAAACAACTCAACAAAAATTAAACAAATAACTTAATTAAAAAAGGACCAGAGCAGCTAACTAGGCACTTCTCCACGGACATACATGTGGCCAGGTGCTAGTGTGGGCATGGAGGTAAAGAACATTCTCCACTGTTAGTGGGGCTGTAGACTGGCCCAGCCCCTATGGGAAGAAGTATGGAGGTTTCTTAAAAGACTAAAAACAGATCTGCCACACAATCCAGCAATCCCACTCCTAGGTATCTATCCAAAAAACACCAATTCAAAGGAAATCTGCACTATGTTTGTAGTGGCAACATTTACAATGGCCCAGGTACAAAAACCTAAATGCCCAACCAACAGATGAGTAGATCAAGAAAATGCAGTTTATATACACAATGGAATACTTCTCAGCAGAAAAAAAGATAAACTTGTGCCATCTGCAGCAACATGGGTAGGGCTAAAAGGGATTATGCTCAGTGAAATAAGCCAGAGAAGAAGGACATATATTGCATCACTTATATGTGGATATAGAGAAACCAATCATCAAAGGGTCAAAGGCAAAGTTTAAAAGCAACCATTGAAAACTGACCATTGATTTCTGGCTTTTCGAGGGGAATGGAGAGGGAGAAATAGAGGGTGAAAACGGCAATGGGGGGAAAACACAATGGAATATGAGTGCTTTGGTGGCAACAGGACTAGAGTGACTATAGCTGGGCGGGGAGCCTATACTGTCAGCACCAGCAAGGATGTAAAATAATGGTACTTCGGACCTCCCTGGTGGTGCAAGGGGTTAAGCAACGCACTATGACGCAAACCGCAGCCATTGCAGCAAGAGTTCCATCCCTGTTGTTGGCCAGGGAGCTGACCCACATGGTGCAGCAGACGTCTCCTGCCTCGCCTGCTGCTCCCCTCAGCAGTGTGTTTCAGTCAGTCTGCCTGTTCTGCTCCCCACTCTGTCTCTGGTGAACCCTCTTACCTCCCCCGACTCTGGTCTGTACCCCAGCTCTTGTGTGCATAAATAAATCTTTTTAAAAAATAATAAAATAATGGTACTTCAATAACAATATACACAAATAAGTTCAATGAAAGGCTCTACACTTGAAGCCTATATGTTATAAGACAGTATGACTTCAACAACAACAAAGGAATAAAAGGGAAGGCAAATTAATCAAAAGGGACACTAGACAAATTCACTTAAGCAGAAGCATCAGTGTTTGTATAATGAAGCAAAAGCTTTCTTCTTATGAATCCAACAGATATTGGATTGACACTCAATGCGAGTGACACCTGAGAATGACACTCAAGATTTATAAGACCTCTGTGATTGCTGATTTGTTTCAGAAGGACAAGGCTTATTGTAAGTGGCCACGTGAATAGTTTGTTTTTCAGGAATAACTTGGGACTATCCCAAATCCTTGGGGACACTAATGACAACTTATTTACAAATCAACTGGTTAAATAAAACCCTGCCTGAGTGGGAACCAGATTGGCAACCTTCCAAGAGCACTGAAGACCAATGGTTTCTGCCAAGATCTATGTTTGATTTGCTTAGCTTGGTTCTGTGGGAAATCGTAGATTTGGGTCCTTTCAAATGGACCCTGTCTCAAAGTTAGCTGGAGGTAGGTCACTGGGGTTAGTCATTCACAAGAACACAGGTTTAGCTTCCACTGGGCTCTGACATACATAGACAGCAACGAGAGACTATTTTTAGAGCTTTATCATCATTTGTCTCTCCTGCTGCTGGAACGTTCGAAATGTGGATAAAGGAAACAGACTGGTGTGTTAAGGAAATATTTGTGAACATGTCAGAACTCTTGCTGGGAATATCCAGGCCAGTGTCATCTATTTTAAGGGGTGACCACTCTGCAAGAGGGAGAATGTACCAAGCAATAGAGTTGGTAAAGTACAAGAATATTCCATCAGCGCTTTAAAAATTGGGATGATGAAACTATCTGTAGAACATGAAATCAGGTCAACACTGATAGCCCAGCTAAAAAAAATCTTAGAACATGCTACAGAAAACTCATAATATGCTGAGACTGAAGGAGAGGTTTTTTTGAGTTCAAGAAAACAAACTGTTGCTCACTTCCCTGGTTTTACTTTGTAGAGCTATCAGTGAGGCACAAATCTTGATAAGGGTCATATTTTTAGAATAAAAGTACATCAGAAGACAGGCTACCAGTAGATGTGATATTGCTGGTAGATTTTTCAGTATATTGCATGTGCTGGAAATATATAGGACTATTTTAAAGCCTACTATAATTTATTGTGTTACTAAAATAAAGTCATAGTAAAACAACAAAAAAATCCTAACCCTGAAACTAATTCCAGACCACAATAATCAAATACACCAAGAATTTCCTTTCATCGTCTTTGTAATACCCTTCCCCAGAGGTAGCAAATTAAAATATAGGACACACAGCTAAATTTGAATTTTAGGTAACCAATAAATAATTTCCTATATAGGAAATTATATATCCCATGAAATCTTTGGTAGATACTAACAAGTTCTTCATTTCTTATCTAAAATTCAAATGTGACTGGGTATTCTGTATTTCTTGTCCCATCGTGTAGTTCTCCTGTTTTAGCTAACAGTATAATGAACCTGCATTTATCAGTATGCATATAAAAAAAGTTAAAAAAAGCCAATATGCATATAAAAATGTAAAAAAAATGCCTTTCTTCTTGGGTTTTAATGCTCACTTAGATGTCTTTGATATGTTCCTTAACTTGCCACAGTGGCCACATCTGTAAAATGGGACTAATAACAGTTCTCCATGGTAGTGTCACATTGGGGATTATATGAGATGGTACATGTAGGGACCCAGCATAGCACTCAGGTCACAGGATAGGCTCAATCAGTATCAGCCATCTTTGCTAACAAGTTAACATGGTGAAAAAATAACAGAAGACTGAGCCTTCTTATTCATCAGGAATATTCCTTACTTATACAAAGGTAATAGAGAGCTGTCACTGCTTGTGACTTCATTTGCTTGACAAATATGGAGTAACACACAGGTATAATAATCACTATCAATGATATAGCAAATTACAGCTGACAATAGGGCCTTTCTTATCTGTTTTTTGCTTTGTTTTGTTTTGTTTGTAATAATGCAAAATGAATATTAAGGAGCACCTAAGTCTCAGTGCCATCACTGCTATGACCTGAGTTCAATCCCAGCCAGGATGCTAACCCACATATGGCACAGACCTCTCCTGCCTTACCTACTGCTCCCCTCAGCAGTATATTTCAGTGAATTCCCCTGTTCTGCTCCCTACTCTGTCTCTGGTGAATTCTCTCATCCTCTGCACTGTACCTCTGGCCTATACCCCAGTTTTTCTATGCAAACAAACAAAAAAAATGACAGTGATTCTCAGAGAGGGGATATTCTGAAAATTTAGACATATAGGAGCCATAACTCCTACCCCCTCTGTCAAGCTTGTCTGTGATGCACTGCCCTCAAGAGTTTTAAGGAATAAAAAATATACAGTGAAATATTTCCTTTGGCATGAAGTAAACTCAGAGCAATCTTTACATACGTACACAATGTAGAAATGATTTTTGGTCCCAAATGTGTCTTTTTGTCCAGAACCCCTGCACAAAACAATCCTCAATGTCTTTATGAATACAAAGCCAAGCGGCTCAACACAGCTGGCAACAAAAGGCCCTCAGCAGAATGGCTTTTTAAAGCTAAGTCCAAAGAAAGCTGTAACCTGTGGCCTCTATTCAGCACGGAAGAGTCCAAATGCTTTTCCCCTTTTGTAACTGAGAACATCTGCCTTCCAGGAGAACAATCTCTCTCCCAGCAGGCAGTGAGCTTTACATATAGAGAAGCAACATCCTTTTCTTAATGTGATTTTCCTATATCCTTAATTAGGAAATGTGCCATTTTCAAAAGGTGTTAAGGCCAGAATCTCTAACTTGCCTGTATGGTACACATCTTGTTTCTTGTTTTAAGCATGAGTAAGAAATGTTGTATGTGCTGTTAAATTAGTCAAACTCGCAGGCCATTAGGCTGTGGTAGCTTTAATACTGTGGCCTCTATTAAGCAAAACCAAATCAAAACCTATAAATTCCTCTAGGTTATGAAATCAAAAGCAATCACAAACAGAATAATCAATCACAGACAGCCAATAACTTCCCTTTTTTGTTTCTACCTTTCTCTATAAAAGTCTTCATTTAAATCAAGTTTTACTCTAGTAAATGCTTAAAAATTTTAATATGTCTCAACTTATCTTTTAACAATGTAAATAAGTACTAAGTTCCTTTCAGAGAAAAATTCCAGTGTACTAGAATTTTCTGTGCTCCTTTCTGCAAACACTTAGTTTTTAGTCTCTACATAGAACAAGAGAGTAAGGTAAAGAAAGCATTTGGGATTTAGTATATTTGATTGAAATGTCAGTCAAATCACAATTTCTTTAACTTGGATTGATGCACCAAATAAACAAAATTCAAGAAAAGACTGCAGAGCCAAACAGGTGTGCTTTGTGGCTCCAGCAATATACCCAGCTAAATAAAGCCAAGATACTTGGGGTGCTAGGATACAAGATCCTAGAGGAAAGGAAACTCTGTGGCAGCAAATTCTCTAAAAATCTAGACTGGATCAAGAAGATGTGGTACATATACACAATGGAATACTATTCAGCAATCAAAATTTAAAAACTAGGGACATTTATAGAAACATGGATGGAGCTAGAAGGGATTCTACTCAGTGAAACGAGCCAGAAGGCAAGAGAAAAATATCAGATGGCCTCGCTTTTAGGAGGAATGTGAAAGAACAACAAGCACAACAAAAAATGAAAAAGAAGAAAACAAAACAAACAAATAAACAAACAAAAAACAAGAGAGAGCTCAAGGAAATGGGCAATCACAACCAAACACAAATAAACAAATAAAAACTCAACCAGATCAAAAGATCAACGATAAACCCAAGGGATCATGGAGGTAGGCGAGAGAGGGGAGGGCCAAGATGGGGATGAGGGCATAAAGAGCACAAGGGACTGAGGTGATGGTGCACGGTAAAATGGTGGTGGGAAGCCCCTAGGGACTACAAATGATGTCAAATACAATTAAATCTAATAAAAAACCTAGCATGTAGCAGTTTCCTAGTAACTTTATTTCAAAACACTACTTTTAAATATGCAAAGTGATTGCCTTTCTAGCTTGCCTCTCCAAAGGACATTAACACACTAGGTTGGGCGTCAGCCATCTTACTGCCACTTTTACTATTAAATAAAAGTGTTTAAAATTCCTTTGGGAAGACAACTAGAGGGTATTACATATAAAATAAAATATGAGAGGTTGCCCAGAGCTGGAGGGAACAGAGAATGGGGAATTAATGCAGTATGTCAGTCAGTCTGCCTGTTCTGCTCCCCACTCTGTCTCTGGTGAATCCTCTCACCTCCCTGGACTCTGGCCTGTACCCCAGCTCTTGTCTGCATAAATAAATAAATCTTTAAAATTAATTAACTCACTAATTAAAAAAATAAAAATACTCTTTTAGAAAGTACTGAGGTACACCTTTTCATTTCTTAATCACTGTGTAGACAAGAACAGAGTTCCCCTGAAATACACTCACTCATTCTTCTACTGAATGGGGCTACACACTGAAATAGGTTAGTGGTTCACTTAAAGCAGGCACAGGTAGGGGCCTCCCCAGTGGTGCTGCGGGTTGAGCAACACACTATGAAGGAAACCACAGCCACTGCAGCCACTGCAGCACGAGTCGATCCCTGCCCCCACAAGGGGGGGTGACCCACATGACACAGCAGACCTCTCCTGCCTCACCTGCTGCTCCCCTCAGCAGTGTGTGTCAGTCGATCTGCCTGTTCTGCTCCCTGCTCTGTCTCTGGTGAATCCTCTCATCCCGCACCTCTGGCCTGTACCCCAGTTCTTGTATGCATAAATAAATAAATCTTTAAAATAATAATAAAAAACAAAACAAGCACAGGTAGAAACCTCCTGGGAAGAGTGAGCACAGTATATGAAGAAAATGGTGACGGGCATGTGTGGCATGATCCATGAGCCCCGGTGATGCTGAAACTTGGGAAGAGCAGGCCCGTTCTTGCTGGAGCTGTGTCTTGTTTCCGAGGGCCGCCATCACAAATTACCACAAGCTGGTAGCTTAATGCAACAGAAATTCTCTCTCACAATCCTGGAGGCCAAATGCTTGAAGCCAAGGTACCGGCAAGGCCACGATCCCTCCAAAGGCTCAGAGAAGAAGCCTCCCTTGCTTCTTCCAGCTGCTGGAGCGCCATGTGTTTCCTGACCTGGGCCTCCACAGCCCTCACCGCTGCCTCTCTGTCTTCATGTGTTGTTCTTTTCCAAGTCTGCTCCCTTTTCTTTTGTCTCTTAGATTTCATCCCATCTGGTCAATTCAGGGTCTCATTTCAAGATTCTTTTTTTTTTTCTTAAGATTTATTTGTGCATACAAGAGCTGGGGTACAGGCCAGAGTCGCAGGAGGTGAGAGGATTCACCAGAGTGGGGAGCAGGACAGGCAGACTAACTGAAACACACTGCTGAGGGGAGCAGCGGGCGAGGCAGGAGAGGTCTGCTGCACAATGTGGGCCCCTCCCTGGTCGGCAGGGATTGAACTCGTGCGCCAGTGGCTGCGGTTTGCTTCATAGTGCGTTGCTTAACCCACTGCGCCACCAGGGATGCCCCCATCTCAAGATTCTTTATAATACCTGTGAAGACATTTTTACCAAGTAAGGTTCTATTCACAAGTACAAGGGTTTAGACATAGCTTTTTTTGGTGGGCAGGAAGGGGTTCATAATTCAAACTACTACACTGGGTGGTTTAAAATTGGTAGGCAGGTCATATGATGGCCTACCTACATGAATGTCTTCAGAGGGCATTTTTAATACAAATGCTCTTAGTTCAATGTTATTTAGACTAACAGAAGCTTGTTTATAAGTGAATTAATTCACTTTTCTGAGTCATTCATATTTTTGGAAGCATGACTTTGTCACTTCAAAATAAAGCACAGTGTATTGTAAAAGGCCATGTATTATAAACATTTCAGACAATTAAAACTTTGCAAAAAAAAAAAACAAACCTGTATCTTTTTCAGAAAGAGAATTTCTACACACTAAAATATGTCTATCACAAGAAGAGCAATATGAGGAAACCAAACTTTTTAGTACTTTCTGATATTCCTATTGAGAAGTGTCAATGAATCAGGTTTTATTGAAATTCATGTTTTAACAAAACATGTGGTTTCCCAAGGCAGAAGACAGTAAGAGCTGATATTAGCAAGGACATGGGAAGTAGCTATGAGTAACAAAAACAATGTTGGTAGAAAAATAAACAATGAGGAGTCTCTAATAGTGGACATCAGTTACCTACTGATGCAGAAAAGAAATAACACTTTAAGATGTATACAAAGACAGGAGGGACACGGTGGTGTGGAAACTGGTATGATGTCAAGGGAAGACAATGACTAACACATAACTGGGAAACCTAACAGAGAAGATATGAGCAGAAGCATTTCCTAACATATCCACCCAGAGGTTTCATAGGTTCTTTAGTGATAAGAGCACGCCAGTAACAGAGGAACTCAATAATACTTGTAGGGATTTACTGGTGTATTTCTCTTCTGCTTAACTTTTCAAGGTGTATGGTGTTGGTTCCTCAGAATGAGTTCAGTTTTTATGAACTTAAAAACCTGTTTTTATTTTTTAAAAAATTCCCAGGTACTCAATAAAAGAGAAGAGAAAGGTTGAGAATCACATTTAAACTGGATAGAGCCAAATAAAACTTGAGTTGAGCTCTGGTACCAAAGGATGAACAGACCGATGAAGTTGCAGCCTTAAAATGGCACCTGAGGGGCCTCCCTGGTGGCACAAAGGGTTGAACTCTGCATTGTGGGGCTTCTGCAGCCACTGCAGCTCGAGTTTGATCCCCGGCCAGGGAGGCAACCCACATGGCGCAGCAGACCTCTCCTGCCTCGCCCACTGCTCCCCTCAGCTCTGCTGGTTCTGCTTCCCACTCTGTCTCTGGTGAATCCTCTCACCTCCCGTATCTTGGCCTATACTCTTGTATGCACAAATAAATAGAAATCTTAAAAAAAAATGGCACCCAGATAAGACAAGACCAGACCTGCTTCTATCAGAACATGCCTTTTGCTCTTATTAGGCAAACTCCAATCTTTCTAATCACTTAAGTGTCTCTCTATAGTATGCTAGTGATACAACTCAGAAATGAATTCTTTTGATTTTTCATGCTGGGAAATAGAACTTTTTCCCTTTTAATTGAAGTAACATCACATTATAACACTGTATCAGTTTCAGGTGCTCGTAGTTGGGACTCAACATGTGTATATCCTGCATGAAGACCACTGGGAAAAGTCCAAAATCGGTTCTTCACCAGACTTACTGTTCCCTTTTTTCTGATTTACCCTCACTCTCTCTTTCTTTCCTTTTGATAACCACTAATTGGTTAGAGTCCAAAAGTTTGTTTTTGTTTTATTTAGTTCATCTGTCTGTTTTCATAAGCCACACAAAGACAAACACCATATGGTTTCACTCATATCTGGATATATACGGAATTAAATTCCTAAAGAGAAGATAGATTCCAAAACAGCAAATCTAAATCCATCAAATTTTACTATCAACATTCATTTCTCTCTGTCCAACATGGTCATAGATTTCTCAGTCTTTGCAATAATAAGTTGTGAAACACCAGTACATCATTGTAATTTATATTTTTGTATTCCACATTCTGCTAAACATAATCATAAGGACATAAACATAATCATTTTCAGGACTGAACAGTTATTATTTTAATCAGCTATTTCCCCTTTTTTTAACCAATCAGGTTACTAGCCTACCTTTATTTAATTCCACTGTGGTATTTTTGTTTGCTTTCTCCAACATTTTTAGTCGGTGACATTAAGTTCAGCCCTTACAGTACAAAGGAAAACTTGAATAAATTTATATTTTATAGTCGTCCGTTCAACTTTACTAATAAATCCAGAAAGATATCTCAAGTTAAATCACAGTTGAAAACGAGGCACATTACTTTCTGTTTTCAAAGAAAAATTTGTGAGTGGTATATATTTAAATTCTAATTATTCGAACAAAAATATTTAAAAGCCCTCCCACTCTGTCTTTGTTAACTGAAATGTAAACAGAATTCCAAGAGAGAAGGACTGTTCCTTCTCTCTAATCCAGTAATAAAAAGGGGAGGTGGTTGGCGCTCTGCTAACTTACACTACAGATTCCTTAATCTAGATGATGATGATTACAAATTCAAGCATTTAATTTGAACAGTGATAATTAGCTTGATTTCCAGATGACTCATTTTGTAAAGCTTTGGCCATGAGCATTCCAGCTGGTGTGGGCCACGTGCTGCCTTCCCACTGACATCAGTGGAAATCTTGAGTCAAGATCAAAGCCCTTTCTGCCTCTCTGACCTTTCTCCACAATGCACAGTGGGGCCCAATTTCACAATTCAGAATTTTCAGATTTGCTTCACTGACCCTCTGGGGTCACCACTTACCCACTTACCAACACCCTATGGTGTAGATGGTCCCTGGAGACCTTACATCAGGCTCATCGGAAACCACAAATCTTGTATTCTAATTCTCAGGTGGTCTTCTATTCCTGATGCCGAATTTCAGGAAACCTTATTCCCGCTGACTCACTGAAGATTCAGGGAATAGAGAGACTCCAGGAGGGTGGGGACAGTACTCATTTTGACCCAAGAGCAGGGGCTCACTTTAGCGATGCACTTTGAGAATCAAAAGAGATGAAGGATCTCTTACCTGGATAGTCATGTCTGCGCTGGATGTTTCTAAGGCTGATACAGCTGTCTCGTCTCCCTTTAGAAGCAAACTCTCCCACCCAACTCCTGAAAGAGAAAAAGCACCATTTGAACAAGTGCATTCGGCAGACAGGGACGGAGAACTAACATTTTGCAAATTCTAGTCCCACACAACTTACAATGGAAACTGATGAGCCACAGCCCCTACTGCCCGGCAGATACCACAGGAGCTTCCTTTCAGAAGTCACTTGGAACCTCCCTTATTCTACCTAATTTCCAGTTTTAAAGTCCACTGTCTAAATCCTGTATTTTCTAGACAGTTCTAGGTGCGGGTCCAATGTGAATAAGAGGTTGGACTGAACTTCAGAATCCAGGTATCTTATTGAAGTTTTATTTGGGTGTTAAATGAATCCCAGAACATGGAAACACACACATCTGAATCTTATTCAACACTGAATCAAAACAACTCTAGACTTCTCCCCACTCTAGGTTCCACATACCTGCCTAAACTAGAGTTGACACTCACCTCTGAAATCTATATATGCTTTCTCTGCCAGTTGTGATAAATGTCAGTGTTCCTTTTTTTTCTTAAGCTGTCAGATGAACTCCAAGAATGGACAACTGACAACTCATAAGATTGCTCTCTCCAACCTCCAAAAAGAAATCAGGGACTGGTGTTTTTAAATACCCATGAACACAATATAGTAAGACTACATGAAATCAGATGCTACTGACATTATGTGTGAATGAAGGTAGAATAATCTATATTAACAAAACGTTTGAAGTAATACTTAAAAACATAGATTCATTGCAAATAAAGTCAGCTCTTTAAAAGCTAAAAAATCTAAGATTTCTTGGGACTTATTTAACAGGCAGATGCTAATTTCTAATTAATTATCTGTTTGGAGATGAGCACCCATAAGCTAAATTATTAAAAGTATTGCCTTATTAAATAGACTGAAATTGTGTCATATTTGCTTACAATACTGATTTCCTCAAATAATTTTCCCCAAGGATAACTCAATAATATTTATCCTAGATCTGTGTGAATAACCCAAATTCCAAAATTTCATCTGTCTAGCATTATGCTAAATCAGACTGGTACATTTTTTCGATTTACCACATAGTAAATATTTCTGGTTTTGCAATCATGCCATTTCTGTTGCAACTTTTCAAGATGCTATTGTAGAGTGAAAGCAGCCACAACGGCATGTAAACAAAAAGGCAGAGTTGGGTTCCAATAAAACTTTACAGAGACATACTTTACAGCCTCTGTCCTAAATCAGAAAACCAGAGACATGCACAGAGAAAATTTCAACATCCCAGTATTTTTGAAAGGATCAGCACATGGTGAAACAAAAACAATTGTTTGCAATTATATGATACTTTATAAGCTAATATGAGATTAATTAAAATTTTAATATATTAGCATTGCTTATATTGCCCGTTTTAATATTCTGGGTCCTTCAAAGCCTCATTTTTCAGGATATACATACAAAGGAACATTCAAAATCTTTGGGTTACAATTTACTGCAAGGTGCAAATAATTCTCATTAAGTTGTAGTAAATGGGTCAGCTTAGTGACTTGCCCTATTAATTGCCTCACAAGAAACTGCTAGAGGAAGTTGTCAGCTTTGTCTTAAATGTAAGTTTCTGGGAGAAAAGTCTGCTTCTGCAGGAATGGATTATTTGCCTGACAGGTCTTGCATTTAACAAACATCGCTTCCTGGTTTAAGTGATCGTTGGTGCCTGGTGGATCTGGCTGGCAGAGAAACACAGATATTGGGCATGGCAGTCACTTCTATGCTATTTAGTTTATGGAATAGTTTGAATTTTCATTCAGCAAATATTCATCCCCTTCTTTAGCTCTGAGCGAAATTTTCTTGTGTTATATCGATATTTGCTCTGACCAATGGGATGTGAGTGGAGGTAATGCAATCAAAGGTTTGAAATAGGCCTGTGAGGTGGAGCTTGGCTTCCTCAACTTCTGCTTTAGCACAAAAAAGATATGCCCCAGTTGGCCTGCAAAGGAAGGAGCAGTGTGGCAAGCAGACCTGGACCCAATGTGCACTTTGGAACAGATCTCTAAGGATCTCTGAATCAAGTTTAGAGCAGCTAACTCCCAGTTCAACTGCACATGTATGACAATAAAAGTCAGTGAGTTTTGGGAGATTTTGTCAAGTAGAATTATTGTAATAATAGCAGACATACAATCAATAACCAAAATTATAGCTGAAAATCATCTTGGGTAGAGTACATTTTGGTTTATTATATTTTGTTTTTCTTTTTAAAATTCTTTTTAGATAAAGTACTTTTATCTTTATGCAAATTTAATTCTGTTTGTTACATTAAAATTTCATTTACAAGTATTAATTTTCATATATATATATCTCCACACACACACTATTCTACTTCGGGAAGGATCTTTGCTCTCTAACGATTTCTTCTGCAAGCAATACAATATTAAAGGGTACATGGCCATAAGGAAAAGATATGAGACATCCTATATATGCACATGTGTGCACGTGTGTATATAATATATATGTGCTCTGAAAATTCTGGCCTACCATCAGGAAACACTTCAAATTTGAGAGTCTATCATTTCATGGCATGAGAGAAGACAGACATACCACTTTCATTTAAAAATGTTATTAGTGCTAATAATAAATTGTTAGGACAGAAAAATGTTACTATACAAGCTAGAGGCAAAATTCCTTCCAGAGAAAATTCTGTTTTGCAGAACAAAGCAACTTTACGGAGCACTGGGGTATGAAAAGGTGGGTCCCACATAGTGGAAAGAGAAAAAGGGAAAAACCCATTTGGAAGAAAAGGAATTGGAAGAAGCTGGAACAAGAATTTACGGTAAGAAATTCCCAGGAGGCAATAAAAAGGCTTATTGAAAAGAGTCACATTTAAAAATCAAATTGAAATTGTTTATCACACTGTGTCTGGATGTAATTCACCTCTAACTGTCACACCTCCGGAGAGGTCTGTTCTACATCAGTGTCTTGGTGGCAACTGAATGAGGACCTATATTTGGACCTCCAGGTAGAGAGATCACAGCAGCAGGTACACATGGTAGGTCCCTGCAATGGTGTAACCTGAGGAGGACGTGATGAGAAGAGTCGTGGAGAGGCTACAAGATCCACATGGTAGACATGGTAGAGCTACTAGTCAATTCTATTTGTCAACAGGACGTACAGATGCTTAGACCTACCTAGAGATGACTGAGCCTTCTTTGTAGGAGATACTTATACATGTCAATGTGCCATTTCCACTTCTAAAATGATGTCTGTCGCCTGACAAGTAAATGCACTATACTGCAAATGGGCAAGGGGATGGCTTAGAATGCTGGTTTGAGATCCCTTCAATTGTTGGATTTTCTCAATGACTTTCAATCTGCTTTCATGTCTGAGTTCTCGAGATGAATTTCTGTACAACTAAAGTCTAAAATTCATAACTACAGTGCAAGTATTTAAACAACTCAGTATATAATTATAGAAGATAAAACATCCAGATTGATGTATTTTTGTTACTATACTTTCAAGCCCTTGCAATACTATCTCTATTTTTAACCATCATTAAAAGACTGGATCAAATATTCAGGAAAACAACTTCTTTTCCCCAGGAGAGAACATATTTGCATTGTCTTGCAGTGGAAGAAGTCAAGACCTGACAAGTGGTAGATGAGTGCTACTAGTGCATGAAAGCTCCATGAGGGACAGTTTCATAATAAGTAAATAAAATCAGCCACCATGGTTTTTGGTTTTGTAGTTCTTTTTGTGTCTCTCCTTCCCTAACTGTACAGTCAGCGAATAAATCTATTAGTCCAAGCTTCTAGTTTCCTAGTGCTCTGTCTCTGGTCTCCATTCACAGGGTACATTCTGCTGATGGACCCAGTCCCTCTCTCTATTGATTCTGTTGGAAATAGCCTGTGTGACATTCGACAGGGCAGTGCAAGCAAAGGGAGGAGGCTGATCAGGCCTGACGAGATAAGCAGGGACACACAAGATGATCGGCAGGGAGAGGGATTTCAGAACAGTTTGCTACAAGGGCTTGAGAACAGCAAACTATAGACAAAATGACTTTGTGAGGTTGAACAAATGGACAGGACTAGACTGAATAGGATAAGCAGTTAAGGAGGATTAGCGGGTGAGTAACTGACAACCTTCCAGAGAACATTAGGTGAATTCCTTAGTTTTGATCCTGACTAGTAATAAGATAATAATAATAAAAATATAAAGGGTTGGAAGCCCAGATAGAGAAGATGGTACTGCAGAGAAGACAGTGGCTAGAGCTAGAACCCCTGGAATCAGCATGTGTTACCAGACGAGAGCAGCATAAAAAGGACAAGTAGGCATGTGTCCTTATTTGCAAGACAGGGGTCCTTTGTCCTAGCTCATCTGATAGCTATTTAAATAGATCATTGGACAAAGTGGATAGCAGAGGTGGTCACTGGTGTTGCTCACTAAACAGTCCGAGTTCTCTCCTCCTGCAGGCATGTAACCAACCAGATCTTACTGCCCGGCCTCCTTGGAGGTCATGAGGTCCTGTGACTAGTTCTGTCTGATGGGTGTGGACAGTAGTGGCTGGAGTATTGGATTGCTGATGTAGGCTCCCTCTCCCCTCCCCCATACCCAGAACCCTTCTTCTCTACCATGTGATTGGCCATGTTCTAATGGTGACAATTCTGTAACTTGAGTCCCATCATGAATGTAACACAGATCAGAGAAACAGCCAGTGTTGGATGAATGAAAACAAAACTTCTAAAATGTCATAAGCCATGGAATTGGGGACTGTTTATTATAGCAGCAAAACCTAACCCAGCCTTAGGAGAAACTTTCAAATTTGCTTTCCCCATCAATCTTTGGTTTCCATTAGATAGTTCTTCAGATAAATCTGTGTTCTATTCTCTGAATCAGTTTTGCCATTTAAATTGTGTCTCTGTGGGGCCTCCCTGGTGGGTTAAGCAATGCACTGTGAAGCAAATCACAGACTCTGCAGCATGAGTTCCATCCCTCCTGCCAGCTGGGGAGGAGACCCACATGGCGCAGACCTCTCCTACCTCACCCACTGCTCCCCTCAGCAGTGTATTTTGATTAGTTTGCTTGTTCTGTTCCCCACTCTGTCCCTGGTGAATCCTCTCACCCCCCACACCTCTGGCCTGTACCCAGTGCTTATATGCATAAATAAATTGTGTCTCCTCAATCAGGTTACACTGGTCCATACTTTGTATTCTTCAGCATCATTCTTTGCACTTACTATGCCCAGTGTTCACTGTATAGCTTAGCAGCAGCACATGAAATCTTTAGGCTTTAAGGACAAAAGGTATATATACATGTATAATCAAAACTACCCTTGAAAAATCCTTAAGTCTCTCATAAAATACAATATAAATATAGTACCATCTTTCACAAAGCCAAAGGAGCTGCTTTTTATTCCAGCCTTGGAGCAGACCATTTCATCTAAGAACCAGATGATGCTGTGGCCTTGAACTAAGGATCATGTACAAAAAACACACTTTTGAGTTTATTCACTCTAGATGTTGAAGAAATAAACAGACTGATTGGTTTTGGCCTCCAGGACCAGGCATGGTCTGGTGGCCTTCATAGAAACCACATGGAGATCTAGTCACCAGACATAAGATGCCTGGGAGGCAAGTGGGGGTGTGGGAAGAGAGACCCTGAGTACTTTGAAGAAAGGGTTGTCCACATTCACCAGCCCCTAGCCCAGGCCCACCTCACTCCTCAGTCAGCACAGGGAGATACTGTTGGGGCTCAATAAATATTTCCCCAACCAAACAGGAGTTGAAGGGATGTTGAGGGTGTGTATGCTACTGTCTCATCTGGTTAGAAGTCCCTTCTACAATGTTCTCTGAGGGATCCTTCCATGACCTTTTCCTGGTCATGGTCATGGCCTCATCACCTCCTAAGGTCAAGCTGACTGAGTAGCTGGAAACAATTGTCTAAGGAAGAGCTGAGTCACAGCCAGTTTGGGGGAAAAAAGCTCCCAGATGATGGTTTAAGAAGAGAAGCAAGGACACAGAGGAGGTTTAAGGCTGATTTGGAGAGGAGAGCGGGCATAAAAGAGGAGAGGACCTCCAGTTGTTAAGAGTGTGCTTTTTGTTTGCTGGGGCTTTGGTGGGTCATTCACAGATACATCCAACCCTCTTTTCATCCAAGCTATTCTCTTCCTCATCACACCTTGGACTCTACCCTCATCAGCCCACAGACCTAGACACACACACAACTGTGTGGAAGTATAGAGCCAGCCTGTCATGTCTCAGTGAGAGAACTGATGATCTGAAGTGGGAAAAATGCATCAAGGTCTCACAGAAAGCAGTTGCTAAGTTTGGACTGAGAGGCCAGGGTTCCTAGACCAGGGTTCTCCTGGGGACACAAGTTATAGCAACCTCATTCTATGGACCAAAGATAGACCTGCTGATGACAATGAAAATAGGGTTAAGGTCTGTGCCCCACAGCATCTTAGCTCTCTCCTTCATCCAGGTTTCTTGGAATTGAGACTTGGCCAGATAGTTCTCGGCCTTTTGATTGTCCTTGGCTCTCTGTAGGTTTTAGAAATCTCACTTTGTTCTTGGAGGAGTTCTCAACAGGGTGGTCATTAAAACTTAGCGGAACTTCAGAACAATGATTTGCCTTTAAACATTTTGCTTTGGGAAACCCCACCCAAGGATAAGCTGATGGGGCCTGCTTCCTCTGGATGGGAGGCTCCACCCTGGGGTTTGGAGGAGTAGGGCAGGATGTAACCCCACCCCACCCCACCCTACTCCAGGTGGAGGCTCCTCCTTGCCCTGGCATCCCAACTTTCTTTTCCTTGTGAGAAAGGTGAGGGCCAGGCCGAGACTTCTAGAAGCAATGGTGATCCAGCATTTCCCCTCCACTCCCCACCCTGAGGAGAGCTCACCAGGAAAGGGAAAGGTTCACCTTTTGATCAAGTTATTCTCCTCCAACTCACAGAAGGTCACTGGACCTGCACCCCCACCTGTACCTCCCTGAGTGAGGGAAATCTCTCTGAGTACCTCTGAGGGGTAGATGTTCAGGTAGTAGAAAGATGTACAGGAAAAACTGATTGTCTTGCCAAGGCACGCCCCTTCTCAATGTCACTGCTCTCTCCACGAATATGGCCACAAAAACGTCAGTCCCAACAACTAACCTGTACTGAGGGCACCTTAGGGGCCAAGACTCTGACTTTGTGAGCATCATGCTGTTCAGTCCTATACAATGCAGGTCTGTGAGGCAGATTCAATACCATCCTCTCTTTAGAGGTAAGAACACCGAGGCTTGAGACACATAAAATAACTGCATCAGTAGAACAGGGAACTCACACTGAATCAAAGCACTCTCATGCCAGAGACTACTTGCCTAGTCAGCACATCTCACTACTACCCAGAGAAAGGGAAACAGGGAGCTTGAGAACACAGTGAAAAAAGAAGAGTCAAGTGGTTGCTGCTTCAGGCTCCTGTGCCTACAATGTGCAGATCAAATTGAGGTTCTAAGGCCGGACCCCTGGAGAGACATGTAGGACTGGCTGGTCCCAAGTCCAAGGTAATGCAATTCAGCAAGCATTTACTGGGGGTTTAGAGGGGCTTTCTGTGGCAATTGGGATCAAGCAATTCTCCTTTCTTGCCGGAAGACCTCCAAGACATGGTCTGGTGGGATTCTGGAACAACCTGGTTCTGCAGAGAGTGATCTGCACTGCAGAACTGTTGAAAGATGGAGAGGACTAAGCCTCTGCAATCCGCCTTGGGTTTAGACACCCACCAAAAACTTCAGGATAAAATGTGGGTGATCTAAGAGGCAACTGTGTAGAGAAAAGGTAGAAATGCACTGGTCTGGACTGGAAAACAGTATAGTCTATCCAGCTCTCTACCTGTAAGCAGGGGGCATAGCAACAAATAACAATAATCACAAATGCAGCTATCATTTCTTGGGTGTTTATTCTTTTTTTTTATTAAAATATTTTAAAATTTACATATACTTGTCATTAATTGTAATCCCCATGTATTCCCCATCACCATCTCACCAGTGCACCATCAC
>JAGFMF010012011.1:5230522-5292334 GCA_019455555.1 Galemys pyrenaicus | reverse complement strand
TCCCTCCCTCCCTCCCTCCCTCCCTCCCTCCCTCCCTCCCTCCCTCCCTCTCTCCCTCCCTCCCTCCCCTTCTCCCTCCCTATCTCTTTCCCTCTCTACTACTTAGAAACTTCAGTATCTTTTTTTTTGCTTTTTTATTAAATTTATGAATTTATTTTTTTCCATTATTGTTCATTTTTGTACAATATTTCATTTCTCTCCTCAGGTGTAGTCCCCCTAGTTCTCCCACCACCATAGCACCTATGCTCCATCACCACAGACCCTTGTGCTCTTCTTCCCCCTGTTTGAGCCCTTTTCCTCCCTCTCCTCTATGAATGCTTCAGGTTTTTGGTCAGCTTGCAAGTTTTGTCTTTTTCTTTTTGTTCAGTTTCTCTATATTCCACATATAAGCGAAACCATCCAATATTTATCTTTTTTTCATGACTTGTTTCACTTAGTATGATCCCTTCTAAGTCCATCCATTTGACCACAAATGGCATGAGTTTATCTTTTTTTGATCACTAGAAACTTCAATATCTTTAAAGAAGACTTTTGTAATATAGGCTTACTTAGTAGATACAGTCTCTGACTCAAAAATCTTCCGGGAATAATGAATGGAGGCAAATGCCCTTGCACAACTACAACATAATTGCGATTTTCGAACATGAAAGGAAATATAAACAGATCAACGCATCCTAAAAAAGTGCATACAGCTTGATTATCATTAAAGGAACATATACTAAACAATATTTTCATCTATAATTACCTTTCAAATTTATAATAGGCAAAAATGACGCGATTTAACTTTGCCAGGGAGCAGGCACACTTAGACATTGCTGATTGTACTGTAAAGTGGGAGAATAATCCAGAATAATCACCTAGATAATAACCTGAAGTACGTGTAAGGGAAATGTGGCAGAAACCATTCATCCTTTGTAGACCAGAACACATCTGACCAAGTAAGCGGCACTCCTCCACAGTGCCCTGCGTTTCACTACATCAGTCAGAGAACATTTGGCACCTTTGCCTGTAACTTGCTTAGGAATGGCACTGGTCAAAGAAATATTGAATAAACAGTGAAACACAGACTGATATGGATTTGGGGGAAGTATTTCCTTGGTCTTTAAAAGAGACAGAGATAAAGAAACTTCTTTCTCTTCTTCCACTGAACATTGTCATATCTATGAAAGCCAGTGATGCCTAGACTATTGCAGCCATTTTTGGCTACAAGAACAGCTAGTTAATGGGCCCCTCAAGATGGCAGAACAGCAAGATGGAAGCAAGTCGGACCTTGAGGATCTTATCTTGTTTTGATCTCCCACAACAGGAATTCTGAGTATGGGCAAATACATTCTTTAAGCCAAGTATGTTATGACTTTCTATTACCTGCAGCAAAAGCATTCCAGAAAACTATAAAATTGTATGTATTCTTTGATATAATAATTCCACTTAGAGAAGAAAATAATGACCCAAAGAATAACCATTTTTATCCCAAATTGAAAAATGCAGAGGCATCTATAGGTGAAATCACATTATGAAAAAGAAAAGCAGAACACAAAAAGTAGGTACACTGTGCTGACAATGTCAAAATTCACTCAGCTTCTACAAAGATCATGAAAAAATTCAACTTCACATCAACAGCTTATCAGAGAATGTTCATTAGATTTTATTTCTATAAATTATTAATCAAGCTGAAATATTTATTTTAAAGCTTATGAAAAAGGAGATCATGTCAGGCCTCTAGTGTGAAATTCTTCACAAAGTAAATGAAAGCAATGTCTACTGAGGGGGAGGGACATGTGTTTTAGAAAATGCTTCTAGAACTAGTCATTCCATGTCAGTGATTCGGAGCTTTCTCTTTGATGTAATTACCTACTTATTGCAATAACCCAAATGTAGGAGAGATCTTTTCAAAAAGATGTCAAACACACAGACTTCAAAGGAGAGAAAGGGTAGGACTAGAAGGAAGCGAGGAAAGAAGATGGAGGGAAAACAGTGCAAAGCATGCCGTCTCTTACACAATGAAATTCCAAAAATATGTCATAAGCCCAGCCTGAGGCTCACTTTAATTGGCACAAACACAAGGGAAATAGAAAATCTAAGGCAGAGAGGTTGTTCATACTAAAAAAATTGTCTGCATCAGCCAGAACATCAGAGAAATTGTTGAGCAGGAAGAACAGAATACAAAGGGAACCTATCAAATTCACATCACATGGAAAGGCTGTGGGAATAGTTTTGTATAAGGTTATAGCCCTTTATTTTTGAAATTCCTCTTTCAAGTGTTACCAATGGGACTGAGTTCTGTATTTATGATATTGACAACTAAATTAGGATGAGTCAAAACATGAAAGCCAAGAAAATGAGTAATATTGGGAAGTTTGTTATGAACTATAGTAAAATAATTCAAGATAAAACATTCAATTACATTTGATGAAATGAACACTGCTCAGCGCCTAGGCTGTCATACAGTCTTCTGTAATTCAATTTCACAAATGGTGACTCAAGGAAGACATTATGTTAAGGCTTTATTAAATACGAGCTTTCAGGGCCTCTCTGGTGGCACAAGGGGTTAAGCACCGCACTGTGAGGTTCGGCAGCTACTGCAGTGTGAGTTCGATACCAGGCCAGGGAGGGGTCCCACACGGTGCAGCAGACCTCTTCTCCCCTACACCCGCTCCTTCCCTCAGCAGTGTATTTCAATAGATCTGCCTGTTCTGCTCCCCGCTCTGTCTCTGATGAATCTTTTCATCCTCCATACCTCTGGCCTGTACCCCAGTTCTTGTATGCATAAATAAATAAATCTTTAAAAATATATATATGAGCTTTCTTTTCTCTTTGAACAATTAACTGTCTTCAGATCTGGATTTTAGGGGAGGGGAGACGATTTTTTTTTAAATTTGATAAAGATTACCAGTTTAAAATCAGGTTAGTGGAGTAGAAGAGATGTCAGGTCAACCAAACGAAGTGGAATGAAGAAAACTCAAGAGTTTTGAAAGACAATTTTCCCATGGAGGAGTAAGAGTCTAAGCACATTCTACTTTGTCATAAATAACCAGTGTTTAGTGTAGGAGTAAGCGCCAAATGTGCCCTGTTTTCTAAACAGTTAGGTACATAAAGTAAATGAAATACCTGAAGTTGTAAAGAAAACAATCATAAATTCTAAAAGGGCTACCTTGTATCATCTTTTAGAAGAGATCAGTTTTCTAAGGTATTAGACACTTAATATGAATAATTACACATAGAAGGAGATTTTTAGGAATACATTTGTTACTTAAAAGACCCACTTAAGAGACTAGAGATATATTTCACTCTACTAATTTATTTTAGGCCATTCTAATAGTATTACTAATAATATATAGGATTAAGAATCTCAAAATCAAGTGCGAAGCTAGCTCCAAAAAATGGTCAAGACTGAAAAGAGTGGTGAAGTCATATACACATTAGCTAAATTTTTAGCATCCTGTAAGAATTATTCCTTTGGGAATGACTTTTCACCTTCTGACATTGAAAGAAAGTGTCAGTTCTGGTGATGCAATACATTCTTACCTCACTGTTTGTTTTCTGAATGAAACATCTGGATGCCACTGATCTCCCCTCACAGTTTAAACTGAAGAATCTTGAGGACACTTCTATCTGGACAGTCTGGCCTCAGACCAAACTTTGTGTCTCCCAGCAACATGGGAGTGTCCTCCCAATCCTGGGGGTTCTGACTGTTGTACCGAGGGTTCTGATTGATTCCTGGATGAACTGTAGTGAGTTTCACAGAATGGTCTGAACCCTGGCATCTATGAGTGATGTGGTCAGAGATGGAAGCAGGAATAAAGTATATCCACATAATGGAATAGTATACAGGTGTATATATAAATAAATTTACATATATTGACACAAAACACTCTCCAGAATATATCATTATGCGAAGGAAAACAAAAAAGTAGGTGTGAAATACAGTATGCATGCAATATCATATTTTATGTGTAAAAAAGGGGTGGGGATAAGAATATATCTTGAATTTGATGGTATTTGCACACAGGAATACATCAATAAAAAAAAAATCTACGGAAAGTGGTTACCTTGTGGGGGCTGGCAAAGGAAGGAATAGAGATCATCATGCTTTCAAAATAACCCTCAATGTATATACCTTTTACACCATCCTGATTTTGAACATGTGAATATATCACGATAAAAAACATAATTCATTAATTAAGACACAAATTCAGCAATGCTTGCTCCATATTGCAGTTGGTGGTGATTAATCACCAAATTATATTAAGTCTGACCGTCTGACTAATTTGGAAATTGTTTTAAAGTTTGTTTATGCATGGATTACATTGAGGGTCACTGAAGAAGGCTCCCTGAATCAACATGGTCAGTCCCTAGCCACTGGACTCAGTTGTTTTAGCCCTTATTCTAATGTCCTCTTACACTGAATTAACTCTTACCTGGCAACCAACTAGGTCAAAGGGACCTCAGTGGCCCTCTGCACTACAGCTGTGAAATCTGCCACTGCACATAAAAGACTGACCCAGGCAGCCTGCGAGGACATCTAACTTGTATTCTATATCATTTGGATTCTTTTTTTAAAAAAAGATTTATTTATTTATGCATACAAGAGCTGGGGTACAAGCCTGAGTCGCAGATGGTGAGAGGATTCACCAGACAGAGTGGGGAGCAGAACAGGCAGATGGACTGAAATACACTGCTGAAGGGAGCAGCGGGCGAGGCAGGAGAGGTCTGCTGCCGCCATGTGGGTCCCCTTCCTGGCCGGCAGCAGGGATCGAACTTGTGCTGCAGTGGCTGCCGTTTGCTTCATAGTGTGTTGCCCAACCCACTGCGCCACCAGGGAGGCCCCTCATTTGGATTCTTTAGGCTTCGTTTTATTTTTCTCTGTAGTTTCTATTCTGTAAGTCACTCAAATCTCTTGTAGAATACGGGGGTAAGAAAATAAGAACAAACAAAAGGAGTTAAGAGAAAGGGAGAAAAGGAGAGAAAGCGAAAAGCAGAGAAAACATGAATAGGGAGATGGTGAGAGAGAAGGGAGGCAGGATAACAAAAGGGAATGGAGGGTAGAAGAAAGAAGGGACTCAGCTTCCATTTGGCATTATATCATATGAACAAAACCCAAAGCATTAAGCAGCTATTCGGAAGTATGAACACACTTCGTCGAAGGAGTGGACTTGGGTTTCCAGGCCAGCTCAGAAGTGTGGAGAGCTTTCCTGTGGCTGGCAGGGGAATTCAGAACAGTCCTCTCTCTTGTCAAAGGAGAAGACCCTTCTCACATGCATTCCTGTGTGCTAAAAGGGTTGTAGGGAAATCTTTGGAAGTAGGTGAGGTCTCTTCTAGCTCTGTCCCATCTTGCAGGACTAGCGGGTCTGGATTTCTGCAGCTTGAAGACTGTCAGGGTGTGGATAGGTGGCTGACTCTTCCCCATTAAATACCAAACCAAATCAAACCAAGTCAGACCAAACAAAGCCAAGCAAAACAAAACCAAAAAAGAAGCTCCCACTCTATTGCTTTCTTGTCTCAGAAGTTAGGGAGAAGTTTGCTAAATGATATTTATGTGTTAAGCACTTATTAACTGCTTGGGACATCTTGATGGAGTGTGCTTGTTGGGGGCAGGTGGGCAGACCAGCTGGGCCTTGGCTGTGGTCGCATCTTCCTCCCAGTTCCTACCACTCAAAATTGTGTTCTTTCTGCCACCCCTCTGCTCTCTCGACTGTACAGCAGCTTAGAAGCAGGTTCAGTTGTAGCTAACTAATTACACCCATTTGCTTCCTCCCCGAGTCCTGCAAACACTAGCACACGTTCAATAGATATTTGTGGTTGACTGGGTTCCAGGCCCTTTTCCTGCTTTAAATTCTAAGTGGCTTTGAAAGACAAGCAAAGATGAAGTCTATAAAAATTGGAAACTAAGCCTGATAACCTCAGTTTAGGCTGCCGTCTGGCCACTCCTTTGAGGTCCTGCTAACAGGTGACCTCCATGACCTCATTTGCAAAATATGATTTACTTAAGCACCTACTCCGTGACAGGCACTGTTTTATGTGGTTCATGTATATTGAAGCTTTTGTTCCTTAGAACAATCGGTAGAGTAGGATGCACTACAGAGAAGGGAACGGAGGCATAGACCACGTAGCTAACCAGCATCTGAACTGGGACTGGATCCCTAGCAACTTAGCTCCAGAAATTAGGTTCTTAACCACTGTAAGGTTTTGTCTGTCAAGTCAACAAAATAACGTTTGGAAAAGTGCCTTGTCACTACAGAAATAGATAGTGGTGCTACTGGCATGGCAGAGGTGAAAGTAACAGATCAGAACAACTGGTCTGTGTGTGGCAGCTCCAGTGCCCCCAGACCAGGCAGCTTGAGCTCTTGCAGTAAGAAGCCCCTGGGGAGACTCAGACAAATCTCTGACATTTTGACTCAGTGTGTCTGCAGGGAGGTCATGAGCTTGCATTTTTAACAGGTGGCCCAGGCAGACATGGGATTCATCTTGAGAAGTGGTGAGCCTGGGAGAAGTCAGGGCTTCCGGAGGCCGGGCACATACAACTAAGGGTGCATCCCGGTGCGTGCACTGTGAGGTCTGGCAAGCTGCGTATCTTTCCCAAGCTTCTGTTTGTTTCCAAAAGGAACATGTAGAGTCTTTTTCAAATTTTATAAATTGTCTTAAGAAAGAATAGACTCCTCACAAAAGAACTTGAGTGACTTAATCAGTATTTGGAGGTCATCTTAGCCCCGAGCACAGACAAAGTTGGTATCACGTGCCTCCTATGGCTGAACAAATGAGGCTCAGGGTGAGGGGATGACTTTGTGTAAAGGCCAGGAGGGGAGGTAATCCACAGCCCAAAGCCTAGTCCTCTCTTTCCATCAGGGGAAGAGCCATTGCTTCCAAAGCTCCTGAGACTTCAGAACCAAGAACAGTAATGGCAGAGAGGCTGACCCCAGGCAGAGGGCACAGGTGAGGGCTTAGAGAGCACAGAGTGGCCTCAGCTTCAGGGCTCAGAACTTCAGAGTCCAGAATTAATGTGATGGGTTCTAGCATGTGCGGTACAGCCTTCCCATTCTTTTAAGAGCATCCCAAGGACACCTGTGTCTGCCCTCTGTCCTTCAAAAAATAGCTGGCTTGTGAGGGAGTGTGTGGTTGCCCAGACCTGTAACTGTGTCTGAGACTGGGTAGAAGAATTTCCTTCATTCAACTGAGGGAAATTATTTAGCCCACAGATCTAAACAATATTCTCCAATCGGCTTCGCCACAAAAAATCATTGAATGGATGCCAAGGACTTAGCAGGTGTCCTTAGTTATCATTCCTCAAACCCAACAACATGACAGGAAGCTGGCATAGTTCCTACTTCCATGATTCTTGCATTAGTTCCACCCATGGGGAGAGTCTAGTTACTGAACAGCGGAAGTGTTCAAACTCTGTGCTGGGCACCGAGGAAACAAAGATGGGGGTCAAAACTCCCGGGGAGTCAGGTACAGGGAAGGTAATGCCAATATGGGAAGTTAGAGAGGTGATGACGGACAACCTGCTTCAACACACTTCCACAGAGGGAGAGGCCTCCGACATTCCCACTGGAAGAAGAGACTAAGAGGAGATGGGTGTCCCCACTCTGGCACATAGAGCTCCACACACAGCCCCTCAGATTCCTTCTCCACCCTCAAGGCCAGACTCCTAAGATGAGACACAGAGCAGAGAGGCGTGGTGGAGCCCAGTGACCTCACGTCCTTTCCTCAGCTCACAGCTCACAGGCGTCCAACGCAGCTCACAGCTCACAGGCTCAGTCAGGTTTGTCGTCTCAGGTGACCAACAAACTTCTGAGGGAATTTGCAAAGTTGGCTCCATTTCTTTAAAAAGCTGTGGAAGCTTCACTTTAGGATGGCCAAGGTGTGCCAGGGAGAATGCCAAGGAAATCAAAGATGACAGAAAGGGACGAACAGAGAATCTCCACTCACAGATCAGAGTGAGCAGAGACAAGGCCACAGGGTGGACTAATAGTTCTTTGTGAGATTGCCCTGCACAGACGATGAAAGCCTTGAGCTATGAAAACCTGAATCAGGACAGCAAGGAAGTCGGAAGAGGGTGGCGTGTAGAGCTCGGGGAGCTCTGCAAGCGCCTCTGGTGCTGGCTGACTGCTGATGCCACCTGGAGGCTCCATTTCGCTAAGTTTGTTGAGAACAGGCACGTTGTCTAGCACACAGTGATGCTCAGAAGTTGGCTGGTGAATAAAGGCGCCTGATCAGGTTTTCTCAAAGCTCTTATGAGACCCGTGCTATGCCTCCCGCTGCCACCCAGTGGACTTCCTACCAATTCCAGGTACATCTAGGGTATCTCAGCCTGCTTTCTAGACGGTGAGCTCCTGGAAGGCTGGAGCTTCCCTTGCTTATGTCTCTCCTCCTACAGCTGCCAGCTCAGTGCCTGACCCTGAGAAGGCATCTGCCCTTCCAGTCCCTTGTACCCACCCTTGTGGATTAATTTAATTTCCTGCCCCGGACCTGTTCTGTTTCAAGAGAAATGGGTCCTTGGGCCTCCCTGGTGGTGCAAGGGGTTGAGTGGCGCACTGTGGGACTTCCGCAGATGCTGCAGCGCGAGTTCAATCCCCATCATGGAGGGAAAAAAAAAACAGAGAGAGAAATGGCTCCTTCAGGACTCCCCGTGACAGTTTCGCAGGGAGTTCTAACATCCTCTACAAGGCCGTTCCACCTCTCCTCAGACTGGGCATGGGTGGATGTCTGCAAGGGCGTGGGCTCTGGTCCAGGGATGATGATTTTCCAAGCTGGGTGAAGGAGCCAAAGTCAGACCATCCCAAGAGTCTCTGAACTGGTCTTACGACGCCCTGCTCCAGCATGCAGAGTGTTTTTAGCTAAGGGCCATGAGATCCCTTGGGGCTAAGGAGAAGCTTCTGTCATTGCCTAAGTCCTCTGCTCTCCCCTAATCAAAGAAGAGATTATCAAGTCCTGAGCTGCCTTTTTCCCACTCAGAGAAGCAATCAATGCTTCTGTTTCCATGACCTAGAGGAATGTAATTTGGGGGATTCCATCCAGGGGTAGGTGTATCAGTGAACATGTCCCCTCTGCCCAAGAATCTCATGTTCACTCTCAGAGTGAGGATGAGGTAACCCCTTCTGGCCTTTCATGTCATTGTTAGGGGGAAGGGTAGTCCTGAATGGATTACACAGATGGGTTTGTGGACTCCAACCCCCACTCCAGACCACCAGTGTCCAGAACCACAAATCCGATAATACGATTGTCGAAGAGTGGATCCCTGGGACCTGAGGGTGGAGTTAAGCAGCCAGGCTGGCTATAAAACCAGAGAGGTGAGCCTTGGGCTCGCTCTTCCTTTGGAGCCATCTCCCTTAATTCAGAGCCAGCTCTCAAGCACCCTTGGGTTCCAACTCAGAAGATCTGGTAGGATATTTACGGATTTGTATCCCTCTTTTCTCTTTGTATTATTACTATTTTATTTCCCATCTCTTGTAAAATAAAATCCTTTAATAACTTTTGTCACCTGTTCCTGCAGTTGGGCTTATTATAAAAGTCTTTTGAGCATGGGGGTGAGGACCCAGTCAGGGAAACCCATTTTATATTAGGGTCGCCCTATAACATCGTTACAACCCCTTGTCCTCCTGAAAGGCAGTCCCTAAAGCACAGGAAAAATATCCTGGGTCGGCTCCATTAATCTTTAGAATTTATAATCACGTATGTTCCCCATTTACTCTTTTCTGCGACTGATGATCTGATGTTCACTTGCTCATCAGTTAGCCTTAGAAGAACCCAGATGGCGTGAGGTAATTTCCCTCGATGCCTGCATGGGCTATTCAGAGTCCTTCCCACAGCCCAGGAACACCAGAAATTCTGTCTCTTTTTTGAGGCGGGAAACAAAACGGATGGCTCAGGAGTGAGGTGGGGAGAGCCTCCTGAGGAGGAAGTAGACCCGTGGAGGCGGTGGCCGCGGTACCGAGTAGAGGCCCATGGCACTTGGACCTGGTTAGTCACGTCCGCAGCCCAGCTGCACCCCGCCCTTCCTGCGACCAGCTCTGTGAGTCACAGGGGCCTGATCTTCCCAGACCAGTTCAAGCTGAGTGTTGCCACTAGTAACCCTAACACGCCTGACTAATACGTGGAATGAGTTACTGTTTGGTAGATTTAGGTCCCTGGAGCATTGAGAGTCACTGGGAGTCATGTGATCGCCGTGCTCCTCCCTCCTGTTGACCGAGCCTGCGTCAACCCAGGAAGCACATGGGTTCAGAACTGAGGCGGCGGGAGCAGGGGCCGCCTGATTCCACAGAAGCACTGTGGGTGGAGAGCGCGAGAGCCACATGAACAGAAAGCGAGATAAAGAGCAGGGGCAATTAAGCAAACGCAGTGCAAGTATCAGAGAAAAGGAATGCTTTCCTGGAATCAAGAATGAGAGGTTCAAAGCTGGTCAGCAGGCTGGTTCTGATCTATGCAACAAGAAGAAACATTTTCTTTCAACAACTTGGGTGCTTGAGATGCCCAGAGAAGTTTAGAAGAAGCTCAGACTCTTCGCCTGTAAAGCACTCACATCGCAGTAATCATGCATAGTTGACTTGGGGATTTTTATTTAAAAGGATTTATTTACTTATGCATAGAAGAGCTGGGGTACAGGCCAGAGGCATGGGAGGTGAGAGGAGTCACCATAGACAGAGGGGGGAGCAGAACAGACAGACTGACTGAAATACACTGCTGAGGGGAGCAGCAGATGAGGCAGGAGAGGTCTGCTGTGCCATGTGGGTCCCCTCCCTGGCCGGGGATGGAGCTCGGGCTGCTGAGCCGCAGATGCTTCACAGTGCGGTGCTCAGCCTGCTGCACCACCAGGGAGGCCTGATTTGAGGGTTTAATGAGATAATAAAGATATGTAAAGTACTTAATTCAATACCTAGTACATAGGGTAAGCACTCCATAGATGTGGGTTATGAGTATTGTTTTTGCCGTTGCTCTGATTCCAGGGTGGGGCAGGGATCAGGGAACAGAAAGGACCTTTCCAGAGGAAACTATTTTAAGAGATTGGTACTGCAGCCTGAATCTATTTTTTTTTCTTGGCAAATTTCTTTTTGCCCTTCAATACCCAGCTCAAGGTCATCTCTGTGGTGGGCTCCCATTGCTGAATTATTATGTCTTGCTGCCAGGCAGCCTCCAGCAAAGCCTTCAGACTTCATGGATAGGAACCCTGCCTCTGCCGATTCCTAGTTGTTTGATCTTGGGAAAGATGCTTCACCTTTTTATGCTTCAGTTTCCTCATCTGTAAAATGCACGGATAATTACATTTACCTATAATATTGTTGGGAACACAGAGTGAGGCAATATGTGCAAAGACTCAGAGAACCAGGCTTGGGCCTCCCTGGTGGCCCAAGGGGTTGAGCACCGCACTGTGGGGCTTCCGCAGCCACTGCAGCACGAGTTCAATCCCCAATCAGGGAGGGGACCCACAGGGCGCAGCAGACCTCTCCTGCCTCGCCCGCTGCTCCCCTCAGCCGTGTATTGCAGTTCATCTGCCTATTCTGCTCCCCACTTTGTCTCTGGTAAATCCTCTCACACCCCCCACCCCCACCCATGCCTCTGGCCTATACCCCAGCTCTTGTATGTGTAAATAAATAAATCTTTTTTTTTTTTAAAGTACCTTGCACCCAGTAAACCTTCAGAACTTGAGCTGTTTCCAGATGCCTGCACTCTGTACATGTAGGATGGATGAAGGGATAATGAGGGAATAGAGAGGGGCAGGACCAGGGCTAAGGTGAGGAGAGTGATGGCTTGCCTTGGGCATAAAACAGAAAGGGGTAAAATAAACTCAATTCTAATAGAACTTGAAAAAGTCCTAGTGAAAAAAATGGTTTAAATAAAGCTTGATTTATAAACACAGGTGGCCCGTAGTTGTAGTTTTCTAATTTGATTTTCAAAAATACTGCCTTAAGATATATCTATCTTGATCGCTAAAGCACCAGCCAAGGGACATGACGCTTACTCTGCTCTCTCTCTCCCGTCTTACCCTGAAAACACAGGCTCAGGGTTCTCCAGTCAAGTGCGGCTCTTCCCTGCTTTGCCGCGAGCCTCACGGAGCCAGGAAGGAGGCTCTGGAGTGCACTGGCCAGGCTCCTGCCTGTGCTCACAACGGACTGTCCCAAGTCCTGAGCCCAGCTCTGCTCTAACCCTCAAGTAGGAGTTTCTAAATGAGATATAGACTCAAAGCACACGGCTCCCATCTGCATTTTTCAGAAGGAAAATCAAGACTAAAAAGAGTGTTTCCACGTACTCGTATATACGTGTGTGTACAGATATATACCTACATCTCTCTCTAGCCATATGTATATATGTATTTGACTTTGTCACATCTGTGAAATTTTCAAGGTAAAAAGAGAACTGTCTCTTTCAAACGCATTTCCTTGGTGATGTGCCATGTGACAGAAGGTTCTGTTGTGGGGCCTAAGTGCTTGTGTTTCAGATGCCTCCCCCATCCCAAGGGGCACTCCTGTCCACACCGTGCCCGCTTTGACTGAGGCTTCACTTCATGAAGAAACGGCCTGTCTCGCAGCACACACACCGCCTTGCTGGTGGGGGCAGGTGGTTGCCTACTGCCTAATTGTCCTACTTGTACACAGGGCTGCATGGTGTAGACACTATGCAAAGTTTTAGGGAACTAGCAATAAAGAAGCAGTTCAAGAAAGGGAACATACACAGTTGTTCATGTGTAGGCTCAGCCTTCAGCTGTACATGCATTGATCTGATCCTAAATGAATACTAAAGACTTTAAGAGCTGAACTAACATACATAAGGCAATATCACCTGGGCAGAGGCCTCCCTAGTGGCGCAGCGGGTTGAGCGCCACACTGTGAAGCATCCGCAGCCACTGCAGCATGAGTTCCATTCCTGCAGCCGGCCAGGGAGGGGACCCACATGGCGCAGCAGACCTCTCCTGCCTCACCTGCTGCTCCCCTCAGCAGTGTATTTCAGTCAAAATGCCTGTTCTGCTCCCCTCTTTGTCTCTGGTGACTCCTCTCACCTCCCTTGCCTCTGGCCTGTACCCCAGCAATTGTATGCATAAATAAATAAATCTTTAAAAAAAAAGAGACTGAAAATTAAATCTATCTATCTATCTATCTATCTATCTATCTATCTATCTATCTATCTATCTATCTATCTATCTATCTATCTCACCCAGGCAGGGCACAGGCAGGACTAGCCCCACGCCAGTACAGAAACAAGGAAGAAAATGGTTTTTCTTACCATTACAGTACACCTTGCAAACCATGGCAGGGGATTTTTTTCCTTCTTTTATTACCACGTTTTTAAGTGGAACCACTTAGGGAAGTGAGAGAGGTAGGCGTGGGCAACGTAAACAAAGTGTGTCCCTGGCTGATTCAAAACCAGACCAAATCTGGGTTTCTCTTTCTCTCTCAGGCTGCCGTTGAGCTTGCCGGGGCTCTGTTCTTTGGGGCACGCGTAGTGCGAACACGTGTGGCAAAACTCCAGGAGAGATCCGATCAGCCCCCAGTCCTGCCATATACCCGCTGCTCAGTGGGCTTGTTACTAAGACACCTGGCACACGCCTACCTGCACCGAGATCCTAGGAGTGCCCTTTGGTGTTCTGTGCCCGAAACTGTCCTTGGCGTTTGCCCTGCCAGGTGGGGACTTGACAAGGCCCGTGCACCACAGACCCTCAGCTCTCAGCTTCCGTGTTGTCATCAGAGCCACCGCGGCCCTCACTGTGTCCTGGTCTCCCTCGAGAGAGCATGTATCTCCGACTCCTGACATGCGTCAGAGCTGCCTTTCTCCTCTGCTGACTCCAGAGTCCACGAGGGGGGAGCAGCGTCTGTCTGCCACTTGCTTCCAGTGCCTGTCAGGCACATCATAGAAGCTCAATAAATGCTCATTAACTGACAGCATTGACATGAAAATCAGTCTTCCAGAGGTTTCTGCCCAGGCTGGTTCCACACCAATGGAAGCAGCTTCGAGTTAGGCTGACCTGCTGCTATTGCCTGGCGGGGTCCTGGGCACATTAGCCCATGCCAAGCCTTAATTTTCTACCCTGAAAAATGGGGATAATGATCACCTACCTCGTTGAGGGAATCAAAACTCCTGATGTCCTAAATCTTTCATTCTAAAGAAACTTCTTCACAAATGCAGGTACTCGGGCCTCCCTGGTGGCACAGGGGTTGAGCGCTGCACTGTGGGGCTTCCACAGCCACTGGAGCACAAGTTCGCAAGTTCAATCCCAGGCCAGGGAGGGGACCCACATGGTGCAGCAGACCTCTCCTGCCTCTCCCTCCCCTCCCCTCAGCAGTGTATTCAGTGGATCTGCCTGTTCTGCTCCCCACTCTGTCTCTGGTGAAGCCTCTCGCCCCCTGCACCTCTGGCCTGTACCCCAGCTCCTGTATGCATAAATAAATAAAATCTTTAAAAACAAATAAACGCAGGCATGTGAGTAAGTTCCTGACACCATTCTACGTGCTTATCTAGTTTCTGCTTTGCACAGCCCTGAGACAGCATGGCTCTCCTGGGCACGCAGATGCAGCCTGAGGCTCAGGCTAAGTCACGCTGGGTCAAGGGGGCAAGCGGCAGAGCCAGAACGTGCTGCCAGGCAGCTTGCTCCAGAGGGGGCTCAGGCCAGACCCAGGATGACTCCACCGAACGCTCTTGTACGGGAGGCTCAGTGTTCCCTTCTCAGCCCTATGGGCATGGTTGTCTCTGCTTCCAGACGCTACTTTATTCCCTCAAAGAGTGCACACTTCAGTAAGCCCCACATTTTTAGGGGTGAGGGGACTCTATCTTCCCTCCCGAGTGCTCTCAGGCAGTTCTCAAGGTGTGCAGCCCACCAAATGGTGCCCCCTGCACAGAGGGTTGCTAATCTCTCGCCAGGTGACTCTGAAAATGGACAGAACATGTTTAGAAACTTTTAAAGCCATTTATAATTGCTCTGACAATCATCGTAATAAAAGGGCACCTGTATTTTGTCCTTTTTTTTCATTTCATTTTTTCTAAGAATTCATTTTCAGGTGATTTACCAAATTATAGTTCTGGGATGAATAAGTTTATAAAGAAGAACATGAAATCCGATCTCTCACCACAGATGCGCAGGGAAGCATTGCTCTCGGGGAGTTCACGTTCTGGGGCAGCTGGACTGCATCCCTGAGAACAGAGGGACCCTCAGAGCAAGGTCCAGGAAACATCTGTGCTGGTGCTTCCTATGGTTCGCCCTCCTTTCCACCTCTGGCAGGTGGGTAGGGCTCTTGCTTGGGGGGAGGAGGGATTGTGGCAGAAGCTGCTTCTGGTCAGTGTGCCTTCAGGTTTTCTGCAAAATCCACCATGCATTAAAGATATCGAGCTAGGGGCCTCCCTGGTGGCACAGTGGATTAAGGAATGCACTATGAAGCAGATCGCAGCCACTGCAGCATGAGTTCGATCCCTACCACCAGCCGGGGAGGTGACCCACACGGCACAGCAGACCTCTCCTGCCTCGCCCGCTGCTCCCCTCAGCAGTGTACTTCTCTATCTGCCTGTTCTGTTCCCCACTCTGTCTCTGGTGACTCCTCTCACCTCCTGCACTTCTGGCCTGTACCCCAGCTCTTGTGTGCATAAATAAATCTTTTTTTAAAAAAAAATAAAAAAAGATCTTGAGCTGGGGAAAGGAGGATACACTTCTTTCCAGGTCCTGTAGAGGGGGGAGGTCATTTAGGCTCTCCCTGAGGAAGGGAGGAGAGGGGAGAAGAAGGTAGGAGAGGGGAGAGGAAGGTAGGAAAGGAGGAAGGAGAGAAGTGGGAGAGCAAAACTGAGGTATATAAGGAAATAATGCGAGTCCAGGGGCTCCCAGCCTCTTTCAAGGTCCCTGTCCCCAGGTATGGCCCAGTGGCCGCAAAATCTTCCGTGTGAGGGCCAGAACACAGGGTGAGCACCGGTGATGGTGGGCATCCCTCCGGTGGGCATGCACCCTTGCCAAGCCTGGTCTGAAGAATCCCAGCAATGACTGAGATTGAATTGTTTGTTAGACCAGCTGCCGCGAGGCAGAGTCCAGTATAATTTGACTTATGGGCATTAAAGTGTTATTTCTTGCACATCAGTTTGTTGACTAGTATTGGGCCTTTTGGGAATGGATTTAGAAGTTGTAGTGAGACTAAGGTTAGGGCAGAGGGGGAAGATGCTTTAGGGGAGAGCAGGCTCACCATACAGCACGTGAGAAAGCATGGGTTGCAGCAGGAGCTACAAGCTGCCCTTGCCAGGCCAGATGGCAGCCATGGAGCTGCAGAGTCTGCAGTTGCTCTTGCTTCTGCCTGGAATGCTTTCTGCATGGCTGACTGCTTTTCTCATTTTTCAGGTCTTAGCTGAAATGTCCCATCTTCAAAGAGCCTTTCCAGGAGATGGGGGTTATATGAATTATATTCTATCTGCATATGTGCTGTGGGTTTACTTACGTGTGCACGTGTACATGGCAGTGCAGGTGTGATTGTGTGGTGTGTGTGTTTCTGTACATATGTGTGTGGGTCCTGGGAAGCGCTGTCACAGCAAATGGCATTGCAGTTTGCAATCTTGCACCGGGTCAATTGCTTTTTGGCCACTGTTTTCCACTAGCTCCTAATTCCCCAAGTCTTTCTCAAACTCCAGTTTTGTGGTCAAGATAGGAATTGGGCCTAGGGTCACTCCCTGCAAACCTGGAGATCCTGTTCTGTCACTTGGAGGAAATCCTGAGATTCTCCATCAGAAGACAGAAGCCTGACCCGGGCTGCCTTTGCTGCTGAGTGTTCTGAAAGTGAAACACCAGAGCAGACGTGGGGTCTGCACTCTTTGGGGCCTCCATCTTGTCCCCCGCCACTGACTTCACATGAAGCCCTGCGGCTGCACAGAGCTGGGTGGGTTTGTGTGGTAGATGCAGACAGCGGGACAGGGGAGTCACACTGGCCACTACCTGCATCAACCCGTCGCTGGCAGGAAGACAGACTTTGCCTGGACAGAGTCCTTACCGTTTCCCGTAGCTGATCTGGCCAGAAATCCCCAGAGAGAACCTCCCCTCAGAGAGCTGGTCACTTTTGCTCTCAGCTGAGGATACAAACAGGAAATGGAGAGAGCTGCTTAGACAGAAGCTTGCATGACAATCAAAATAGCCACTGTTGATTTAAATTCCAGTTTCAGTTTCCATTTAGTGGAAGTCAAGAAGGTTTCCTAGTAGATGCAGGCCTGCCTCCGCCCCTGGGCCTGTGAGGACCCAAAATGACAGCACAGACCAGACACTGAGGACCAAGTAGCCTCAGAGCAAAGACAGGGTCCCTCTCCCTAACAGAGTTGAGGAAATTAGCTTGGCCATTCCTGGGACAGCCTTCCAGAGCCCTACAGAGTCGGTCCTACGTCTCATCCGTCCACTCATCACTTTATCCAGTACGTTCTCACGGGCGCCTTCTGTGTGCCAAGCCCTGTGCTGGACTGCGCGTGGGGCTATGCAGAGCAAAAGGCCACACCTCTGCTTTCCTGAAGCCATAGTTCATTTGTGAGCTGGATGCCCACATGCTCACCTGCCTCCCTGCTGGAGAAAGAAGCCACCTGGCCCACCACAACACAGTCACTCACAGATTCAACTATAATCGTGTCCACGTCTCCTGGTACATTTGATCTCTCCTTTGTGTCCCTGAAGCAAAGCCCTGTGGTGGGTTCAGAAAATATGTGCAAGTTCTTTGGGACTTGTCCCTCAAAAAGAGTCTAAATGCCCGCCCCTGGCATGCGGTTGGTCTCATTGATTTGTTGCTCATTTTTTGACATTCACACAAATGATATTAAATCATAGTTGAAAGTTTAGATATATGTTCCTTTGGCTTCATCCCTCAGAACACTTACAGGCATCCTGTACTAAGTTTTATATCAGTGAAGGCTGCCTACTCTTCTGCATGGTGTGAAAAATGCCAGCCTTTCCCTGTCTCTCTCATTCAAGAACTAGCAGCCAACACTACTGAGAAGCTGGCCCTTTGCTGGGTTCATCCAAGTATGTGATCTCATTTAGCTTTCCTGTTTCTAAGAAGAATGCTATTCTTCAAGGTGTAGAAACTGAGAATCAAAGTAAAATGATCTGTGTGGGGGTTCATGGCTAGGAAATGGCAGAGTCAGGATGTCAAAATTGGGGTCTTTTTTTTAAAGCTTGAAGGCAGAACTGCCTCTTCTTCTTTTTTTAAAAGATTTTTATTTATTTATGCAAACAAGAGCTGGGATACAGGCCAGAGGCACCGGAGGTGAGAGGGTTCACCAGAAATAGAGTGGGGAGGAACAGGCATTTTGACTGAAATACACTGCTGAGGGGAGCAGCAGGCAAGGCAGGAGAGGTCTGATGCATCATGTGAGTCCCCTCCCCAGCCCGCGGCAGGGATCAAACTCCTGTTGCAGTGGCTGCGGTTTGCTTCACAGTGCATTGCTTAACCAACTGCACCACCGGGGAGGCCCAAAATTGGGGTCTTAAATCTACAACCAGCACAGCTTTCAGTGACACAGCTGCTTTTCGTCCAAAAGGACATATTGGTGGGTTTTTTCTTCCATGTCTCTTTTGTGATAAGAATGTTTCAGACTGAGTCTCTTAGCAGCTTTCAAGTATATAATACAGTGTTGTTAACTATAAACACAGTGCTGTGCCCGAGAATTCAATTCCCTTCTAACAAATGGATGGTGGTAGAAGTGACAGAGTGACACTGAGTGACTTTGGAGGAGAGGCTAGAAAAGCTGACCCAGCTTCTGCCTGCCTCGCACCCCTGGGACACTTGTTCTTGGGACTCAGTTGCTGGACTGTGAAGAATCCCTCACCACGTGGACAGCCCCCAGGTAGATATCTGGGCAGAGTTCAGTTGACATTCTAGCAAACTGTCAACCAGCAGACATCAGAGTGAAGAAGCCTTCTATGTGGTTCCTGCCCCAGTCGCCCCTGACAGCCACACCATGAGAGAGGCTGAGTAAACAGACAGAGAGACATGCAAGAGCAGCATAACAGTTTTGTTTTCAGTTACTAGATTTGGGTGGTTTGTTATGCAGCAAGGGATAACTGGAGTCCTTATCCTGGAAACGTAGGTGGCCCTCCATTCTCCTACCACCCTGTTACTCAAGCAGAGGCCAGCAGAGGCCCAGCAGACCAGCAGCCTGGAGCACCTGGGAGCATCTTAGAAATGCTTGGGTACCACCTCAGACCCACTGAACAGAAATCTGTCTTTTAACAAGTTTAGCACAAGTTTCACATGCACATTAAAGTTTAAGAAGCACTTCGCCCTGCAATATCTTTTTAGAGAAAAGTTCCAATTTTAATGCAATGTTCAATAATTAAATTAAAAAACATGTACATTCTAATATACCCAGATTTAATAGACATGAAGTGAGCACATGTTCTGAGAACACTATTGTAACTCATTTACTCTTCACAACAGTTTTATAAGGGAGGTATTTCTAGACCATTCACCTTGATGTTATTGATGAGGACACTGAGGACAGAAAAATTGGGCCACACAACTCATAAGCAACAAGTTAGGTGTCCAAATGCAGGGGTTCTGACTGCAGGACTAAACTATTCTTTTTCTAGCCACCTATTCCCCTCCCCCCTACACCTTAAATATATAAAGTCTCCTTTGAAATTAGTCTTAGTTCATCCCTTCACTTCTTTTGCCTGGCCACCATCCAGGTTTATCTAGGACTCCCACAACAGGTCCAGGCTGCCTCTACCTTCTCTACCCCCCCAGTTCATTTTATACAATGTCCCAGATTAATCTTTCTGCAAACATTGCTCCTATCACCTCCCTGCCTACCATAACATCTTCAGTCTTCTCAGCCTGGCATCGAATCAATCAACCTGGACTCCAAGGAACCTTGAAACCTGTTGCCATCTCTATGGTTTCACAGAAAGCTGGACAAAAAACAATGTCACTGCAGGGCTTCTAGCACCACATACTGCGGCTTCCACTTTGCTTACACAACTGTCTGGGTTTGCTTCCTTACCTGGTCTCCTCAACCTACAATCCCATCTCAAATCCAGCTCCTCCATTCAAACTCTACCTTGACTAGCTTTTTTTTTTTTATTTTAAAGATTTTATTTATTTATGCATACAAGAGCTGGCATACAGGCCAGAGGTGTGGGGCAGTGAGACAGAGTGGGGCATATAACAGGCAGATACTTATATCCACTGCTGAGGGGAGCAGTGGGAGAGGCAGAAGTCTGCTGTGCCAAGTGGGTCCCACCCCTGGCTGGGGATTAGAACTCGTGCTGAGGTGACTGCGGAAGCCCCACAGTGCACACTCAACCACTTGCGCCACCAGGGAGGCCCTCCCTTGACTAGCTTTAAAGGGTGAACTTCCATCTCCGAACTCAATTAACACGTAGTTGCATCTTTATCCAGGTCTCCCCACCTCCAGTTGAAATTAGTGGGTGGGGCCACTCTCACTAATGAGATGCTGCACCTAGAACAGCTGATGAAAAAAGACACCAGTTGTCCTTTTCAGCTTTTAGTATAAAGGTGCAACTCTTCAGATTTCTTTTGGTTATTATCTAAAACAGGTACTACTGTAGTTATTTCCTTAGGGGAATGAGGGATAAAGCAAGGGGACCTGTAGCTTTTTTTTAGCTCTTGCATTTTTTAGTATTTTGATGACCATGTATGAAAGGAGGCATGTATTTTTTATTGTGCTACAAATATACACAACACACACAAAAAATTCCATTTTAATAATTTTAAGTGTACAGTTCAATGGCATTATATATATATGTATTATATTATGCATTTTCATTTCCCCAACTGGAAAGAATAGACAGTAACTCCTCCCCTCCCCTTAGGGTCTGGTAACCTCCATTGTACTTTCTACCACTATGAATCTGACTCTAATATGAATGACCCTCATATAAGAGGAATCATAAAGTATTAGTCTTCTCTGTCTGGCTTCTTTCGTTTAGCATAATGTTTCAAGGTATACCCATGTAGTAGCATGTGTCAGAATTTTATACCTTTTTAAAGACTCAATAATATTTCATTGAATGGATATACCATACTTTGTTTATACATTTATCTATTGATGAACACTTGAGTTATTTCCAGTGGAGCTATTTGGCTACTGGGAATACTGCTGTTACGAATTTTGGGGTACAAACATCTGCTTAAGTCCCTACTTTCAATTCTTTTGTGCATGAGACATTTAAAGACTTAGTCTCAAAACAAATGCATGGTAAGGATTGTTACTTCCTCTTCATAGATAAGGGACCCAAAGATTCTCTACCCCATGGGAAAGCACGTGAAGAGGCAAGTCCCTATTAAAGCCCAGGAGATACTTTATCTAAAGGCAGCAGCTGGACTCAATTCCAAGTGATTCCTGCCTCTTGGGCATGCCAATCTACTATGTCTAGATATTTCAATTTTTCAAGAAAAGATAAAATTGTGGAGTTTGTTGGCTATAACCTCAAATTAAAACCACACCAGATAAAATACTGCATGAGTCAGTATAGTAAAAGCCAAACATAATACATCTATAGACCTGTCCTTGAACTTTTAGTTTACAGCTTTTTCCTTGAGGAACACCCTATCCCTCCCATCCTGGCCCCAAGCCACTTCTCCACTTCATGTCCTCAGTCCCCTCAGTTCATCATGGCCCACCAAATCACGTGACCAGACACAGCTTGAACTACCCACCTCAGGCCTTGGATCCATGAGCTCCTTCTGGAAGGCCCTTTCCCAAGTCTCATCCTTGTTTACTGACAACCACACTCACTGCTCAAGAGCAAGTGCAAAACTAATGCCTGCAGACACACACCATGAGGGCTCCTAAAATTCTGGCTTTAAAATATGGAGGCTAGACTATGAATCCTAGCTTTATAATTTCACACAAGTCAAATGCTCTGAACCTCACATTGTAAAATAGGGTGACAGTTCCATAGACCTTGAAGAACTATTTCTTATAAAATTTAAATAACATTTGTCAAAATATTTAGTGCAGTTTAATCAAGTACTCTGTTACTACTAGTACAACAGGAAGGTGAATGTCTGAGTGTCTGAGTATGGGTACCATAAAAGGGAATTGTGATTTTAATTTCTCCCCTTTTCAGAAAAGAGTTGGTGGTATGCAGACAGCCTGGGGCTTCTCTTATCAGGCTGGGGATAGACTGAACCTCCCTTTCGAGGTTCACACAGGTATAACCACAGAGCATAGATAAAATAACTTTCCACACAGGACAAGAGTATGTGAGTGGGTGGGTCTACCTACTACTTTTTGGATGTCACTAGGCAAGCAAACAACAAGCAAACAACAGACAGCAAAGTCACCCTGAGGGTGGCCAGCTGCTTAAAGATCAGACTGCTGAAGTACTCCAGTTTGGGCTGGGTAATGGGACTGGAGCTTCCCAGCAGGGCTGCCACCTAAGGGTGTTCAGGTTGCACACTGCGTGATACAGAGATAAAGGCACTTCAGCAGGGTTGAACTGGTTGAGTTGGATGACAAAGACTTTACTTCATTCCAGGAAGGAAGGGACTATTTGAAGATGTGTAGAAAGCAGCCTCGGTAAAGCTGGAGGTGAATGTGGCCAGTGAGAGTTGGGGTGGGCTGCTTAATTTAAAAAGGAGATTTTGGGAATCCATGGAACTGAGGTTCAGTGGATAGTGAAGATGGAAGAGAAGTGCAGCATTTTGGCAAATTCTGAATTTCAGAGAGAAGAGTTTGACCTGATTCCAGAAGAAAAGATGAAGTAGAGACTGTTTTGATGAAGCTGGGAATGCCTTGGCAATGCTGGGATGGAGGGTTCTAAACCTCAAAGAATGGATTACAACACCCAGTTGTGGGTTCAGAAAGTGATCTGAGATACCTGCTTCTTTTAATCTGAAGAGAGGAATTTTCTCCCAGTAGATAAAAAGACTTGAAACCTAACTACCCTCAAGCAAACTAACCCCATTCAGCTGGGAACTTCCATGATTTTTTATCCACTTACCAAGACACTAGGTAGGAATTTACCAACTCTCCTAAACTCACAGTCAGGAGAGAATCAGAAAGACCTTAGGCATTAGCCTCTAATTTTGAAAACTTACTTATTTATGCATACAAGAGCTGGGGTACAGGCTAGAAGTGCCAGAGGTGAGAGGATTCACCAGAGACAGAGTGGGCAACAGAACAGGCAGACTGACTGAAATACACTGCTGAGGGCAGCAGCAGGCGAGGCAGGAGAGGTCTGCTGTGCCATGTGGGTCCCCTCCCTGGCCAGGGATCGAACTCGTGCTCAGTGGCTGCAGTCACCCTCACAGTGCTGTGTTCAACCCCCTGAGCCACCAGGGAGGCTCAAGTCTTTGTACCTTTATAGGGAGCACCTGGTGTGTAAGCATGGTGAACTCTAATGCTCAGTAAGTCTTGTTCCCCCACTGAATTTCATACATAGGCTTGAGATTTGACTTTGGTCCTAACTCCAAAGCCTCCATTTTTCTCTTGGTTTTGAAGGTGCCCAAATTAGACCTGGTCTCAGAACTGTCTCCTCTAGAGACACCTGCTCTCTGGCATGCAGAATATTTAGAGCTAAGGGCAATGAGATCCCTGGGGCCTAAAGAAAAGCTTCTGTCCTTGCCTAGGTCCATCCCTCTATTGTAATTGAAGAAAAGGTCATCACAACCTACACTTCTGTCCTTTTCATAATCAGAGAAGCCATCACTATCTCCACTAAGACCCAGAAGAATGTAGTTGAAGGGATCTCCTCCAGGTGTAGGCTTGTCATGTCTTATTTATCTAAGATCTCGTCTTTACTCTCACAGTAAGGGTGAGGTAACCCCTTCTTGTCTGTCATGACATCTCCACATCCCCCTTGAAGCTCCAGGTCCCTAAAATGCAAGGAGAATAATGGAGCAGACCAGGACATTTTCTAAAATGTCCATTATTCTCCAAAATTTATATTCATGCACATGCCCCATTTTGGCCTTTTCTCCTATTAATCTTCTCATGCTCATTTGTTTCTCTTTCCAGTCTTAGAAGAACCCAGACAGGGTGGGGAAGTTTCCTCCTGTGTCCCAACAGTTTGCAAAGTCAAAACAAGGGGTTCAGCCTGAACCCATTCCTTCCTGCTCTGGTCTCTTCTGTGCTGTTGTTTCCAACCCTAGCTGCCATTAGAACCATTTTGGAGCCATTTAATAAATATTACAAGTCTCACCCACACCAACTGAATCAGGCTTTCTGGGGTGAGGCCCCAGTGTGACTTTATTTTTAAGGAAATGTCCTAGACTCCAATCCACAGCAAGCAAGCGATGGGAACCAGAGAGCTAGTACAGGATGCTCCCCTGGAGAATTCACGGATTTAGTGAGAAGTTCAACTCATCTGATAGGCAGGAATACATCTCACATGAAAAACAGACTGGTTCAACAGCAAAGAACAGAGGAGGTGGAAAGAGGAGAAACTGACACGTCCTTGTGTAGTGCCTTTTTCATTGAGCTCTGCTTATTCCCCAGTGCTGGACCCGGTCTGCAATCTGCCTTGACCAACTCCCTAATTCTTCAAGAGTTAACCAAGAAGTCTGAGCTGGACTCAGTTGACTAGAGCTCAGAAAACACAGATGAAATGGAAAGTGGGGGTATTTTACAGAGGAGTCAGGCCCTGGGCTCATCAGGGGGCCACATACTTCATGCTTTCTCTGTCTAGCCAGAAACTCACAGCTCATGACGTAACTTTGCTCAAGTAAAGGCAGAAGAGCACAATTAGATGTGGCCTCCATCAGTGAAAAACTGCTGATGCCAGAGACAGCTCTAGCTGGAACAGCTGTTACTTTTGTTTGTTTAAATGATGAAGATCTTTACTGGAGAGTTTGTTTGCTACTGATGTATGTTCAACTCATTCCTTATAAAAGGAGCAGCATGACAGGCACCTGGTGTGACAGAAATAATGTGAAGTTGCCCTGCCCTGGGCTTGGATCCCAGTTCTGTGCCTCTCCTCTTACTTCCTGTTGCTTTGAGTCCGTCACGTTGCATTTCTCATGCAAATCTTCAAAATGAGGAATGAGGGTTCTTAAGGGGCGGCAACCAGGCAGCATTTCCCATATTTTAGGGGTAAACCAGCATGGCGTTAAATAACACTGACCACAAGATGAAGAGTTATTATCATTTTGATTCTCTTTCATTTCATGGTCAAGAGGCACATTTTGATGCCTCTTTTAAGTTGGCTATGTCCTTCTTTTACAAGGAGAGTGCTGGCCTCAAACAATTATATTACTACGAGGCAACTATCTGCCGCTAGAAAGAAGAAATGTCAATTTACAGTTATTTGACAGTTACAGGGCTATAAAGTAACTTTAAAAAATAAATTTAAGTAAAAGAAGTGTTTAACTATTCAGTAATATGTCTAGGTGACGTATACAGGACAAAGATATTTAGGTGAAACCCAAAGTTGAAGTTTAGGAAAAACTGAGTTAAGGCATATGCCAGAATCTAATAATGAGTTTCTGAACACAGTTAGAATTCAGCCAGAATTCAGGGAAAGAAGAAAGACCTGAACCTGTCCTTGTCTTCTCGTTTGACATATTTCTTTAAGAAATGGAATTTGCATAATGTGATAGTTTGGAAGGTCACATGGACCTTCAGGTTGTTCTTGGGGTGAATTATGAACCCTGATCTGAAAGATAACCTGCTACTTTTATTTTCAATATTAGTGACTCAGAAATGGAAAACCAAATTGGGGAATACAACAATCATCTTAAATTTGATTAGTTTTTGGTTAAAACATTTTTTCAAGGAAACACCAGATTTTAAAAAATTTTTGATGACAAGGCATATGAGAAAAGATTACTATTATATTAGTTCTATTACTATTATATCAGAATTGTGAAACTTCTCATTACTCTTTTTTAAGATGGGGGAGTAAACACTAGAGAACATTATTCTCCTGTGAGCTCATGACTTCAGGAACATGATAAAAGGCCGTGGATAAGGAGGTGAGAGATTACATTTAAATCTAAATCCATACGGACTTAGTGTAATCACTTTTTCTAAGAAGGAATAGTCCACCTGGAATGATATGACCATTGACTACAAAGTTTATTTTTTCAGGAATTAACTTTTTACCGTGAAACATGAAATCACAAGATACTTAAAACATTATATTGTTCCTTTAACAGAAGGAATAGTGAGCAGAGTCCATATGTTATCAATTGTTACAAGAAATGGATTTTTGTTTCTTGAGTTGTGAATGAGGTCACCAGTCTTCTTACGCAAGTCACCAGGGTTTTTCTCTTAAAGAGCAAAACCATAAGATTCTGATACTAGCTTTTCACCTATAGTTTGTTAAGAATTTTAAAATGCTTCTATTAGATTCAAATCCAAACAGTGCAAAGTCTCATTCTTCCAAAGGTGTTCAGGAGGTTGCATTCCAGTTCTGGCTCTGCTCTTACCTTGCTCTGGATCACATCACTACCTCAGATTTATATCTTCACCATCAAATGAGTAGATTACAAGAGATTAAGGATTATGATAGATTAAGGGACAATATATTCAAATGCTAACAGGGGCCAGGAACATGATAGAAACAAATGAAGCTGACCAGCAGTAAGATAATGGGAAATGGGGGTCTTTCTGGTGGCACAGGGGTTAAGCACTACACTATGAAACATCTGTAGCCACTGCAGCACAATTTCCATCCCTGGCCAGGGAGGTGACCCACAGGGCGCAGCAGACCTCTCTGCCTCGCCCGCTGCTCCCTTCAGTCAGTCTGCCTGTTCTGCTCCCCACACTGTCTCTGGTGAATCCTCTCACCTTCTACACTTCTGGCCTGTACCTTTGTTCTTGTATGCATAAATAAATAAATATTTTTTTAAAAGATAATGGGAAATGGTGGTGGTGGCAGCGTGTTTCCTGTAACAGGACAAGCCACCATCAGCGGCAGACAATGGTTAGCTGGGAGAACAGGCCCATTATTGACAGAGCCATTGAAATGTCAGGAGAAGGTGGAAATGCATGCTTTTTAAGTGAGAAATCTCTTACGCTAGATATGTTCTTATTTATGAGACTTTATTATTGGCAATGAATTTTAAATAATTTACAAACACTATGCAGATAAAACTAACATAACAGCAGACCAGATCCAGCCTGCAGACAGACATTTTGTGACTTCTGCACCATATGATCTCTTTTCAAAGATCTTACAGCCATAACTTCTAAATAGAAAATCTTTGCTTTTGTGTGTTGCCCCTAAAATTGGGTGTTCACACTGTTTGGGAAAAATAGGAGAAAAGCTGGCTGCTGGAAAAGGGTGTGCTCTATTCATGGCCACAGAAGAGGCATAAAGCCCAGATAAAAAAGCACTTGCTCAGTGCCTTACAGTATTAGTCCTTTTAGCTGCTGTGACATGGGTGAAACTGCATTGATAATAGCAATACCTTCCTCCTCATCAACAACAAAAGTAGCTTCACTATTCAGAGATAGACATGCCACTGCTAGACTATCCGTGGTTGTTTTGGGCAATTTTGCTAACCCTGTTTATGAATGGGGAAGAATAACTGTCAAGGAGAACAATGAGAATCCTAATGAACAGATCAGAACAGTGGGTGAGTGCACCCTCTGCCTCCACTCAGGGGATGGAAGTGCTGCAGAGACACCTCCTATCCTCCAGGAGGTGGTGTCCTTACAGAGCAGTTGCTTGAACAGACAAAGGTGCAATATGACAATTAGTGCTTTTTGTCCTTTTTGCATAGATGGCTCCATTATGAAAATCTTCCTGTATCCTGTCTCATTGCATACCCACACGATGTGTGGAGGGAGTGAAGAGAACTGAGTTCAAAAATTGTCCCTCCCACCCCATTCCAATTTTGAGCTCTGCTACACAGGGCAGGATACGTGCTATCTTCCTAACCCAGTTTCCGCATGTATACCTTCTAAGGGTTGAGGTAAGATTAAAGGAAATCTCACCAAGGAGAAATGCCTAGTTCTGAGTCAGTAGTACCAAACCATGTCTCCTTTCAAAGTTCTTACTTTCTCAACTAAGTTCTTCCTGCTACAGCTACAGTTCATCTGTTACAAGATGCCTGGAGTAGAAATATAAGATCGAGCTATATCTCGTCAATGTTCACCATTATAGATTTACAAATGGCAACTTCCTATGGTTCAACACAAAAGATGTCACAAACCCAGAGAAAAGAAAAGAGGTTTCCCTTCTTATATTGGTTCTGAACCCAAACAGTCTTTAACCTTTACATCTGGTTAAAGTGAGACATTTGGTAGAGGATTAGATACTTTCTCATCACAGGTAAACACTGGTTATCTATTTCTGACTTACAAAGTGCTTTGCACAAGTTGAATTTCCTTTAACTCACAACACCAGGGATGGATGCAATCACACAGCTTGTTCTACACTACCAGATGTGTCACACCGGTTATGCCTATAGTTGCAGATGTACAGTGTGTTCAAGGCACAGCTTGTCTACACGTCCACGCACCAAAGAGTATTTAAAAAAAAAAAAGAGGACAATATGAAGAAAGTCCTGTTACTTGCTGTGTGGGGTGGATCAAATAAAAGTTAGTTCCACAAACACTTTGATCAAATGCTGGGAAGCCTATGACTGCCCCATTCTGGACTTTTGACAATACTTTTGACAAGGACAAGTTATCCTCATACTTCCTCCTCTTTCTATTGGTTGAAACTCTTAATAATTTCAGCCTGGCAGGTTGAACAGTCTACAAAGCACCATCCAGGTTTCAATCTTTAACATTATCTTCTATGCACAAAGACATCACCAAAATAAAAAAAAAAAATCTATCACAAAACCCAAATAGATGAGAATTCTCATCTGAGCTCATTTATGCCACATCCTCAAAGAAGACAACCTTCTGGGACAGTTATAATGGGTGGCATCACATCTGCCTTTTGTTCAGTCTTTCCTGCAATCACTTTTTACCGTTTTATTGAGTACCTGCTACGTGCCAGGTTGCATTCCTGGCAAGGGGTCAGAAAACTACAGGCCTGAGGGCTAAATCTGGCCAGTTGGCTATTTTTGTAATAAAGTTTATTGGGACATAGCCACACTCAATAAATAAAGTTTATTGGAACACTCTAGTGTATGGCTGCTCCAGGCAGAGCTGAGTAGCTGTGATAGAAATCAACAGGCCAGCCAAGTCAAAAATATCTAGTACCCTTCCATTTACAGAAAAAGTTTGTTGACTCTATTCTAGATAGAGGATACCCTGCTTCAAGAAGAGAAACAGCCAGGCATCATGAGATGCTTCTGTTAGAAGGCTGCACTAGAAGACTTACTATTTAACCTAATGTGCAAACCAAATTTGGAATCACGGTTAATGCCACTGCTGGTGTTTTGCAAGGAACAAGAGAAAGGATGACAGGTGTGGACACAGACACACAAGAGGTTAGAGAGAGGAAACATTAGGAGATCAGATTAGAGTAGAAACCAACTGGGACAGACAACTACTAGGATTCCCACCCAGGAGAACCCAAATTCATGGATTGGCCAGGTACTACATGTATCAGACATCTGGAGATATTGTCTAAGAACGCAGGTGACCTGGCCACATCCAGGAATGTGAATGTGAGTTCCAGAGGTGTGACAGAACATCCACATTCTTAGTAGGCTCCCCCAGGTGAGGCTGAGGTATGCTGGTTTGAAAGGCATCTGGATTAATATTTGGTTTTAGTGAGGGACCGAAAGTGTTCCCCAGTGGTCTGGACTGACGTGGCAGGTGAGAAGAGGAAAGAATCAGGTCACAGACACACAGAGGTAGATGCAGTGAAAAGGCAGTTTATTGTCTATTAATACTGTACAGAGGAACAGAGAGAAGCTACAAGTACAGCATGGGCTGTTGCTGGCAGTGTTATTTCTGAAGTTGGTTTTTGTTTTGTTTTTCATCTGAAGGAAACAGAACAATCAAAGTACACTTCAGGTTACAAAGTACAGCAGCTAGTCCAGCAAGTCTAGTTCAGATTAAGCACGACAGTCTCCCACCCCACCCCCCAACCAACCACAAAATGGATATATTTACAGAGATGTCACTCCTCTCGAGCGAGCTGCTAAAGCTGGAAATCCCATCAACAATCTACATTCACTGAAAAGCTGCATCAGACACAACATTTTCTGGAACCCCTGTATGGTTTTCAGTCTCCCAAGTCAGGAGTTTGAGTGAGGGAACGAATGTTCCAGAACTCCACAAAGGATAGAATTCTTTCCACTTGCCAGAATAGAATATCACAGAATTGGAGCTGGAGCTGTACAGAGAATAGTTCACATCAGGCATTAACCCAGTGACCTCTTTGTACATAAAGACTTGTCGTTGCAAAACCAAATGACTGGAGGTCTTCTGCCCACTGCACCTCGACACCGAGAGGCTTCCTTAGTCATAGGAGATGAAGGTGGCTCTCCCTTAGCACCTTCAGACCCTTGCATAGTTTTTTCATTTTGGAGTTGTCTCCAAGACATCAATGTTCGCAGTTGCACTTGAGCTGGGCTTGTGGGAGGGACTCTGACGATAAAGGAATTAAAATGATTTGCATGGGAACCACAGGGGCTATTTTTCTCAAAACAGAGAGACTATAACCTTGCCTTATTGGGGAAAAGCTCTTTATCTTTAAGGGTAGAAGAAAAAGGCCCTAACCTTGGGAAGGAGCTCGCAAAGAATCTAACAGGGAGATGAGCAGATTTTGAGGTTTCACTCACTTTGTTGGCCAGACAGAGGAAAAGGCAAGGGTAAAAACCCTCACAAAACCAAGTTTCAGGGAGTGGGATGGGAACTCAAGAATTTGGCACAAAGTTGGGGGTAACATTCAAGAACGCTAACAAACCAGAATCTCTTTTATGGGTAGATAAATACAACTCTCCTGTTTCTACTTAACTCTGAAGATATGACACAGCCTAAGAGATACCTGCAAGGCTGTTAAGTCTTTTGTTGTTGGTTTTATGTGCCTAAAACCATAAAATACACTTACATGTAGAAAGTAGATGGCCAGATGCTTCTGACTCACCACATCACCTATAATACACAAATGTACCAGAGTGAGTGGTCCCTTAATTTCTAATGTAGCAATTACTCCTCATAGGTGTGAAAGAGTTGGACTTTGGCTTGCATTTAAAATAGCTATCTACTCAAAACATCATTATGGAGTAATGTGGGCGTAGCCCAGAGAACGATCAAGCCATATGACACAGTTTACCTAATGACAGGTATAGAAGACTTGACCTTATGATCTAGGAGCACTTGGAAGCATTGGAGTTCATGCAGTGGTGGTGCAGGGCCAGGTCACAGGACCTTAGTTCATGCTCCCCAAGGTCTGGGTTGTTGCTACAGAACTCACCAGAAAGTTAGCTTAATGGAATGGAGAAATAAGTTAATCAAGGGTGTTGTCAAACTCAAGCTTCATAATGCATATAGATTTCATTATAAAAATATTTTTCCTTAAAAAAATACATAAATGTAAACTATTCCATTTCTATAGCCACTCCTTACTCTCACCCACACGCTATTCATTGTAGACTAGAACGAATGGGCACACCCCTCAGTTATGGCTCAATCACACCGTTTGAGCCCATCTCTCTTGCTTTTTCATGCCAATTATGCTTAAAAATATGCTCCCGGACCCAGATAGGGGGTCCGCAGTTCATCTCACTCAAGAGGAAAGGACTACAGGAGGTCACATGGCCGGTCCCAGGAATGTGAGATGACAATACAAAGGAAGTTTGGTAGGTTACAGGCAGTGCCAAGCCATGCCCACTTTATTCCCCTTGGGCCCCTCCTGCAAGGTTCAGGCTCAAGGTTTCTGTGATGAAGTCACAGCTCTGATGAGGACTGGGTAGGGGTGGGGAAGAGAATGTTGTGCTAATACAGCTTTGGAATACAACCTGTGTTTTTTTTAAAGGACAGAAAAGAAGAACATAAACAGTGATGCTAAGGCAAACTTTCAAATGGCACATCAGAACTTTTTGTCATTCATTTTGTTAACATCACAAGGCAGATACATTCTGTAAACATATATACCATACAGTACATTAACCATAGGAAAATGAAAAGGAAGCCACCCTGTAATTCTTTTCTTTCTGTTTTCCTGTTTTTGTTGTTGTTGTTTTTTTAACACCAGAAGGACTGCCTGAAATCTAAGGAGAATTTCATGGTGCATGAGATACGGTTTTCTTTTGATAAAAATGTAGTGAATTGCAAAAAAGCCCAGGCAATGACTAAGAGGCAATATGGGGAGATGACCATTCACACCTCAACCTGTAGAAACTTAGAAAATAGTCACAAAATATAAAAAAGTCATTCGTATCAGGAAACATTGTGTTTTCCCACTAGTAAAAGAGAGCACTGAAAAATTGTTTTTGTTTCTTTTTTACAAAAGTTAAGGCTGTCCAGATCTTTAATGCAGAAAGTCTGTGGTCCTCAAAACTAAATATTATATTTTCATGCTGAGAGCAAGTTTCTGTGCTACAGTTCTGACCTTATGTTAGACAGGAGCGGAGAGGGAAGTGGAGGCCTATTTAAGACACAAAAAAAGGGGAGTCGGGAGAAGGCGGTGGTGAGGCTGGTCTAAGAAGCCCCAGCGAAACTTCCCAGTGCAATTTTCAGGGTGTAATCTTTACCCTACGCTGTTTTATAGTCAAATAATGAGTATTTTGGTTTTTGTTAAAATGGGACCTCATGACAGAGTTTGCTGCAGCTACGACAACAGACACATGACTGTACCGTGCTCCTAGTAAGACTTTTTCCTTAGAAAGTCAGGCAAGTGTTCCTGATAACCCCAGAAGAGGACTACACAATGAGGGTGAACTGGCAGCAAGAACCAAAGGTCTCATCTTGCTCATGACCTTGAGCTGTTTTGTGATATGAACCAGACTCCATGTACCTGCTGGGTAGGAGTAGCCAACAGGATAAAGGGTATTTTTTTGGTTCTATCCTAATCAGTGGAGTTCAACAATATCTTGATTAGTAAAATGAGGAGCTAATAAAAGAGTACATATTTACAAAATTTCTGAAACTTTTGAAATACGGGGAGAATGTGTGGTTTCAATAACATATGTGTATGTTGCAAACACACAATGTAAAGCTGCTCCCCTTGGAATGTTTTTACTGTAAACAAACCCACACTGCAGGAGATGAGAATACTCCTACAAGGAATGGGCCCTTTGGTGAGTTGAACTCTATACCCTGGGTCCAGTGGCAGATTTGGCTGAGCTTCTAGACTGGTAAGAACAAAAGTTCAGTGCATATTTTGTCTGTGTTCATCTGTATGTTGAGTGGACAGGGTTAATGCTTTTTAAAAAGGAAGTATTGGTATAGTGTTTTGATTTTTGATCTCTCACCATATTCCCTCCCTCTTTTGCTACCCATTGGTTAACTGGCATTAATTAAATCAATGATCATTGTCAAGGGCGCCTTGAAATGAAATTTATAGGAAGAGAAGAGAAATAAGCTGTCTTCATACTTGGCCTCGATGTTTTGCTCAGAGATGATACTGTGCCTAGGAAAACTATACTTGTATGTTTTTTCTCCTTTATGAAAACTTGACCCAAATAGTCTACTTGAAAGTGGGGCAAAAAACATTTATCACCAGAAATTAAAGTGAATTGGTTGGAATCTGAATCAACATTTCAGAAAGCAGTCAAAGCAAATCAACTAGTCTACAATTTGAGTTTTCTGAAGGTCTGGATAATTTTAGGTTTCTCAGGAGGCTTAAGAACCCACATTTTGTTTTGGCCAGAAGGGAATTCCCTAGTCCCTCATCCTTTGTGCTCCCAATATTAAGTGACATTGCTGGACACTGTCAAATCACCTTTACAGGCTACTTATTTTTGCTTATTTATAAGGAAAAAAAATAAGTATGGGTAAAAGAGGTACAAGGTAAAAAAAAAAAATTCCGCTTAATTTGTCCTATAGTATATTAAAGAAACAAAAAAGAACAAAAGGTCAATTATATATAAGTCCTCAAGATTTTTCATCCACAATATATGTAATTCAAGTCATTGTGTTGTATACATTAAACGTATACAGTACTCTATGTGAATTATATCTCAGTGAAACTGGGAGAAAAGATTTTTCAGTGTATGGAAGGTTAACACTTCATTTAAATTTTAAATAATTTAATTGTTCAATTAAATCCTACTTAAAAATCTCTATATAAACAAGTGATAGAGTCCTCCTTTTCCTCTTTTATTTCTCTTTCCCTTTAAAAGGGAATTGATTATATGCTTTAAAAGAAAGCCTAACTAATCACTAGCTCAAAAAGGAACAAGGTTTTGCAGCTTCATTACTGAATCGCTAATTAGTCTGTTTATGTAACTCAATACCCTGTGTTTTTGAAGGGAGTGACACCATCCATAATAAAGTTTACACAGACAGAATGCCACTAGCAGCAGGGAAGGCAGAACAACTGCAACACAGTTTATATTTTCACTACTTGTAGGTGGGATTATAGTTCCCATCCCAGAAAAGTACTCGCCGAGCCTGACTCCTCCATTACGACAGGAAAATGATGCAAAACAGGAACACGTATACGCTACAGTCAAGCACACCTTCATCCACAGTGGATGTCACAAATCACCTTAGTAAGGTAACACGTTACTTTAAAGGCCATTAAATCAGCGTGGTATTAGACAGAAGTCTAGCTCATGTAATTTGCTAATTCCTGGAATAATAATGGGTGAAGGAGAGTGCAGATTATCACTGGCGTTCAGTTCATAAGAAGAGAGCTGCAGGAAGAGGAGCAGATCCTGTCCTTCCTGAAGAACCAGCTCACTTACTGAGGGGGTAGGACATTTCAGGAAATGATCTGTTCACCACCAGCAGCAAGCCCAAGATAGTTTGAAACTCCACGTGAGGGAGAAAAATTAAACTATGGTAAACTTTTAGATTGCTTCTTTCCTAAAGAAATTAAAATAACAGATTGCCCAAAACATTGAAACTTTTCCTGTGTAAATTTCTATGGCATTTTATTTGATGTTTGAATGGTGCTTCAGTGACCATTTACTGAGGAATGTGAAGCTGAGAGTAGGGAGAGTTATAGCCAAGAAAACCAGATGCTATTTCTAGATAATGGAGCAGTTCTATTCAATTGCAGCTGTTCTGGTGAACCTGAAGTATAGAGATAATTCTCTCAGCTATTAAAAACCAAGTTGTGGATAGAATCATCTCTGAGAACAGAACTTACTAAGGTCCTTTATCTCTTTTTAAACTTTTGCATTTACTTATTGGTGATAAAATGATGTGTTCATTAAAAATGTAATTACTTAAGAAAAATTAACTTTAAAAATTTGGTTTTTTTTCTTTCCAATTGGAGTATTTATAATTTCAAGCCAAGAAATTAAAAAATACTAGTAAGTAGAATCAGACATGAGAAAACCACATAGGACAAGTTTACCTGGCTCTGTAATTCAACTCTCTGAAGCTACTTTATTTTCTTTTCATCTACTTTCCACAGAAGTTAGATTGGATGTCATATTCTTGTTGTATGTTCTTTAAAATTATGTTCTAGAAACATAGATAATTTTGTGAATGATAGGCAACAATGCTGTGAACACTGGGGAAACAGTTAAGATACCTCTGTTATTAAAATCAGTTAAAATGTTATACCTTTATTTCACTACTATATTATTATTTTACTAAATAGCTTCCCTTTGGATTTGTTCTACATGTGGCTGGCTGCTTTGGGGGAAAGCTAAGAAGTTATTTTAAGAAATATTCATTGTGTTCTAGAAAAAACTGTTCTTTCGCTTTCTGGAATCCCCAGAATTTTAAGAAACAATATTTTAAAAGGCTATGTGCCGCTCAGTATCTACGGAATGAATTTAAATGTTTAATGTCGAGAAGACAAGTCTTTTTTAATCTTTAAAAATTTTTTTTTTGACATTTTGAAGTTTAATTTGAGGGGTGGATACATCTCCATAGTGATGTTCTGGGGACATTCTCTTTCTCATAGGGACAGAAAGAAGAGTCCAGACGTAAGGCTCTGGAACCAACCAGCGGGAGAGATGAACAGGTAATGCAGTTACAGCACCATCCACAGGGGAGGGACATCACAGCCACCACTGCCAGCCAGAAAGACTGTTGCAGCAATGTGGTCGCTGCAGAGATACCCCTCAGAATGATCCCTTCGGTGAAAGTAGATTAACGTGATCAGAAAATACCCATGAAAAAGGAAACAATATAAAAATTTACATTTCTTTGAGATCATAGAAGCAAGGCTCTGGGTTTGCCTAAGTTTGGAGATCACTACTGATGCTTAAAATAATGTTTGTTTCATGTCCTTAGAAAATTAAAAATGGTGCTTTGTATAGAAAGGGTCCATCAGGAAAGCCATAGAAAGAGAAAGAGAAAGCTGCTGACGGGCAGGTTATGCGATCAGTCCCTACATTTCAGCTCTGACAAGAACTGGGTTTGAGTTGTAACAGAAGGAACGCCATAGATGCACAACACTGTAATCTGGAAGCTTATGTAAGGCAGCAAAAAGCATCACCCTAGATGGACAGACTAAGTAAGGTCCACTTTTGGCTACACCAGCGAGAGCCAACAGCATTTTGCCCCACAAGATACAAAAAGCAGAGATCCACAGCAAGGGAGGCCAGTGTGAAATTAGCGACGTGGTGACGAGTGACTACGTTACAGGAACACGTTATGAAACGAAACCCCCGGTGCCAATGGGTTCAATTCCAGTCAAGTGAATTAAGGCTACTATAGAACTGGCTGATATGAAGAGTCCATTCCAATCGAGCAGTAAGGAATCGATTCACTCTTGAAGACACAAGGAAAAGGTTTAGAGGAAAAGCGAGTTCTTGGAAAGAATGAAGCACACACATGCACGTTTTCTCTCGGGTGAGGAAACTGGAGAAAAAAAACGAAAGGAGAAAAATAAAAGAGATCAAAGCAATCCAACTGCAAGGCAAGGCAGGTGTCTGCTTCCAGTTCACAGTATTGCAGTTAGTGGTACAGTGAGGTCTACGGAAGTGATGGCCAGCACAGAGGCTGCCCGGAAGAACAGGGAGGAAAGAAGTGGTCACATGACAACACAGCACTGACAGCGCTTTTTCTTTTGGGTACCTGGGGCTGGCTCTGTGGCCAGGCTCTCTTCCTTCCCTTCTGGGGATGAGGGCTCTGTGGTGTCAGAGACTGGCCTTCCGGACACAAGCTCGGCCGCGTTCCCATCGATCGTGGACACGTCTGTCACGGTCTTCTCCCTCAGCGACTTCTCATCATCTTCATCAATGAGGACCAATTCAGCCTTGATGGTTTCATCATAGCCTAGCACCTTTTTAGTCTCCTCTTCGTCCTCAATGTTTTGGTAGCCCATGAAAATCATGGTGACTGGCTGATCCAAATTTGCCTCTGGCCCTCCCGAGCTGGGGGCGTGGGCCTGCTGCCCTGGGTTCCCAGGAGAATGATCTTTCCTAGACTTATGTACCAGCTCTAACTTGGCTTCTTTGCAGAGCATGTGTTCCTTAGGGTGGCTGAGGCTCCCATCTGCAATCACAGTCCTCTCTGACACGTGCCCTCCTTTTAAACTTGATTGTGCGGCCTTCTGAATAAGCTCCTCTACGTGCTTGGCGCTTAATTTGTGCACTCCGTTTTCTACCACGGTGCCTCCTGAGTGCACCTCATACACTACTTTGGTACCATCATCACAGACTTTGACTCCTCTCTGATGGACCCCCTCTGGGCCAATCGTGGCTGTAGAGAGAATCTTGGTCTCTCCTGTTTGTTTGTCTTTCTCCACATTAATTTCCATGGCGTACACAGCTTGAATGAAAACAAGAGAAAGGAAGTGCATGTTACAACAAAAAAAGCCAGTGAATGGTTAATTGCCAAACAGACAAAAAAGGTGTTGCGCCCTTCCTAGTCTAACCGCCAAGCATCGTGTTAGAGTGTGTGCACGTGTGGACAGAGGTGGTTACGTATGTGTTTGAACACAGCAGCTTAATGTTCTGGCAAGACAGAGGTACAGAGTGACCCTACTTCCATGGAACACCTGCATCTAAGGAAGAGGTGCCAAAATAAGGCCATACGCGGCTGTTAGATCCAATGTAGGGAAGTACAGGAAGGAAGGCAACATGCCGATCACCTTGACTGACAGCTCACCCAAGGCTCAAGACAATTTTAAAGCCCTTGGTTAAGAGGTAGTTCCAGAATCCTAAATCCGTTTTTATTTTTAAACTCTCTACCAGGGCTATCCTGTTTCCCCAAAATTCCCTTTCTATTATTAATGGAGAAAGGGCAAAGGTTTGCGCAGGTGAGACACGGCTATCTTCCACTGTACTGGGAAATAGGATGAAAAAGGAGAAGCTATCAGAGTGGTCAGATTATATGCCCTGTGAGTACTTCGGTCCTCAGCTAGGTTTCTCAGACAAGGACTGGAAAAAGAACAAGAGAGAAGGAGCATCATCTCACGACACTGGAATCTGAGGGTGGTGCTCACAGAAGCTCTTTCTCCTTCCATGCACAGTGCCAGTCCTTGTGTCGCTGACCCCCACTAGCTTTCCTGCCTGTGACCTTCCTTCTGGTCCACTGCCACTCCATCTGAGGTTCTCAGTTTCTTCCTCTTCCCTAGACTCCTGAGAGAGCTTCCTACCTGGTCTTGCTGAGCCTCCCAACTTCCCACTCCCTCTCTAATTCATCCCCCTCCTCCTGCCAATCTGGCCTTGCTAAGGACCAGCTCTCTCCTGTGCTGTGGGCCTGGTGTGACACAACATCCTTTCACATCTGTTACCTCAGAATCTTCCTGGTGTTAGGGAGAAAAACCCTCCTAAATAAATTATACAAATAGGTTATAAACTTCAACCCCCAAACTGTGCTTGATTTTTGGTCTTAAACTGGTTGAAACAAATGTGGGTGAGAGACCCGTGGGGAAGTTAACAATGGCAACTGTCATCTTAATTTAATTTTGCTCTTTTCCTCCCAAATTTGTCTAACTCTTTCTGATCCTTTTCTATGGGTCTCTACTAAAAAATCCTTTAGACGTGTGGCAGGCTTTTGGGCCTTGCTTTGGGCCAATACTATTTAGCTAAACTTTTACCCTCAAGGAGATGGGTAACTCTGAATGCTTAACTCAGTAACTATATTCTTTGTTCTTTCTTTATTGTACCCTAGTTATAGTAAAGTTCCTTTCCATTAAAGGTTTTATGTGTTTGTCTTAATGCGGAGGATGGCAAAACCTATTCAGAAAGGGCAGGCTTGGAAGTTCTAGGGTGCTCCTCTCCCTGCCCAGTAACAAATGCCCTCTAAAACTGGGAGGCACACATTCTGGATGGGAGGAAACTGGACCTTAGCCCCTAAGAGTCAACGGCCCTCAGGCCGCCATTCCCTGGATGATCCACAAATACATTCAACTCAGCAGCTTCAAAACCAACTCCAACTTCCCTTCCCAAAACTCCTCCAGAGTTTTAAATCATACCAGTACCACACATCTCCCAAGAGAGACATCTCAGAGTCACACCTGGTTTGTCCTTTTCTTCCTGATTACCTACAACTAAGCTGGGAGTAACTAATTCTACTTCAGGACTATCTTCAGGCATCTCCTCACCACCTCTCCATCACCATCATCATCATGGAGACTGAGTCTCTCCTGCTCTCTGCACAACTGCCTGGTCACCTCTTTACCTGCCACTTCTCTCTCTCACGGTCAGAGGGCTGGAGGTAACCCTGCTTTTGAATGCAAGAAATTGTTTTTGAAAACTGTAAAAAGGGAAAACAGGAAAGAGGAAAAGGAAAGAAAAAAATTAATTTGCGACAAAGAAAAAGAAAATCAAAGACCATATGATGTAGACTCACGTGTGGTCCACAAAGTCTAGAACAGTCATGACCTGACCATTCTTGGAAAGAGGCTGCTGGCCCCTGCCTGGATGCTCCATCCTGCCCCCAGAGTCACCTTATAAAGCTGCTCTTGGTTCTTGGGTCTGTAGAGGATAAAAAAACTCCTCAACTTGGCACGTGATGCTTGCAGAATTTGTTTGCGAGCTTCCTTTCTAGGCTTGTCTTGCAGGCCCTCTCCCTGCGCACATACTCTCCAACCACAACAAACTTCTTGCTGTTCTAGGACATTCGGCACCTGCCATGCCTGCTCTTCCATCCGCCTCCACTGGTCTTCATCCCGCTCCACTGGTATGTGCGTCCTATGTCACGTCTCCGTTATCAATGCCTAGCATCCTTACCCCTTTCTGAATGACTACAAGCTTCCCATCTGTGTCAAGAAGATCCACTTACACTCTTTCTTCTGCTATATCAACCCCATACCCCTAGCACAACCAAGCACTAATACCTAAGCGTGTCCTGCTTTTGTTAAGATTTCCTTCTTTGATCTTTATACATCCAACTACAGCTTGTGAACCAATGTCCAGGTCACTGTCCCTTCTCCCATAAGCTCTCTTTGAGCACCCCATTTCTAAGTCATCTCCCTTTTAAGACAACCCGTTTAGCAGAGTACTCCTTCTAACCCTGTCTGAAGACACTTAGATACTTTTCACGCAGTAGTACAATTCTCTGTAGGCAGGTTATAGTTGTCCCATTGATTTTTAGGGTCTGTGAGGGCTAGTTATTTTTGTCTGACATCTTTTTATGATTCTTCCTCTCCTATCTGATATACAAACCCATGAAACAAATGCTACTAATTAAAAAATCTGATTTGGTTGTCTTAATCTAGTCAGAAATACCTTGTATAATATGACACCAATGAAAAGGTATACACAGTAATTACTGTTTTAACTAGTTAATAAAAATGGCAATGATCTTGTTCCATCTGTTTGCATAAGGAGATACAATCTGTTTATGGTTAACACTTAACAAGAAAGTTTGTGAAGCAAGAGCCAATGCTTGACTTTCATTGTGTCCATTTTGAAAATTTCACTTGTTTGGCATGAAAATCTTGAGTTTCCTTAAAGTGACAAAATGGAGGTCAACCAATATTGGTTGAGCTCCAAGGGCTGCAAGGACTCACATGTGATGGTTGTATAATTGTTTCAATTCTTTCTGGATTTTCCACAAGATGTGCCATCAGAGAACTAGAATAGACATTTAAAATTTTACATGGACTCCAAAAGTTTGTTCTTTCAGTAATACACTCACATTAAAAAGCACAGTTTTAGGTTAAAATATTATGTCCTTCACTATTAACACACTCATGGGACATATTTACAAATAAAGTAGGTAATGACTGTCAGTTGTAGGTACAACATTAAGTAACCCCAAACTTTCAGTAGTATGTGAACAAGAGGACACACTGACCTATGATCAATTTGGAGTATAAAATAAATAGTCCTATTTTTATATCCCTATGGAATTTAATACAAATCACGAACATGAACACCTTGAAAACGGCCCTCTCCCTCTGCCTACCATTGAGACTGCTGTAACTACTGGTTCTGTTTTTCCCTCTACTGCTCTAATCCCAAATCTCATTTTGTCTTTGCCTGTTCAAAGAATCAGAAACTGGACAGAAAGGAGAAGTTCTTTGCTAGATGAGTTAAATAGACCTATACAATAAAGAACTGAGAAAGCAGGAGTTTAGTGGAAGACAGAGTAAATAAAAGCTGTCGGGATTTGGACAGAGAGGGAACAGAGTGCTGTTGTGATGGATGACTGTGTGGAGAGAATGCTATGTGGACGAAAGGAAAGGAAAGACGAGAAGAGCTTCTGGGTGGAGATCTGAAATGAACTCCTTTTAGTAGCCGCCAGGAAAAAATCCACTTTTTACTGCTTTTTTTTTTGTCTCTGACTTTGAGCTATATCTTGCTAAATGTGAAATCACTTTGGAACTCAATCATAGGTGACAGGTTTAATTAGGGTTACATATTTATATTGACATGTAGTATTCTGTTCTTACAATATTTGTTGAATGTGAGGGTATAACATTTTAGGATAATTTTTTAATCAAGTAAACCTAGATATGTTATACCATAAATACAACATCTATATTTTCCCCACATAAAAACAAAGTTTCAAAGGAACTACAACTTTTTAGCTGCTTTCTTCAGAGTTTAGTACAGAAACCTTGTCTGCATTGACTCTCTTTTCTAGAAAGGAGAACCTGAGCGGACATTTTGAGAAGCTCTAACTTAACACACAAAGGCAATATTTAGATTTCACGGATACATACGAAAATGTTATTTAAACATTCAGAAAACCACACAGGAGGTATGAATGCTTATCTTAAGTGTGTTGTCTACAATAAGCATTTACATTTTGCTCTGGCTCTTAGCCAATACTATTTCAAAGGTAAACTAAGGTGAAGATAACCAGCTGAAAAATAAGACTTATATTTTAAATTCAACGTTTTTTCCATGTACACAATTTGAAGAACTCGTCTCATTGTTACTGCTGCCAAGTAGTGCATACATGAGACCTCTCACTTACACGCCCTGGTCTCTCACCCCAAGAGTACTCTCATCTGCCCTGTGTGCCCTCAGGCTTCCTCACGGCGCAAGCGCACTACAGTCTGTGCCGTGACAAGGGTCACAGTCGGTGCCCTGTGCTTACCTCATAGGAAAAACATTGAGGAGGGGTGTTGCTCATGAATGAGGTTTTTTTTGGGAGTCCAATAACCCAGTGAGACAGCAAAGTAAAATGTGCATTTGTTAACAGAACAAGAACCCAAGTGGGTAGTTTCTGCAAAGGGAGAGAAATGAATGACTGAACTTGGTCTTTGACTTTGGGTCTCTAGATTTGGTTTCTTGGTTTGTTTGTTTTAAATATTTATTTATTTATGCACACAAGATCTGGGGTGGAGGCCAGAGGTGGGGAGGGGTGCGAGAGGATTCACCAGAGACAGCGTGGGGAGCAGAATAGACAGATTGACTGAAAGACACTGCTGAGGGGAGCAGTGGGTGAGGCAGGAGAGGTCTGCTGCACCCTGTGGGTCAGCTCCCTGGCTGGGGATTGAACTCGCACTACAGTGGCTGGCGTAAGCTTCAGAGTGCTGAGACTTAACCCCTTATACCACCAGAGAGGCCGGTTTCTTGGGTCTTGCTCCCTCACCACTAACTTGTCAATAGAACCGCCTTGCAAGTGCAGAGAGACTCTAATGGAGGTTGACAATCTCAGCCTCTAGGTTCAGAAAATATCCAGAGGAGGGCTAGAATGGGAGGCTCCTGGAGAAGATATGTGCCTAGAACCAGGGTGAGGGTGGAATGAAAAGCTTTTGAGTCTGCGTGCTGCGGGATCCAGAGAGATGGTGTGGGAGCACAGAGTGCTTGACTCCAGTTCAAACTCACTCCCCTGGCTTCCTGAGCTCTCTTGTGACCTTCATTGTTGCAGCGAGCAACTCTAAGGGCTGTAAGAAGTCTGGGCGGAACACCTGACACAAGTAAGGGGAGCGGGAACATGAGTCAAGGCAAGACCATACAACACAAGTCACTGCATTCTGTGAACTGGGAAATCCAACCACTGCTGAATCCCGTGCCTCAGGCTTCTCCCCGCTCACTGGCTATGTTCAAGGTCTCTAGGTAGAGTAGGCAAATGCCAGAGACACAGCCTGTCTGACTCATCAAGCCCCTTACATTCCTTTACAGAAACACATGCCCTGGGTGTCGGGGTACCTGCTGAATGATCATGCTTCACTGCTGTCAATTTAGGGTTCCTGAGGGCCAGAAGACCTCCTCATGGTTGCCACACACCTCTGACTTTGTTTTCAACTGTGCAACATTTTAATCAGTGAAATGATGAAAACTAACAAGAGCTTGCTTTTCTGATTTAAGGAGACAACCCACTGAGAAGGGAGGCTGTGAAGTGCCATGACTGTGTACTAAAAGACGACCAGCCACAGAGGTAAGGGGTTCCTGCTTTCAAAGCTGTTACAGCCATTTTCAGATGTAAGCTGACACCGCAACACAACACGTAAACATAAGCACAGAAGAGCAGCTGTGTTTGAAGAGCGAGAGAACACGAGGTAAGGCCACCAAATCCCGACTTCACTCACTCCCCACCTGCCCTTCGGCTCTCCGGTGACTCCAGGGGACCCCACCACTCAGAAGGGAGGACACTGAGCAGCAGCATCAAATCTACAAAAAGCAGAAAGGCGCATGGCTCGTTCTTATTTTTGCTTTTTGAGACTAGGAAATAAAGAATTGTGCAGGTTCCGGTGAGCAGACAGGACAGTCTGTAGATGGCGGGCGGGGTAGGGGGGTGGAGGAGAGGAGGGGACAGACTGTGTGCTGCACCTCAGATGATTCTGGAACAAGGACTATGCTGATGACAGAAATAAGGCTGAATTTGGTCAGTGACTTAGCGACTTTGCTTTAGAAGCTGAAGCTGAAAGGCCCTGACGTGAATGACAAGGTCTGCAGCGCCACACTCTGCTCTGTGGGGTGGTTGCCCACCCCGAGGGCACTGGGAAGCTCTGAGCATTGCCCAGAAAGACAAGGGAGTGTTCACAGAGGGACTGGGCGGTAGAGGGTGGGGTGTCTTAGAGCAACCCCATGGCTGAAGAGACCGGTGTAAGGGTGCGAGGGGACGCAGAGTGGGGATGTGGAAGACAGGAAATGACAGTCGTTTTCAAAGCTTAAAGGGAGATCAGGACTTGGGTTTGTTCTGAGTAGCTCCAGGGGTCAGGAGCAATGGGTGGAAGGGGAAGACAGAGGAACGGTAGCTCCATCCAGGAAGGACTTCCCCACAGAGCCAACCACAGGCAGACCGCACCACATGAAGGGAGACTCATCACCAGCCACAGAGGGGAATGGCATGGTTGAAGGGCCTCCCTCAGCTTCTGTGTTTGAACAAGGGAAGTGAAGTCTCCTGATTCTGAAAAGCAATGATTCTAAAGAAATACCCACTTAGAGCTAGAGGAAAGGATGCTTTGGTGGCGGGTGTGAATGATGACAGAGATCTGAGGAAGTGTGAAACTGTTCCCCTCAATCATATACAGAGTTGTAAACCAACAACAAAAAATTAAAATAGGAAAATAAACACCCATTTGTATGGAGTTCTAAACCTCCCAAACTCCAAACCACCAGAATATTTGTCATACTAGTGAAACGATAAGTGACATTCATAAAAATAGCCCTTGGTTTGTACAAATCTCGGATGGCTTGTATCTAGGAGAATTCTAGTGACAAGTGTCATTAGCTGGGTTGCTACCCACACTCTATGTAGTCCCTGTTCACCATAATTGGTCAGGAATCTGAACGCTCTGTTCCCAAAACAGCCTGGGCGAGAAAGTTAGCCACATCAATGGCTAGTCCTGCCACAACTCTGCTTATAGACATTTCTGCGGTAGATGCAGTTACGCAAATTCACTCTTAACAAATAAATAAGAGCACATGCAAACTTATTTTTAAAAAGACTCCTTTTTTTAAAGACAGCACTTGTTATTTCAGATCCTAATGACTTTGCATTATCTTCGAACAGAAGGGTCTGCAGGACTTTGCATTATCTTCGAACAGAAGGGTCTGCAGGACTTTGCATTATCTTTGAACAGAAGGGTCTGCAGGACTGTAGGTTGTGACAGTACGTGGACCCGCACACGCAGCACTCAAATCCCAGCAACAAACCGCTCTTGACTTAACACTCCTTGATGAACAACACTGCCCGCATCCCTTTCCCAGCTCTTAAAAATTAGTTCTCATACATGGTCCCTCGCCTCTGCCTGAGCCCATCCATTCTTTGCACTCCCTGTGAAGTGCAGGTCCATGTAGAGGGAACAGGAAGTTGTTCAGGCATAACTCTTGGGTATTTTCAATATCCACATCTCTATTTTTTTTTCTATGCAGCAGACGGCAAGTTTATTAAGGAAAGGAGGAAAAAGAAAATGAGAGATGTTTGCATAGGCACAGACGGGCAGGCTTCGAGGGTGAGACCTACACCCAGACCTCTGATAACAAGTGGGGGGTGTGACTTGGAACAGTTATTACCTGAGTTGGGCTCCGAAGGGCACCTCAGAGCACACAAAGGAGGCTGCGGCTTAGGGCACTGCCAATAATTCCTTTGTAGACAACTGGAGGCTGCAGGTTCCACTTTATCCATCTTGTCACTGTCCAGGGCTCTGTGACCATGGCCCTTGTGTGACCACATACCACTTACAGTCCCACCCAGCTCTAGAAGTCTGAGTATGAATGTCAAACAAACACGCTAAGATGCTCACAGAGACAGGAAATATTAGCATGGAGTCAGTGCACACAACACACAATGGCAATACTTACTTGCTATTTTGTTTTGCTTTTATGATAAAATTAAGAGCATTTGTTTCACAAAGTATTTAGATGGCCTCTATAAAAGACTTTCTGTGGCTTAAAAGTTCATGATTTCTCATTGTGTGATTTCTTTTAAACACAAACTTACCTAAGTACTGTAAAGCATAATCTGATGTTCATGCTTGAATTCACCTATGTTGTCACTAACTACGTATCCTTAGGTGTTTCATTTTTTTCACTTAACTCTGGCCCTCAGTGCAAAAGGCAGAGAGGTTTACATCCTTCTAGTTCTGATTTCTGAGTCACATTCGCATCGAACAGAGCAAATCACAGTTCTCTGTGTACTTGACAGCCATGAACACATTATTCTCTAAAATTCATAATTGTAAGAAACATTAGCCAGAAACATGTTCTTGAAATTGCTACTCTACCACCCCCAATATGCCACAGTAGCTAAGAAATAACTCAGAAATGGGAAGACTTGAAAATATATGTTCATAAAATATAAACAGCTCAATTCCCAATGGATTTCAGCAACACATTTAGGACACTTTGAAAATCCTCTCCACCCAGCTTCCATTATAATAGCTCATGTAATATCGTGCAATTCCATGCATATGGAAAATAAAAATCCCTGGAGTCAGAGCTTAGCTTAACGTTGAGAATAAGGACAGATACAATAAGACCACAAACAGGAGAGACAGTGGACTCTGAAGCTGGATAGAAAATGCTCGGTGATTTTCTAAGTAACCCCTCCCATGTGGTCTTCATTTACTCTTTAGGGCCCACGGTCTGCCCTGCTTGGCCCCTTTAAGTTCTGTTCCCGGAGCTGAGGATAGGGTCCCACTCATAAGGACATCTGGCATCCATCACTAACAAAGCTCAGAGAAATAGAAGCCTCGGCCAGTCTGGGCCTCCAAACCAAACAGCTCTCCAGGACTTACCAGCTGCTCTGCTGGTCCCGTCCTGCCCAGGTGAAGGCTCTGCTGCTCGTGAACAGAGGATTGGCAGGTCGGGGAGCTGGGAGGAAATGCAATTTACTGCATCTGGTAGCAGAGAACAGGGAATACAATTAGGCACAGTGTCCGGAGACCCAATGGGTTCGCTGCCGAGACAGCAGCTTGCTGCCCTACATAATGGACCGCTGAGGCACGAGAGGATCAGGGTAAACAAAGACAAGCATTTGCCCAGCGACTGGCATTCAGCAGACTAGCTGAGGTAAGAGGGATCCTGACCAGAGTGCTCAAGCCCCACAGTTGCACTGTGTAGTAAAAAATTCATCAGAAAGTTCTAGATTCTGAATACAACGACTTCAGGGGGGAAGAAACAAGAGAGGCTAATAAAAGCCATATCAACTTGGTGGGATTGACCAAAGATGGGACGTCAAAATAGAAATGAGTGTCACACAGACATGAAAGATTTAGGGCTCATTCCCTGAAATATAACTTTATATGCCTGATTCATTCACAGGACCAGTTTTGTAGGCATAAAATAAAAAATAATAGTAATTATAAACAACCCAAGCCCACTATTTCAATATTTCAGGCAGCAAATTCTGAGATTCTAAATAAAAACATCATGGCTCACCACAGGCTCAGCTGCGGGAAATGTGAGGGAAAATAGCAGAAGAAAGAAGGAAACCACTGGGGCAAGACCAAGAGAACTCCCACAGACAAGTGAGAGAACAAGGGCAAGTCTAGAAAGCTGGGTTCTGTGTGAGGTGACTCCTTCCTGTATCATGACCACGCCCTTACCACAGAATCCTGGAGTGCCATTCATTCATCACGGATGATGCCACCTGCTTCCTGCGCCTCTCCACCAAACACCCACGTGACCTCAAAGTTAACATATCCAAAACAGAGCTCTCATCTTGACTTATCAGCCATTGTACTTCAGCTCCTTGGCACACAGTTCACCCAGGTCTCCAGGCAGTGCCGTTCACCACCATCTGCCTCAACCCAGGGTCCAGTCAGTATCCTAGGCTCCATATCTCTCCCATCTGCCCCATCCTTGGCATCCCTGTTAACAACCCCTCAATTCTGTCAGGTTTCAGTTTTCTTTCTTTCTTTTTTTTTTAAATTTCATGCTGGAAAGGACCATGAGGAGGCACAGAATAAGGATTAGGGTAAATTCAATTCTACACCAACTAATGGCTCACTGACTCACATGTGAATCTCAACAATGCAACACATACTGATAAATGAACTAGAATGTTCTTAGATCAAAGGATACATACTGTGTGTGGGGGTGGGGTGCAATTTCCCTAAGGGAATGGATTTTTTCGTATCTACTGGGGAGAAGGAACAGGAAATCCAGAGTAGACAGGCAGGCCTGAGGTTGGAATGAGGCCTGGGCCCTGTGTGTGTTGCCATTTGGAGCTTGGTCAGTCAGACAAGGTTGAAGTTCCTCCACTGTAAGAAGGAAGGTGGGCATTTGAGCTGTGATGAAGCAGCTTGCAGGACCCCCTGTAGATGGGTCGGGAATTGGATCAGAGGCTCTGAGTGTGGCCACCTGTGTGAAGCTGCATTTTCGTCTCTAGGTTGAACTGCCCTGCTTTAGTTCTTCAACTTAGGTCACAGATTTGCTCTCACTGTGGGGAGTTATATGAAGGGACTGGGCCCCCAACCTGCACATGGCAAGCCCAGAGAGAGTACTATTTTGGGGTAACCCAGTCCTCAGGGGTTAAAGATAGATTGCCAACGGAGGCCCATGAGTAGAACAGAGCAGCAATGCAGGGCTGGAGAGACAGCTTAGGGGATGAGAGATAATAAATCGGAGCAGGTTGGCGGAACTTTCAACTTCCACTGAGGAATTCCAGAAATCCCCAATCAAATGAAATGGAAAATCAAGTCATTAAGACCAGGTGAGACCTCAGGAATACAGGTCTAGCACATTCTATGCTAAATACAGAGTTTCTAGGACAGTCCTGAATACTGAAAGTTTCAGTAACTAGAAACATAAGGCAGTTGCAGACAGGGATTCTGTGTCTGAAAGAGCCCATGTTTCCTTATGTCTCCGCCTCTCCCTGGAGGCAGCTCCCTGATAGATGAGAACAGGTGATGGAGTTGCCTGTTCCCAGTGTGCAATGGCCCCAAGCTTGAAGACTACAATTCTTGATGGTGCTAGTGGTGAGGGGGTGCTGAAGCTACATGGCTCCTTAGAGATAAGGGAGTGGAGGAGGAGTGGGGCATGAGGAAGAGGAGAGGGCAGACCTCTCAACAAGCTGTTCAGTAGTAAACCCTGAGGTGATGCAGCCAGGAAGTGTCTCAGAGACCATCACAATGAGCAAGGAACAGGGTCTTAAAGCTCTCATGGGAAGACGTATTCACATGATGTCAATCAATCAACTACCCCCTTCCTGCCAAAGTTAGGGTGGCTTATCATTATGCTTCCCATTGTGTGAGAAGTGGAGTACAGTCAAATACAGAGCAGAATTTGAAGATAGTGCTTCTTCCACAGTTAGCACAAGCTATGAAGACACGAATTCCCAAGGCTAGAGGAAAAAGATGATGAAAATATGACTTCTGGGCCACCGAAGACATACTTTGGTTTTCCAACAACTGGCATGGATGTGGGGAAGATGCCAGGCCACCACAGACTGGGATGGGTGGAAACAAAGAAGATCAGTACTTTATAGCAAGGACTGAGATAGGCCCAGAGCAGACATTTTCCTTCACCAGTTCCAGTGAAGAGTTCTACATCAGCTCCTCAGTAGATAAGGAACAGATTTAGCACTAGACACATGCTGTAAGTTATAGCTTATACTAGGATCTATTTAAGGCAGGAGAAACAACCCATGAATGGTGAAGATTCTGCTACATGATATGGGGAGTGTGTGTATGGAGAGGGGAAAAAGTGAAGAGGGAATTAGAATGTATATGGTCAGGAAATTCTATTCAAGACTGTGATCCAGAAATCCATGGGGACCACAATTGATATCAAATATATATAAAGAAAAAAATTTAGATAATAAAAAAAGTAAACTGATGGAAAAAATTTAAAAACAGTATTGTTTTTAAAAAAAGACTGATCCAGGTCTTTTTTTTTTTTTTTTTTTTTTTAGTTTTTTATTTCCTCTCCCACACATAGGGCACCTGAAGTGGGTCGTGATACACACACCCCAACAGCCATCTCCTGGCACCCCATTAATTATCTGCAGCCTTTTGTACAGCTACATGATCCTAGTTGGAGCCAGATTCGGAAGCTGGGTTGCTTTCTTAAGGCAATATCATTCTAATTTTTCGTTAGTACCCAGCAACAACAGGAGGCTGATTTAAGAGGGCCTGGGCTACTTTGAAATCAAAGAAGGAGAAAATCATTGGGTTCCAGAGACCTTCAGCTGCCTGTGCTTCAGCCTCACCCTCAGACCACAGCGTGACCACAAAGACCATTCTTGGCAGGACGAATTTCCTCCTTCAAGCTTCACCCTTGGCTCGAGGATGTGACAGCAGGGTCGTCCCTGGTCACAGGTGGCCGGAGCCATAGTTCATGGCGACAGTGAGTGCACAAACACTCCCTGACGTGTCTAGGACCCTAAGCACCGTGCACCCTCAAGCCTGAGTTCAAAAGGGACAGCGCACAGTCATGAGGGCTCTCTGTGGTCACCATCGGTTCTCTTACCCCTCTAGGAAGGGCATAGGTGAACGAATGAAAATGATGGAAGCAACGAAGGAAGAAATGAGAGAATTCAGGATGAAAATGAAAGCGACACGCGTGTCTAACACGGTTTCCCTTCTCATACTGCCTTCAGACGTGACGCGCAGGCTCTGCCCTTCCTTCTTCACAGAGAGGGATTTAAGAAAGGCCCTGGCTTACGAAGGGAAGGGAGAAAATGAAATGGAAGCGTAGGAGGTCACTGTGCACCTTCCGGTAAGTGGGTGTCTGTGGGTCGGTGTCTAAAGCCCGCCCCCCGCTCTGACACTGCTGAGTTCACGGCTCAGGGGGTCCTGGGTGCCAGCGAAGTTTGCTATTCTCTCCACTTTGCCACTCCCAAATGTCTCAGACAGTTCATGCCCCATTCCCAAAACACAGAACAACAGCTCAGGTTTGGCCACACCCTGGAGAAGGCTGTAGAGCTGCATGTGCCCTTCCTGGAGTCCCTGTGGCTTGGCCCCCACCTCTCTCTGCCAACATTTAATATATACCTAACCAGAAGAGAGCCCAACTTCAAACATCCTGCCCTTAACTTTCTGGGAACACACACACACACACTCTCATACGCACACCCCAAGTTTTGTTTTGTTTCGTTTTTGGTCCAAGTCAGAATTATCCTTAGTGCAAGCATCTCTGCTAATTCAGAAAAATGCATGATACACCTCTGCACTTTTAAACATTTTTCCAAACGATGCTGAGAAAACACTGATGCCAATTCTTATTTCGGTTTCTGATCATCTTCCTACTTTAGAGGTTGACTTTTCTCTAGGAACCAGGTGAGAGGAAGAGAGCTGATCCTGTGGCAACATTTCAAGCCAGCCTAGCTGAGGCCCAGAGTGAAAGTGGGCATCACATTGTTTTCACGAGTTTGCAGCTAAGGTTAGGAGTGTAAGGCAAAGGACGAGAAGTACACCGTCCCCAGTTCATTGCCTTGGCCCAGGTAAGGACAGGAAAGGGTAGAGGCAGGAAAGGGAGGGAGGAAAGTCTTGCTCCTATCAGGATGGGGGCAGGGAGCCAGGCCTCCTCTTATCCTTCGTGTGCTGGTTCAGGCCAACTCTACCCCACAGGGAGGGAAGTTCCGCCCAGTCCCATCTCCCTGGAAGGCTGGAGAGACTGTTGTTTTCTCATTCAAAGAAACCCGAAGGCCTTGGAAAGCTCTCCTCCACACCAGCTGATGGTCTTCAGAGGTGTGTTGTCATCTGGGGATGTTACCAGCAGCACAAATGGGCTGGTGTCAGTCAGGGACTGGTCCTGACATTAGTACCTGGCAGGGCATTTTTCAAGAAAGGTCCAAGCAGTGAACCTTTGTGACTGAATGGTGAAGGAGAACCACCAGGCCAACTGTGTAAGACTAGAAACTTCCCCTGAATGAGAGGCAACGAGGACGAGGGACGTGGACCTCCTAGGTGACCTACGAACAGCACCACCCTTCTTTCTGACGACCTCACGAACCAACACATCATGCCCCCGGTGAGCCCTAACGCAACTGCTAAGCTGACCGGGATGACAACATTCATCTCCAGACGGGCTGCGAGCACTTCACTTACCTCCATCTGTGTTGGAGAAGCTCTGTGGAAACAAAAGCGGGACAGAGGGTTACCACACAGTGGAGGGATTAACCCTCATCCATCCTGTCCCCTAGACCACCTCCCATGAACTCACACCCAGAATTTGGCTCTGGTGGGCAAACCCAGTGCTCTCATTTCTTCTGGAAAATTGAGATTCCAAATTTTGAGGGAAGGCTCTGCCAGTCTCCCCCTTATTCTGAATTTCTCCACACAGACTTATTTCCATTTAGGGAGCAAATACGCTTGGTTGTGTTGGAGACTCCCCCTCAGGAAACGCCATCTTAACATTAATTTGATTAAACTGATCTCCTGGGGCTGCTGGGGACCTGAGGAAACAGGAATCACAGAGTGCAGGAAGGGCCTGAGCGAGGAAGAGCCTGCTGGCTTTAGAGAATCTTCCCTCTTGGCTTCACGGCCCCACCACCTGTGTTTATACGCAGCAGAATGTCATGCTTTTACACTATTTTTTGGAAGTCATGTCTATTTGCTATACTTTTGCCTCTAGTCTTTTCATAAAGGAAAGACTTTAAAAGCAGAGCCTAACCCAAACTGCAGGGAACATTTCATCTGTTTAAAAATAATTCGTTTTAGAATTCCAGCGTCCAATGGGAGGGGATGTTTCAGGCACTGGGCACACAAAGGGTTTGGATAATAGGTGGACGCATAAAAGACTCTTCTCTGTGCTATCTGGGAGACCAGGGGTCCCACACCTGAAGCCAGGCCACCCTTAGTTTGAGATTTGGCATGGGTCCTCAAATATCAGCCCTCCTTTCAGAGTCTGTGGCCCAGGTGTCTCATCAATAGCAACTGGTCTCTCCAGCTGGCCCCATTTCCTTAGAGCAGACTTCCCCATGGATATAATTTATAGAATTGACATTTGTTTTCTTCACCTTCTGAAAGTCCTTGAAGGATTTTTCTGTCTCCTTCAGTTTCTCTAGGATGATTTGCTCTTTGGCAGATATCTGGGACTCTTCACTCTCTAGTGTTTGTATTTCCTGTTCCAGCCTGGAAAACACACAAACAGAGGACAGGTCAGTTTATTGTCCTGCCGTCGCCGGGCAGGACAGCAGCCCCTTCCTGTGGGCTCACTTGCTGGCAGCCTCGCACCCTGTGCTGAGCCATCACGCCAGCGTGTTATATTACAGAGAGTCCTGTGTTTTCAGCTTTGCCCCAGAGTCAAAGGAAAACCACCTGACGCGCCGCCACTGGGCACAGCCACCACTCTGCAATGGGATTTGGTGCCTCCCCTCCCAATGGACTAACATGCACACTAGCAATTCGGAGTAGGTGTTTTACAGAGGGCACAAAATCTGAAGCTGTAGCTGTCCCAGAATAACGCTCTTCTGTTGGGTTGGCCAAAGGGTAGAGGGCCAGTCTCGCCCAAAGGGAATAAATTCCAAGAGATATCTGACTGCCAGGATGCTGGGAGGTAGGCCAGCATCTCCCGCAGTGGATGGGCCTCTACTGCCAAACAGAGAGGAGAGGACACAACAGGCTGATTCTTCTGGAACTTTCATTTTTCAGGTCCATCTTATGTATTTTTTTGAAAGGGAAATTTCAGTACTTCCAGAGACTCTGGGAATCTTCCAGAACAGTAGCTATAGTTATGATGTGGGACAAGTCTCAGCAGCTGTACAATAATAAAAACCCTTAACTTTGATTGGGCATTAAATCCGTGCCAAGGACCCAGCAAAAAATCCTCAAGAGTTATTTAATTTAACCTTCCCAATGACTCCGTAAGTAGCAAATCCCCATTCCACAGATGAGAGTATTAGAACTTGTCAACGTAAAGATACTAGCTTACGGGCCTTCCCCAGCCAGGGAGGGGACCCACATGGTGCAGCAGACCTCTCCTGCCTCGCCCGCTGCTCCCCTCAGCAGTGTATTTCAGTCCATCTGCCTGTTCTGCTCCCTAATCCCCACTGTCCTGGTGGATCTTCTCATCCCCCACACCTCTGGCCTGTACCCCAGTTCTTGTATAGATAAATAAATCTTTAAAAGAAAATTAAAAAAAAAAGAAATTAGTTTACTATCGCAGAACCTTGGAGGGCAGACTCAACGGGGGAAGTCTAACTCAGACCCTGTTCCTAACCACTGTGCAAACTCTCGCCACATGGATTCTACAGCGTGTCACACACGCCCTGCTGTGTCAGACACCAAGTGTGTCAGCACACTGGGAGGGGGCCTGTTTTGCAGCTGTTTTGGGCTGTTATGAAGGGATGGATGTTTGCCTGCCTAAAGGGCTCCAGGCTACTGTGCTTCTTCAAATAATATTTGAACTATTTATTAGAACTCTTTTCAAGTTTCTAACATAAAGCTATATTATAACATAAAGCTAGATAGTTCAAGTGCTAAAGATTTGGGTCGAGAGACCATGTAACTGAGAATATAAAGCTATCCTTGCCCCACTTTCCCCAATCCTCAAAGAAATCTGGAGGGGAATAGGGTAGGCACTCTTGAAGGCAAAGACTGAGAAAATAGGAAAACCTCTGTGTTATGGCAGTTGTCTCTGGGTAATGGAATACTGGGTGATTTTAATTTTGCTCTTTGTAATTCCAATGTTTTCTCAATGTTTAAAAAATTCATGTGTTGTTTATCTAACCAAAATAAAAACAACAAATTGCCTTTTAAAATAGCCCCCCTTTGGCCTTGTGCTGATAAAGCAATGCTTCTCAGGCTGTGGCATAAGGAAGCAGCTGGACCTCCACTTTTCAAATGTCAAACGAAGGGCTTCATGGGTGCACTCCAATGTCTATTTACATTTGCGTCAATCACTATTTAGGGAGATTGTTTGGCTGGACTTGGAGCTAGATATTTATAAACGTCTCTAAAACAAACAAGATGGTGTTAAAAATTACTTAAAAGAACCAATAGGCTAATGCTAAGTAACTTACTTCTGCCACTAAAGCAGCCTCAGTGGTTAAGAATTCTCTGTGACCTGATGCCCATTGGCTGGCCCCACTGTCTCCACAGCCTGCTCCTGGCCCTATGGGTTTCAGGGTTCTCAGCTATATAGTTCAAGTGCTGAAGATTTGGGTCAAGATACCGTGTAACTGAGTTGGCATGGAGAGAGAGGGCAAAGATGCAATGAGTCTAGACTTTTACGATAACAACAGCTGAGTTTCACCCCAAAAGGAACAAATTCTGGTAACCGACAGTTTCTATAAATCTAAACCAGTCAGCGTGAATAGCAAACAGATGTACATCTACGTCTGGGACAGGTTCTGGGGGCGCTGGATGGTCCAGCACATGATCTTTCTGTGGAAAACCCAAGTCCCTAAATTAAGGAGCATCCTGTCCCAGAAACAGTTACAGGGTTACTAAAAGTCATGTTAGTGGGATCAGAAACACCACTGTGTTGTAGTTTCATGACTGAAATCTAATGCAGTTTTCCCTGAGGGAGACAGTAGACACTGCAGAGCTAAAAATAAAGAATGGGCGAGAAGTGTAATTTATACGCAAGGTTAATCGAGGCCCTTTAGGTTGAGACAGGTGCACCTAACAGCCCCGACCCATTCATTAGGTTTCCTTTTTGCAAAAGTAGGCTGCAGGAAAGGTAACACACTGCAGCTGTGCAGGACTTATTTACTGGAGAGGAAGCTGCCATCAAGGCCACATGCTCACATAAAATCTACCTTACCCTGACAGACCTTCCTCACAGGAAAATACAAATGGCCTATGATCTATGAAGTGCATCCTTCATTCTCTCATTCCAAAATCCATTCACACACCCATCCAGCGAACGTTCTATGTGCACCTTCCTTCTATCGGGCTCTGTGCTGAGCATCAGAGACAGAGCTCTGTCTGAGCCCCAGAGTCTGTTCATGAACGTTCTCAGGAAAGTGATGAGAATAGTGAAATAAACACATAAATTACAGCACAACCCCACAATATTGATGAGAGAGGAGAGGTGCGCTGTGGAATAGTCAGCTCTGCCTAGGAGTGTGTGGTGGGCAATCTGTTCTCCTACTAAATATTTATACTTCCTGCACCAAAGTTCAGGCTGGGAGTGGAAACAACTTGATCTAACTGCTTTTCAGAAACATAAAGCTCCTCCACTGAATTCCTACCTCTTCTTGAAATTCTCCACACCTGAGGAGCTCACCACCTCTCAGAGCAACCCACTCCCTCTCAAAACAGTGTTGACCATCACAATAGAATACTATTCAGCTGTATAAAAGGTGAACTCTTGTCATTCGTGACAACATGGATGGACCTGAAGGGAACTGCACTAAGCAAAGTAAGTCAGAAGGAGGAAGACAAATACCAGCTGTTGTCATTTACATGTGGAATACAGCAAACCAAAACAAAGGAAAAGACAAAACTAAACCAAAAGAAATGTAACAACCGTACACTTGAGGCGACCAGAAGGGAAGGACGATGGGTGAGGAGCAAAGAAGGCAGGGAGCCCAGGGAACTATGGTGGAGGATCATGGGTGCTTTGAGGTTGGGTGTGGTGTGGTAAATTACACCTGGAGAGGCATGAACCTATTCAGCTAAATCACATACAGTGATGCAAACCAATTTTATCTCAATTAAGAAAAAATCAGTCAAAGAATGTTTTCAGATTTCACATAGCTCTGTAGCCTTCACTATTGCCTGAGTTTTGTCCCTTGAAAGGGAAGGGTCAAGACTGGGCTGAGGGGCTGACAATACACTTGAAACACCTTTCCCACCACTGTGCAGCGCCCTGAGCTAATCAGTCTTACACAGCAGGTGTAACAACAGGGGGGAAGCCACCGTCCTGAAGCTTCAATCACATGGAAGACACGTTCCAGGTGGTGCAGAAGTAAGTGTGGTGACAGGTGGCAGGTAGGCAGCCTGCTCAGGACCTGCACCCCTTCCTTTTTGAAAACAACATTCAGCCCCGCTTCTGGGAAACAACCCTCCAGAGTTACGTGTGGATCTGGAGAAGTGACTGATCAGAGGGCCCCGCACCCCTAGCCAAGGAGTGGAGATATAACGCTCCCAGGTCAACTGGACCCTCGCCCAGCACCTCAGAGGAGTGACCTATGAGTGGAGAATAATTGGGGCGAATCATTCCCACATCAGGATCCTGAAGACTGTGCCATTAGTTCCTATCACTTGGGTCCCCAGTTCTGCTTAAGACTTGATTATCTGACCCCTTCCTCCATTCTAAGAATATGTAGACCCTCACCCCTTCATCTCTATCTCTCTATTTCTACCTTAATATCTCTATGCATCTCGGTTCCTCTATTTAAGGTAGAGCATTGGGAAGACTCTGGTTTATTCTCACACAAGGAGATGCTTTAAAGTTCATTTTCCATATTTCAGGAAGACAGTGCATTTGTTTCTATGGCACTCCCCAAATATTTTCATTTGTGACTCCATGACAAGGAATCAGCTTCCTTTTATTTAGATGAGTCTATCTAGAATCACCGCAGATATGCTGGGTGGTTTACTGTGAGAAAATGTTAATGGGCCTTAAATAAACAGAGGATTTCCACTTCTCCTTATGAAAGAACAGGGCCTGCCTTGACTTCAAGGTGTCAGTGGAAATTCAAGCTCCGAGAGCACAGCTCATATCCTTTCCCTTGCTGAAAACCTCTTCATAGCTGCCCATCACCTTTTTCCTATATCCAGTCCAACTTCTGAGCCCAGAAATTCACACCCTCCATGCTCTGTCCTAACCCTTCCCAGCCTTTCACCTTCCTTTGGTTTCAACCCAAACTGGCTATAACCTGCTCTGTGAAAAAGGGGTGCTCCCCTCTCCCAGCTCCATCTGCTGAAAAAACACCTAATAATCAAGTCCAACCCGAATTCTGTCTGTTTAGAAATGTTCTTCTTAAGCTCTCTCATCCTGATGTGCTCATCCCTCCCAGGTGCCCACAGCATTAGCCCTCACAGGTACTTGGCACACCTCATCAGGTAGCATTTATCCTCCCCAGCTCTGGCTGGACATGCCCCCCCACCCCCAAACCCCACCTCGAGCACATGCTTCTTGCATTTGGTTTTATCACTATACCTCATATTATTCCCTGTACACAGTTGTTGAGTGAATGAAAAGCAGGAACACACATTCATGGGACTCTATAGCGAAGGCCTGGAGATGGTGATATTAAATGTACTTTAAATCTTGGTTTTTCTAGACCCCAATATAGTAATTCATATAGTCATTGACAACAAAATATTAATATGGAGTTGATTTATAGCTTTATTTAAGTATAGAGCTAGGAGGTATCAGTGCTTTTCATGACTGATGTCAGTATAATCCAATTTAATCCCAAATAAATGTGAATAAAAAGTTCTTTCCATAAGTTTTCCTTAGTCCATGGGGACCAGCCTATCTCCTGATTATCTTTTGGGAAAATAAAGTCTACGACACATTCCATCAGAATCTTTGCAAACTGATTTCCACCATAGGACATCACTTCTGAGCTTGCAGTGAAAATTTCTTGGGTGTGATTCTTATTTGATTCTGTTTCTTCAGAAGTAGAGTTTTGATTACATGAAAATGAGATGATCTACTTGCAAAGCAGTCTATTTTCCAGTAGTTTACATCCTCCCTTGCCAAGAAATGCCTTTCTGTAGGAAGAACAAAAGTCTCCTCCAGACTTCTTAGCTCAAACTCTGACTCAGAGACGCTCCTGTGAAGACCAGTGCCTCCACCTGTGCAGCTGACCCGGTGCAGATCTTCCTGGGATGGTATCTAGCAATAGTCCCTCCCTGCCTCCAGCTTCAACCTCTCTCAGACAAGCCTCCTCCCCTTTAGTCCAATAATAGGACTAAGTTCTCTCACTAAAAATAAGTGAACTTCTCTGAACCCTGCATCCTGTTCAAGTTACTGTTCAATCTCATTTCCAGATTTCCCCCAAAGCATCCTCCTCTGGCTACCTCAGCATCCTCACATCCCAATCACCCTTTGACATATTATTCTGCTCTGCCTCTGCCCCCACCAATCTGCTGTGGCTGCTCTTGTTAAAGTCCATGAGGCCCTAACTGCCAAGTCTAACGGTTCTGCTCTTCGGCATGTACGTACTGACAACCTCATTGTTTAAAACACTGTGGATCTTTCTTCTCTCCCTGAGAGGCCATGACGCCATATTCTCAGTAAGGGTTTCTCTCTACTCCTTCATTCAATATCCATCTGGCTCTCCGTTCTTCTTGCTTGACATTCTATCCCTGGCCAATCATGTCCAGTCTCATGCTTTCATTCTCACCGACATGCTGATACCTATCCAACCTGCATCTGCAGACTTTCTCCTGAATGCCAGCCTCTACAGGCAACTGTGTTTTGAATGTCTCCACTTGGATGGTCCACAACCTTAAACCCAAGACCAAACTCATCCTTCCCATAAAGCCATTCCCCCCTTCAGGATTCTTTAGCTCAGTTGCTGGCATCACTACCAATCCATTCTACTTTTTTTTTTTTTTAAAGATTCATTTATTTATGCATACAAGCACTGGCGTAGAGGCCAGAGGTGTAGGTGGGTGAGAGGATTCACCACAGACAGAGCAGGGAGCAGAACAGGCAGATCAATGGAGATACACTGCTGAGGGGAGCAGCGGGCACAGCAGGAGAGGTCTGCCATGCCATATGGGTCCCCCCCTGGCTGGCAGCAGGGATCAAACTCGTGCTGCAGTGGCTGTGGTTTACCTCACAGTGCATTGCTTAACCCACTGCGCCACCAGGGAGACCCCCAATCCATTCTACTTAAGATGGAACCCGGGATGCTATCTTGGCCTCTGACTTGTGCTCTCTGGGAATCACCACCCATGTATATCAGCCACTGAGTCCTGCCGATTTGACCCACAGATGTCTTTCTTTTCTTTTCCCCTTCAACCCTCTATCAGCTCTTGCCTCCTTTCTCCAAATGCTTACAGCAACCTTCTAAGCAACCTGTCTACTTCTAACCAACCCCATCACCCTCAAGTCCAGAAAATACCTTAACATACCACAACTGCACTTCCCTACTGAAAGCCCCTCACAGGATCTCTGTGATGAGCCCCTCAGTGTACACACTTCCAGCCCCTCATTTACCTCCAGGAACAATGATGCCACGTGGGCTCCTGGACAGAGTGCTCCCGCTTGCCTCAAAGCCCGTGCTCGTGCCACCCCCCTGTCTGTGGTGCCCTTGTTTTCTCCTTTCTCCACCCCCTAGGTGAGTACTCATCCTTCAGGTATCATCTCTTAGGTATATATTTCTGCTTAGGTGTATATAGATATTATATATGTAATTATATATAAATTTTATACACACACAGACACTCAGTGGAATATTACTCAGCTCTAAAAAGATGAAATCTTGGGGCTGAGCGCCATACTATGAGGCTTCCGCAGCCACTGCTGTATGAATTCGATCCCCGGCCAGGGAGGTGACCCACATGGCGAAGCAGACCTCTCCTGCCTCGCCCGCTGCTCCCCTCAGCAGTGTGTTTCAGCTGATCTGCCTGTTCTGCTCCCCACTCTGTCTCTGGTGAATCCTCTCACCTCCCATGCCTCTGGCCTTACCCCAGCTCTTGTATGCATAAATAAAAAAAATAACAGATACTAAAAAAAGATGAAATCTTGATATCTGCAGTGATGGACATATTTGATATTTGCAGTGATGGAATTTGAGGGGATTATGCTAAGTGGAGTAAGTCAGGAGAGAAAAAAATACCATACCATCTAAAGGAAGAAAGCAAATTGAACAGACAACACGTAACAAAAAAATCGTTTGCATTCTGGAAAGAGAACTGAAGTGACCAGAGGGGAAGAGGGAAAGAAGCAAAGAGGAAAGCGAGGGAGTGAGGGCTGAAGGCTTGGCAGGGCTTTGTGGCGGGCCGGTGAGGTAACACACACCCGAGGAGGTGACAACCTGTATTCCTAACTCATATACAGTGTTGTAAACTAAGGTTTCCTCGATAAAAACAAGATAGCATCATCTCCGGACTTACTAAGAAAAATAAACTGATTTAAGCTTGTTACTTTTGTTTTTGTTGAGATAACGCAGAAGAGACATACACCTCCAGCTGGAGGACAAACAGACATGCAGGAGTTGCGCCAGAATGACGGACAGTCAGCGATTACTTCATCTCACCTGGCAGTTCTCTTTGAGTTCATCCTTTCCTGCAGGACGAGCAAGAGCTTTCATATCTGATGGTGGAAATTGTTTATGTGGCTTCCTCTCTTCCAAACCCTTGTTTACTCATTGCTCGTGTCTAAATCCAGCACTCTGTTGCGGCTTTACTGCTGAGTTAGAGTTTCCCGTTCGCCTGTGTGCACATCCACAGCTTCAGCTGCAGCCTTTATAAATGCTCATGTTGGGGATCATTGACACATTTTAGCCTGTTGCCCATACTGGAGGCTAATCTGGGGGGACTGATGGTGCTTTCAAGATCAGTATCTTAATGAATCACTCATTTAAAAAAATTGCTTAATATTCAACAGTAGTAATGGCAAAAATAGCTAACATTTTTAAAAAAATTTTTTTTAATTTACATATATTTGAAATCACTTATAATCCCCATGTATTCCCCATCACCATATCACCAGTGCACCATCACCTCAGTCCCCCGTGCTCCCGTCTGCCCTCCACCCTTCCTCTCTTCCCTCCCCA
>JAGFMF010012011.1:5197915-5222435 GCA_019455555.1 Galemys pyrenaicus | reverse complement strand
TCTGCCGCACCATGTGGGTCCCCTCCCTGGCCGGCAGCAGGGATCGAACTCGTGCTGCAGTGGCTGCGGTTTGCTTCATAGTGTGTTGCTTAACCCACTACGCCACCAGGGAGGCCCCAGAACATACTCTTTACTCCACCTGTCATAAGCCCCTGCTCAGTCATGCAGAGTCCTGAGAGGCAGAGAAGCCCCAACTCATGAGAGAATCCTACTCAGGACTGTGATGACACTGACATTAAAAAAGAAAAAAAAAACGAAAACTGAGTAGGCTTAGAACTGGTTCCCAAGCTGGAAGTCTTCCTTCAGGGCTCAGCAGTGCTTCTCCTGGGAATGCTCCAGCACTCTGGGTTGCCTCTGCCAGACGCTTTCTCTGGTCCAAGTATGACGAGGACATTGAGCTTGCTGGGTGACCTGGTCTATTTGCCCTCTGGTGTCTTGATTCATCCTCTATAGTAATTCTCCACTCAATCCCGCAAAATTCAAGCCAACCTGACCACCTGCCCAGCTGGTTCCAGTGCATCCGCGACCTCCCCCCTCTGCCCTTCTCTAGCAGTAGCACTGACTCGGCACCCTCCCTTCAGCACTGGGTTCATCACACTCCCCTCACTGCAACTTTCAAGCATGCTCCGTGACCTCTGGAGTAAATTCTCAGCCCTCAGTTTAGTATTCAAAGCGCTCTCTGATCTAGTTCCAATCTGCTATTCTAGTTTTTTTTTGTCTGCAGAGAGGCTTCTAAAGATAGGTCTGGGATTAGGCTGCCTTTTAAGAGATGGCAGATCATGTGCAGAAAGACCACCCCATAGCCCACCAGGCCTGGAACACTGCTGGTGATGAAGACTGACTCTGTGAGAGCAAATTCACTGCTGACTGCCCTCCCCGTTTGCACGCTTCCTCCCTTCCAAGTGAGAGACAACATTCCAGAGATAGTGATAACGTTCCAAGGGCCCAAGCAGAGCCAGACCCCCCTTTCAGCTGTTTACAGCAGGTGGCTGAGTTGGAAAGAGCCAAATGAGCTTGGTCAGCACAGAGCATCCATGACAACCAACTGACATTGCCAGTTATGCTCCATTTCAACACAGGCCCTGTGGCCACAGTTTCCTAAAGGTTGCATCATTTCAGTAAGTCAAACTTATTGCAGTGCTTGAGACGAAATGGGTTGAAGGAGGTCAAGCAAGAGGCCCCATTTTCCCATCAGGTTATATCCAAAGACATCCATGTGCACCGGCTCCCTCTCAGTGGCAGTCATTCAGCTCATGTCCCAATAGCCACTGTTTCTTATGAGCCTGAATTTCCTTCCAATTAATGGAGGCATATCAAACTTAATGCAGTATCTTTGATTTTTTTCAGAAGAGAGACCATCACAGCTTTGAAAGATTTCTGTATCAGTTGTTCTGGGTTGGAACCCTACTGTACTGTCTGAAGTCAAAGTTAACTCTCTCTGTGGTAAGAAATACTTCTTGGATGGGAACTGTCTAATAGCAAATGGCTCGTGAGCAACAGAAACATAATTCCAGAGCTGCAGGAGCTTTCTGAATACCAAAAGTTAAGGGACTTTTCTGAAAACTCGTCTCTGCTATAATTAAATGGACTATAGGTCTATTGAGCATAGTCACTGATTATGTTATTTTGTCTCTTTATCCTAAGTTGGCCACCAGCATAAGTTTTTGATAAATTTTTATTGATTGAGTGAATAAATCTTAGATTAATCTAACTAAATATCATTGGAATAAAAGCCCAAGTCCTGTTGGCTTCAGTGATCACTCCTTTCTTTGAACTTCTTCAGTCCTGAGAAGAGATATGACATTTTCCAGCACTTACTAAATTCCTATTTCCTCAGTCACCAAGACTATTAAATCCATAAGAACAGGAGAGAAGACTGACTTCTTTTCTATAACGTCAATCAATACCTTGCCCACGCTACGTATGACACTCAATGAGTCTACTTAATAATGTTGATCCAAGTGAACATTTTATCAACAACTCAGAACAATTTACTGTCAGCATGGGGACATTTGTTCATGGCAGCACTTATCCACAGGTTGAGTAGATGAAAACCAAGTCAAGAAAATAATCTCATGTCAAAGTACATGACATTACATGTCAAAGTAATGGACACAAAGATACCCCAACTTTCAGGCAGAAATGCTTATCCAGAGAGAAACTGTTACAAACATTTATACCTTGGTGTTAAACTTGGGTAATTGAATATACAATGGTACTTTTGACAGAACTACTTAAAGTTTTGAGTTCAAATTCTGACATGTTAAGTTTTAGGTGTTTGGGAGAGACACAAATCGATAAGATGGTTAGCTGTATGGGCAACGGTGGAGACAAAATTAAGATAAAAGAAAATTTAGCTATGGGAACAGATGATATCATCCAAAGAGAATGGAGAAGAGTACCATATGATCTCAAAGAATCAACATTTCAAGGATAACCAGAAGCAGAGCAGATAGAAAATAATAGGTCTTGTCATATCAGTTAAACTAAGGAGAGAGGGTATTTCAAGAAACAGGGCACAATCAGCATTCTCTAAAACACGGAGATGTTTTGGATAGACCGATGCATGCTCTATGAAGGGAAGGAGAGAAAGGATAGTAAAGAGGGAGAATGGAATCAATGGTTAGTCTGAGGATAGGAAGAATATTTTATAACAATGGCTGTTTCAAGCTCAGCTACACTTTCCGAGAATCGTCACAAAGTACTGCTTTGTCTTTTTTTTAATCAAAATTTCTAATTTATAATCTCTAGATTTATTTTAGAAGGGTGTAATAATTCAACAAGCAATGTGAAGTGTGTCCTAATAAAAGAATCACCTGTCAGTTACTATGAATGTGCACATAAATTAGTCCAGGCAGGAGGCGATTCTAACATACATAGAAGCTGGCTACAGGTTTAGTGCCTACAAAACATTGAATTGAATGAGTAAGAGGTCTTTTGAAATAATTTCCTCATGTGTAAACTGGTATGGAAAGAAGGAAAGTGTGTGCACATGTGGTTCATAGTTGAAGTTGTACTTTTACTTGAAATATCGAGAGCTTGACCTTGAATTAGCTGTGACTTGGGACAGGTGTGAAGGTACAACTGTAGTGAAGGAAGTGGAGCATCACTGCTTTGTGTCCTATTTGTCCAACTTCTTCTTTTTTTAAAAAAGATATATTCCTATTTATTCTCTTTAGAGAACAGAGACAACCACAACTAGATTTCATGACAGTGAAGTAAATTACTTCTTGCCCTATTAAATCAAACCTTTTTGGTTTGTTAATAATGTGATTTTTTGGCTTGTTAATAATGTGATTTTGGGGTTAATAATGTGAAAATGATGTTTTTTGTTGCTCTTTTGGTTTGTTAATAATGTGATTACCTATCATTTGTCTTGTTGCAAATTCCCCTATTCCAGCAGTTAAAGAACATTTAATCTAAATGGTAACCTCCTATTCCCCTAACTTACTGAATGAGCTGGGAGCAAACAAAAGGGAATTTTGATGAGAAGAGATGGGCAGTGGGAAACAAAAGGATCATTTCTAAAATGGTGATTGGGGAGCTTTCCCCTCCTCTTCCAGAAGAAAAAATAGCTATACTTATATTTATACTGACCAAAGGAAGAATGATTTAGCAAATCATTGAGAATCAATCTGTTTGCTTGATGCAAATATTGGTTTTGAGTCATGAGAGATAAATAGAACTTCCATCACTATCACACACTATTTCTAGCACTTCCCATGTGTGAACTCATTTCATCCTCACAGCAATCCTCAAAGTACAGACTGTGAGTACTTCCATTTTATAGGCAAGGATAATACCAAATCACCAGTGTCCAAGGCCACAGGAAGTGGTGACGTAGAGATTCAAATTCAGAGAGGATGCTTGCTTTGGCCAACACACCACTCTACCTCCCCCGAGGATGCCAGGTTGGCCTCAGCACTTTCTGCAAAAAGATGAGGTGGTGACTATGTAAACTCTGGAAAACCCACCTACCCTGTTACTGCGACTCTGCACGTAACATGGATTCACATCTATGGAGTGACTTAAAAAAGCTCTTGGGGCTAATAACTAAGTGAAGCCAAAGTTGACTGGGGAAAATTCCAGCTGGGACACCTGACGGTCAGTGAGTCTGAAGAGTAGCCTTCAGCCTCCTGTCTGAAGCCTGAGAGGCATCTTAATAACATTCCTTATGAGAGCCGCACTGGCGCCACTAAACACAGGACGCATTTGGAGCCTAAGGGCCACTGTCCTTGGGAATGTGAGGGTGCGCCTCTAGGTCTCCAGCGAGACGGACGGTGTCCTCAGATGGCCGTACTCCCTCCATGTGTGAGTCCACTAGTATTATCGAGGCCACGGCAGCACTGGCCAAAAGAAGAGCCACTCAGCTGTATGCTCTCCAGCACAATGCTGAACGAGCTGGTGCCAAGGGTCCCTTCTAGCGCTCACACAACCTGTTACCATGCAAAGTCCGACAGCACTTTGAATAGCTCTGAGTGTAACCCTTTTTCTCAAGAAAGTTTCTTTCTGCTTTCTCACACCACATTACCTCTCTGGGCTTCCTCTTGCTGCCTAACAAGAAATTCTTAGGCTGTCCTCAGGGGAATAAAATCTTATTTTTTTCCTATTTACAGATTCAGCTGGGACATTAACTGACTTTTCTCAAGATCAGACATGCAGCTATCTGTGAGGAGGATGCTAAAACATCAGTGTGTTAGATTCTCGTATTTGCCTAACAGAGAAGACCCCACCACCAACAGGGTACCCTGTACGGGGGGCCTGAGCTGTGGCCCCTGCACCTTACCAAGGCAGTTGCTACCAAGAAAACCTTATCATTCTAGGGCACTCACTCGGAGTTTGTGATTCTTTAAGAGTTAAAATGGCTTTTGCAGTGGCTAAATGCAATGAGCAGTAGCTCAGAGAGAGTATCTGGGACCCGGGTTTAGTTCCAGGAAGACCACAGGCTCGTGGGGTCATCCTGAGGGTGCTGTAGTGTGCCCTGACCTAGGGTCCTCTTCATTAAGGTGGTAGGTATGGGGAGGGGCTCTGTCTGAAGACTTCGAGTTTCCCCACACACTGAATTTAAAGATGAAATGTGAAAAAAAAAAAAAGGCAATGACAATATTTAAGGAATTAGGCAAAAACTGAGGTCTTTGGCACCTACTCATCTCGCTGCTCTGTGGTCTGCAATTGTGTTTCTCAAACTCTGTGATCAAGGACAAAGGTTTTCGCTCACCCTATGACAGACCAACACGAGCACGTGGCTCATGACACATGGGACTCACCCACTCCCAGGAGTGCCACAGATCTAATTTAGCCGCTTGGTTGTCATGGTGACATCAAATTGCTATAAAAGTTTCCAAACACCTTACTGAGGATTGCTGTCCTTATCTTGTCACAGCCTGCTAACAAACAGTTGTCTGACTGGAAGCAACCCACACCTCTTCTTTGAATAGCACTGAGTTTAACCCCTTTTCCTCTCACTAAGCCAGTCCCCTAAGGACTAAGCAGGGCATCACTCAGAAAAAGCAGACAGTTTTTTTTTGTTTTTTTTTTACTAAGTCACTGCAAAGTTCAGTATTACTTTTGAAAAGAAAGGAGACTCCAGTTGAGTTCGCAACCCTATTCAAAATGGTCAGCCACATGGTTGGCCCGGATTCTTCTCAAATCCATCTATCACACTGTCCTACTTGCTCTGCCCTGTGGTTGTTGCTTTTCATCCCCCATGGTAGCCCTTGTAAGGCAGTGGCCACTGGGCTTTCAGAGCTGTGCTCCCTGCTGCCCCTCGCTTGCCCCTCCCTCTGCCCTGCCCTGCCCAGTGGTGCTTCCCAGCTGGCACTTCCGAGTCCCTGCCACCCTGTGCCCAGCGGAGCTGACTTCTGAAACTGCGTGCTGAGCCTAGGGGGTGGCATCTGTCTCAGCTGCTTCTGAAAGTGGAGAGGGAGCCTGGTAAAATCAAACAATGTGGGGTTACTTATAGATAGTTACATGGCCAGTTCACTCTTTTATTTTTATTTTAAAAATAAGCTCAATAAACCTATTGGGCACCATGTCCTAGATGGTTCTAAGCCCTTTGCATGGGTCATAGGTTCATTTAATCACCACCAGTACCCAATAAAGTTTATCTGATCATCATCATTATCTTCTTTTTTAGAAGAGGAAATTTAAGCGGAGAGAGGCTCAAGGAGCTTGCCTGAGATCACGCAGCAGCAAGGGAGGGAAGCCCTGAACAGGAAGGCAGCAAGTGTAATGCCGGCACACATGCCTGGAGTCACAGCTCTAGATGCTTCTACACATGGATGTGGGTTTTGAAGCACGTGGCACTCCTATGGCTGATGGCCACCTAAGGCTGATGGATGACCTAAGGCTGATGCCGATCAATTTGTTAAAAGATATTTATTGAGCAAGCTATTAGGCCCCAAGCAGTATCCCGGGCATTTGGGATGCATGCAGTGGGTGTAGCGTGCTGAATGATAGCCTCCCAAAAATATGCCCAAACCCTAGTCCCTGCTGCCTGTGAATGTGACTTTATTTGGGAAAAGCAGTTAGGCAAGTATAATTAATTTTCAGATTTCAAAAAGAGATCATTCTGGACTATTTGGATAGGCCCTACAGTGAGAGGTGTCCTTATGAGACACAGAAGAGGAGACACAGGGAGGCGGATAGAGGGGCCATGTGATGACAGAACAGCGATGAATGACAGTAAGGCAGCCAAGAGCAGCTGGAGCTACCAGAACCTGAAAGAGACAAGGCCGGATGCTCCCCTGGAGCCCCTGGGGGCTGGGGTGGGGGAGCACACCCCTGCTGACACCTTGGCTTGGACTGCTGGGTTCAGAACTGTAAGAGAATAAATTTCTGCTATTTGAAGTCACTAGGTTTGTGGAATGTGTTCCAGCAGCTTTAGGGCACCAGTACTGTCCTTGCTCTCCGTGGAATTTACATTCTCGCCAGGAAGGAAGAAAATGAAATGTATTGTGACGAAATAAGATAAAAACACTCGCCTAACAGCTGAAAACACATTCGCAACATCACCGTCTGCAGGCGTCTAATCCGAGTGCTAGTGCCCGCCTGGGAAGGGACCCTAGAGACGCCTTTGGAACTTCCTCGACAGGAGTTTTCCCGTCACTCCTAACTGATGGGTCCCGAGTCGGTGTTCTCTGGGGACCTGTAAAAAGCTCATCTCTATCTTCTCCAGCCTTACCTGAGATTATTTCAGAGTGGGGGGACCCTGGCACACCTCGATGACCAAGAGGTGGCCGGCAGAGACCAGAAGGGAGCAGGGACACTGGACATGTGTCCAGGGGTTGCTCTGGCTCAAGGCCACTGGCCAAGGTGGGCAAGGAGGCCACTGTTCTCTCCCGTTTGAGGCCCCACGTAGATCTGCGAAGGCACCATGTGCCTTAACGACAGCCCTGGCTGCCACTGGCGTTCATGTCGGGTCCTCGGCTAAGGTGGCCAAGCCTCAAGCCACACAGCGTGGTGGTGCTTAAAAGCCTTCTTCAGGCACCCGGTGGGCGACCCTCTTCGCTGGCAGAAGCGTCCCTGGGCCCTCAGGGGCAGACACCACGCACCACCGATTTAGCCCTTGTTTCAGTTTTAACTTTGCCTTTCTCGGTGGGCAGAGCAAACCTGAGACTCCAGGACCCCCGGAGTGGACTTTATTCCAAGACTTCGTTACGAAGCAGATGAAAAGGCGAGGCCTGCGGCGGGAGATCTTTCTGTTGGCGGGAGGCACAGCGGTCCCACACCTCGTCTGCGGCCCTCAGTGAGCCACACTTGGGCCTCCACTCTTTAATATTCTCTTTTTCAACCTCATCAAGCAAGATTTTCAGACTAATAAAATAAAGAATAGCACAACATAATCCTAGAAGAAACATTCAATGTGGAATTCACACAGGAGAAATGTAATAATAAAGGCTAAGCTTCGATTCTGTGCCAAATACAGATTCTGAGGCAGACTGTATTTTTGGAATCCGGCCGCAAAATTATCTCCCATCTCCTGTGCTCTTCTGTCTTGTGACCCGGCCACCCCGCCAAGGAGAGAGTTAATTTCCCTCTCCTTGAACCCGAGTTGGCTGTAGGGGCTTAGCTGAAAGCAGTAAGATGCAGCAGAAGCGGTCCTGTGAGAATCCCAGGGAGGAAGGACAGACGAGGCCCTACAGCTCTACCTGGGTCCCTAGCGGTGCTTGCTCTCCCGACACTCCCCCGTGGGTGCTCCTTGTTAGAACCCAGCTGCCGTACGGTCAGCAGGTCAGGAAGAGGCCATGTGTTAGCTGCAGGCCTTGCGTGTCCCCAGCTCAGGTCCTGGACATGCAATGCAGTCTCCAGGTGATTCCATCTCCCAGCCTCTTTGGTGCCCCCCCCCGACACTGTTATGTCTTCCTGGTGGAGGCCCCACACATGGTGAAGAAGAGGCCACCGTCCCCACTGTTCTCTGCTCGAATTCCTGACTCCAAATCTGTGAGCCTCATTCTTCATTTTAACTGCACACACGCTCCAAATATACTAAAAATAGTTTCTCAAAAAGGGGACAGGAACGAGGATTCAGGCAAAGCTCCCCTAAACTAATATGTCCCAAATCTATAGCTGTATCCTCACCTCTTACTATGCACCCCTCTCCTCTGACCCAGCCTGCAATCCCCACTGTTACAGTTTATACTTCTGGCGAGAACGCCAACAAACCCTGAGGGCAGAGCTGGCTTTCTGGGTAGAGGAGGGAGGCAGGCATTTCCTTTGTTTCTTCTGCTCTCCTCGCATGAGTTTGCCTGGGAACTGGAATCTTAGAATGGGAGAGTGTGACTCTTGCCTCTCAAGACTGGATCCAAGGGAAGGAGAAACTAGAAAGGTGAGTAGTTAGGCCCAGCTGTGGCAAGTCTCCATCATCCTCAGCTCCACAGAAGTCTTCTAGAAGCCAAGTGGCAAAAAGAGGGGCTACAGCATGAGGCGGTACCCTGAAACTGACTCGGCTCCAGGTTCTGGTGCTGGAGGTGTCAAGTCAATCTGCCAGCACCTGTGGGTACCCACTGAACCCCCGCCGCCAGGCTTGACTGTAAGACTTCCATGTTGTAAGCTCACAGACGATCCTTCCTGGAAAGGACCCGAGAGACCACCCACTGTGTTCAGCCTGCATGGCTGATAAAAGACATAAAGGAAAACAGCAACTGGACACTTGGTGTTTTTGTTCCATTAAAAATATAGTGGGGTTAAAAGTTATAACATTACAAACTAGAGGGGCAGAAAAATACTATTTTCAGTTTTGGAGGGGGGGTTGGGGAGAGGAAATTTGAGGCACGGTAATCATAAGCCAAAAAGCCTAGGACCAGCTGCCAAGAAAGTTGACTGCACAATTCCTTCAAGTATAGCAATTGTTTTAAGAGGTGGAACATGCAAGCATTCCACAAGTATGACTCCTAGGTGGTCTGAATATGGGTAAAATTATCTCACTATTTTCATAGCTCTGGACATTTCAAACCCAATTTATCTGGCCAATAATGAGCCAATTATAATGCAATCTACAAAGCCCAAGGAAGGCAAGATAGTCACAAAACACCCAGCAGCAGGCTCTCCCACTACTGCCCCTAAGAAACATGCAGGCAAAGTTGGCCTGTTTGAGTGCAGCGTAAGAGACATTCCCCAACTTGCCTCAGCTTCCTAAGCTGAATATAAAACCTAAGCATCCAGATTTCAGTCTGTGAAGAAGGGCAGGTTAGGGGCCAGAGAGCTGGTGAACATCACAGGAAACGTACTTTCATCCCAACCGAGGATCCTTTCTAAGAGCTGTTCCAGAGTGGATCTGGATGCTGCTTTTTGAGGAAGGGAGATTTCTTTCATTTCAGCCTTCAAGGAGAGACTGTCCATTAATTCCCCCTCACTCAGTTCATTGCAAATTCACCCATCAGTTAAAAGCTGAACCAGATAACATAGTTATGTATGTAACAGTTATAAATACGCGAAGATTCTATGACTTTATGAGCTGTCTTAAAATCACTGCCTTTGCAAAATCAGCATAGCATTGAATGCAAAAAAAAAAAAAAAGGCAACCAATTTTTATTAACTCAGAACTGACTTTCATGGCTCAGTGCTCGAAAGAAGCCTTATATTTTCAAGCAGCTGAAATACTCCGTGTCATTCTTCACTGAGCATCATTAATGTTATCTTCATCAATCTTTTTAGGACTCCGGATTCTGTGGCTACTTGATGAGATGATTTTCATCTTAGTGTTAACATCCGTAACTCCAGACTTCTGAGCAGTGGTTTTCAACTGGAAGCTATTTTTGTCTTCCTCCCTCCCCCAGGACATTTAGCAATACTTGGAGGTGTGGGGTGGTGCTACTGAGTAGAGGACACAGTTCTGCTAGACATTCTAAAAGCACAGGAAAGCCCCATCACGAATCATGACAAAACACTAGTACCGCTACTAAGAAACCCTGCTCTAAAAGGATGGGGGGAAAGCCACCACCTACAGTATGACGCTTACTTACTGCCAGTGTCCTGGACTTGGCACTTCATGAATGCACATGACCTCCACATATTACAACAGCTTTTCAAGGTGGGCATTATTATCCTCAGTGTACAAGTGAGAAAATTCAAGTCCAGCGATACATAGCTTGCTCATGAACAAACAACTAGGCAATGCAGAACTGGGGTTCAAATAAAGGTTGTTCAGATTCTTGGGCCCAGCTTACTAATCAATATGGTATGTTGGGAGCCTTGTATATAACCACACACTCACGCCAGCAGAGAATTAGGCTGTTGAAGCCAAGAGAGTACACTCATGAGCCAAGCGCTGTGGAAAGAGGCAAAGGCTCCAGGCTTAAAATGGAAACTGCACTTCCTAAAAGAAGCTGAAGGGGGCAGCCTCACCACTCACATAGAATCCACCTGCTGAACCAAGCCCAGCATCTCCAGTCTTAGCCCATTTGCTACAAGACAATGCTTCCTGAAGACACCTTTGTGGCGATGGGGAAGGGCAGAGTCCTTCACCTGTCCATCCGCCTCCCATGAGGTGAATTTCAGTGCGTTTTCTCTGAACACCATCGTTCTCAAAAACCTTTAACCTAACTCTTGAGATTTTTTTCAGAACATGTTTGGAGTTAGGGAGAGCTGAATACTCTCCCCCTTGTGTTTGTGGGTCACGTTGGACAGCAAGTTACTTTATCTCCCAAACCTCAGTTCTCCCAGCTGTGTTACAGGCATCGTCACCATCCCCACTGCTTCATGAGAGTTCTATGGGGATGAAATGAGAAAATTAACACATTAAAAGGAGGCCGAGAAGCTAGGTCAGTACCCAGAACAGAGTAAAAGCCCAGTGAAGACTAGAACTAAGGCACACTTTACCACTATACGGCTCATAGCTCATATATGTCTTTATTGTGGTGAAACAAAAAGAATGGGATTGAGACTGGGAGGGCTGAACTACAGACTGCGACCATGGCGGGGTGGGGTGGGGGGCGAGCTGGGAGCGCACAGATGTGGAATGCCAGTGTGGAGTGCTCCACGCCCTGCTTTGAAAGAACAGTGCATCATGGGGATAAAAATAGCAAGTAGGAAGAACACCATGAATCCTAAGCAAGTATCCTTTGTGATTCCAGTGAACATTTCTGTGGTTGCCTTTTCTGGAACAGTTATTTGTGGGTGACTGTCATCTTCTTGGTTGCCAAAATCCCATAATATAACACACACATGCTTACGCCTCATGTCTCCAGTCTTCTGCTTTGAGCCTCTGAAGAATGTGGAAAATTAAGTGAATTCTGGAGCCCATCAGAGACCAACAGAGGCATTCCACAAATCTTCAATCAGAAGCAGAAATAACCAGTCCATTTGCATCCTGAATTTTCCTTTCAAAAAGCTGAATGGTGTCTTCACGGTTAGTAACTGGGACTTGGATATTTTGTTCATTTTATGTTTGATATGATATATTTGAGCACCGACAGCTGTTCAGATGATTTAGTCACTTCCGTGATGAGTCAGTTACTCACACACAGGACTTTAGCTTCCTGAAAACTTAATCTCTTTCCCCAATTCTGGTCTGTGTCCAAATCCGTTTCTACAACAATGACGTTTCACTACACAGGTATATGTGCCCAGGAAAGGAATCTCTAGCCAAATTAGGTGTCCTCAGACCTACAAGATCCTGGGAGACGAGGAAATAAAGACTCGAGACAGTGAGACACCCGCCCAGAGTCACACAGAAAACCACCAGCAGAGCTGGAATTAGCACCCTGGCTTTGCAATAGCTCACTCCATTTTCATTTATACTCCATGACATTTCTCATCCTCACTGGGGCAATCCCAAGTCAGAGGACAAAATGTCCCATATTTCTCACACCAAGAAAGTTTAAGAACATGAGATTTCAAATACTGGACTAGAACCTGATGCAATTAGAAAGAGAATCATGAAAGGGAAAAATCACAAGGCATGCGACAAGACTCATTGCTTAGTTAGATGTGGGCTAGTGTGGCTCCACCTGCTTAAACTCTCCAAAAGCATCTGTGTGCGGCCCACACATGCCGCCCATGATCGTTGCCCCTACTGCGGGCGGGTACAATGGTTGACGAGGGACTGAGCCAGAAACAATCCTTGGGCCTTTCTCGCTATGATACTCTAACAGGAAATCAACTGCACAGAAAAGGAGACATTCAGCATATTTAAAAAGAAAAAAAAATAAAGAAAAATACTCAACATAAATCTGTGTAGAGATTTTGCTTTCAATAGCCTGGCCTGTTAAAGCCTATGTTAGCCCTGGTTCTAGTGATCCGAGAGTATAATCCATCGACAGGACCACCCTGCCATGGCCTGGGAGCAAGAAGACAACTGGTTTACCCAGTGCCATGACTGATCTTCGCTTCGAGCCACTTTGATGCCATCCCACTGACACTCTTAATTTCAGTCAGAAATCTCTGAAAAACTGTAGAATTTTCTAACCTTTAGGAAAGTAGTCATCATTTCTGGCCTGTATCCTTTTAGCCAACTAAACCAAGGCTGTTTCTAATCAAGTTCAAATGAAAGGCTCACTGTGGGGCCCATGGTAGAGAGACCTTTGCTCCATGCCAGAGAGACAGCTCGGTTCCCACCTACAGGAGTCCCAAGGCAGGTTTCAAATTTCTTTCAGTCAAAACAGTAGGTTTTTTTGTCAGTAGGAGGTCAAGGGTCAGGGCTCTCCTATATATCTTTGTGTGAGATGGATTTTCCTATAAATACTATTTACTCTACAGTCTTTGGGGGTTTAAATATTAAAATGGGATTTCAGGCATGGTTTATTTTATTCTATTTACAGCAATCATTCTTGAATTTGACTGTGCAAGAAAATTATGAGGAGCATTCTTTAATAAACACCAACTCTGGGGTTCCTCACCTGGGTCACAGAATACAAATTTCTAGGAATTTTTATTTTTTCCAAAGTTTCTGGTGATTCTAGTGCCCGGGATTTATAGTCTAGTTACAGGTTCCCTTCTGTCCTGCCTTTCTGCTTTCCTTTTTTTTTTTTTTTGCTGTGAACTGAACTCAAAATCTTAACACCACAGACAATAGCTTTGGAAGAGAGATGACATTCTCAATTTCAAACCACCATCAATTTACAAATCACATTTTGGAAGAAATCTGTCTATAAACCTGAAACGTTTTTATGACTAGTGGCACAGTAAACAATTTTAGAAATCAGAATTAGAAAGATGGCTATGTTCCTTCTTTGTAAAGATATCTGTGGAAGGCACAGATATCTAGCTGCAAATTCTCATGCATTATTTGAAGTCTTTATCATATTAAGAATGGCCCACACACAAAGAATTAAGATATGACCTAAATCCAATAGGCACTTAAACTTTTTAGTTACATCATCATTATTATTATTATTATTATTATTATTATTATTATTATTATTATTGTTCTAAATAAAATGACCCAGATTTCCCTTAATCTCGCTGTGGGAATTCTCCCTACTCTTTAATTACTAATCTCTGTTGCTCCAGCAGGTTCTTCGATACTCTTGGCTTGCCAACAGCGATGTGAATACCTTCAAGGTACAACAGTATGAATAAATGATTCAGCTGAAAAGCAGTCATGTATTTCTTCAGGAGAATCTAATTGTTGGGAGGGAAATAGACGAATGGACCCAATTCTAAAGATCTGAAGATTGATGCTCTGCTTCAGAGAAAGTTTTCTTTAGAACTCCTTTATTTAGCAGTTCTGCTGCATCTGATCTGTAGGCAGTTTCCGGGATTCCTATTATGTAAAGATCAGATTCTGCATGTAATAATCGTGAACCCACTCATATTCTCTTCTATTCTCTTCTCCCCGCCCCTCCGCATTTATGAGTGGTTTTAGTTCACCTTCTTTATTAACTTGTTTCTCTGCACTTTCTCCAAGGTTGGACTGTTTTCTCAAATGTTTCCAGGTCTTCAGTTGAACGATCATGTTTCTGGAAGACTGAATTACCCGTTTTCACCCTTTCCTGTGTCTGTGTCCTCTGCTACATAACTCAGAAGCTCCTGCCACTAAAGGTCAACTGTCTTCTCCCTGTGGCTGTGGCTGTGGGGTTGGTCAATGACTTGCTTCGGCTAGTGGCTCATGTGTAGTTTCTGAGCCTTGTTTCTGCTCCTCCCTTCTGCCCCGTGCCACTGCTGTACGGAGACTTGTGGTGGCTCATTAGTGCAGGGGACACAGTGCAGACGCTAACAGCAGCTTAGAGCCACTTAGTCAAGCTCAGCCAAAAGGAGCAGAGCCAGAGCGGCCAATCCACATGCACTCTGTAAGACTGTAGGATGCTTATGTTCACAATGAGCCTGTATTTTTAAAAAAGATTTATTTATTTATGCATTCAAGAGCTGGGGTACAGGCCAGAGGTATGGGCGGTGAGAGGAGTCACCAGAGACAGTGTGGGGAGCAGAACAGGCATTTTGACTGAAATGCACTGCTGAGGGGAGCAGCGGGCCAGGCAGGAGAGGTCTGCTGTTCGAATGACTATGGCTGTGAGAGACACACACTATGTCTGACCACAGGATCTGGCTTAGGTGACTAATGCCTTTAAGGAGGGGGATGGGTAGCTACTTTCTTCCCCTGGCAAGGAGATGAAAGATGTTAAATGCTGTAGTAGAGAAGCTGGGAATAAGCTGAACGGAAGCAGAAATCAATGTCCAGAATGGGGAGAAGCCCCTCCCAAGGAGGCCTGAAGAGGAACGGGAGCTAACCACAGCACCTGCACAATGCAGCTCCTAGAACACAGCCCCTCCCCAGCAAACTGTCAGTGCCCATCTGGCCACTGCATAGCAACACCAGGACTTTGGCGACAGGAAATGTCCCCTCAGTACCCACTGCCATCCTTCTAGGCTCTTATCATTGCCTTGTCTCTGGCTGGGTCTCTATCTCTTAGGTGGGCTCCAAGACATCATTTGCATCCACTGAGAGAGCTTTTACTCACTCAGCAGATAAAAAGAGGATTTCTTGATTTTTCTGAGGATGGCCAGGACCACCTGAACAATAAGCCAATCCCAAACTCTAACACTCACTCCAGGGATCAATTTAGCCAATAGTGAGTTTCGATGTAAGACTCCCTCCTGGGTGATGACTCACTCCCCAGGGGAGAATTACCTGCTATGGGGCCAGCGAAACTACATATTCATATTCCAGTCAAGATGAAAGTACCAATTCGGTAGGAAAAAAAAAAATCTTCCAATGCCACTTAAGAAAAACAGAAAAGGTCAGAGCACTGATTTTGTCCTATTTTCCAAATCTACTTTGCCTTCCATCTATAACAACATCTACTAAATGAAATGGGTGCACAAGTCAGGCTCAAGGGAGAAAAGATAGACAGCTTTTGGGTTTTGGTTAATTATGTTAAATTTAATTTTCTGCCCACCAGGTATAAACACCAATGTCCACGTGGGAAGGGTCTTGGGATTCTCATCCTGTTCTTCACTCCTGCCTGGAACGCCTTAGCAACACGACACCAGCCCACCCGAACCAGAAACCAGGCCCGCTGTCCCTGTTGTGAACAGACCTTGTCTAGACCACTCAGTTCTAGGAGTTTGCCAAGGTGGACTGGCAGTGAGTGATCTCCAGGCTGCTTCTGCCAGGCTGGGGTCTCTGTGGAGCTTTCCTCAACAAGTAGCTATGGAGCCTCTGCTTTGTGACAGACCCATATGCTGTGATTAGTAAAACCCTAAGAAAGGGAAAGGGAAATGACTGGAACTCTTAACAAGAGCAAAGACAAAGAGATGCCATCTTGTGTCAGCCATCTCTGCAGTGGAAAGCACCATGGATTTGCCACATTGAGACTTATAACAAATTTCCTATAAAACCATTCAGGGTGACATTTTCTTCTCCAGTTTATTGTCACCAGTCCTTTCCTTGTCTTGTCTAAGATGCAACTAGCTGAGCCACTTGAATGAGTTCATCCCGCCTCCATGCCTCCACTCCTACCTATCTTCTGGGGTTTTAATGGAAGTCCTTATCTTTCTGGAGTTCAGGAGGTACTTGCTCTCACAAACGTGACTCCAGTATCTGTAAGAGCAAAATTTTCTCCTTCCCAGTGATTGATTATCCATAAAGTATAATGACTAGTCATAGTTTACATGGTACCCTTTGAATTCTAATAAAAAGTGTGTGTGTATACTGCTATGTGTATATATTTGCACACCTACCCCATACAAACTTCTTACCAGTTTTCGCACAAGCAAAGGTTAGTCTAGCTATTCTGCAAACGCTTTAAGGGACATTGAGGCCCAAGCACAGTAGGAGCATAGGCCCGTGGGGCTAGAGTTAGTCTGCTTTTCCCACTGATTACGTCACTGGAGAGCTCAGCACCCTCACAGTCTTCACCTACTCTTGGGTGTGAATGGCTGGTAGTAGCTTATTACCTATCGGATTGTAGAAGAACTTACAACCTTAGGAGAAAGAGGCAAAGCTTTCCAGAGTGAAATTTCAGGCAGATGGAACAGTTTGGAAGGAGATTTGGTTTAAGTTATCGATACGACACTTACCACTTCCACCTCAACCTCCTGTCTCTGGCTTGATGCCCTGGGACCTGCCATGGCTACAGTTCCCAAGTGGAAACCTACATTCTGGCTCCTGTGCAGCCTGGTCCGCCCTGGCTACAGGAAGGTCACTTATCTCCAAGAATGAAATGTTCAGGGCTTGGCTGAGGACCATAAAGGAAGCATGTCTGAGCAGTGAAAATGATAATACAAAGTTAATTTGGGGGAGCACTGGCACATGACCCAAAAGGGATGCTCATCCAACCTGTACTCTTTATTTCAATTCCAAGACACTTGGCCATAGTTTCTCCATTGAAAACTGTTCAGATGTAGCAAAAATTGAAAACAGACTCAGGACAACAACAATAACTAGCACCAGATCCAAAGGAGGAAAAAGACCAATGCTAAGAACTTCCAAAGGAACTTCCATGGAGGGCAGGCAGCTGGCAACACCCCATTGGCCCATGAAGACCTCAGTGTGCTGCATTACAACCCAAAACAATATTTCATACTGACGGTGAGGATTCTGGGTTATCTGGAAAATTCTGAATGATATATGTATGCTATTTAGGAAGATAATTCTAGAGCTCTGTCTGGAAAAAAGGTGATGGCATTGAGCGCGACCCCTAGTGGCGAGAAGTTGTTACTGCACTGTAAGCTAACGGGGTCCCTGGGCTGGAAACCACCTACCTTTGAATGTTATCTTCAAGTTGTTTGACTCTGAACTCATCCTCCTCAGACTGCCGCCTCCTGGCTTCCTCCTCTTCGGCAGTTCCAGCAGGTATACCCTGTAGCAGCCATTTTTCCCGAAGCACTTTGGACTGTGAGATTGAATGAAGAAAACCTTAGATGAGACTTTGGTATCACCCTCTGCTCCATCAGCAGTACAGTGCCTTCTCTGCCCCACCCTGTTTCAGCTCTTCCCCCCATCAGTGTCCCCCTAAATCTCTGCCTTCACCACCTCACTGACTGGGCTCTCTATTTCCCTCCAATCTTTAACGATTCCCAGCCATCCTTAGCAGTGCCCTTAAGACCGTGCACCAAACCTGTGCCACAGTCCTCACGTATTGTGGAATGAAACATACAGTTTCTGTGCTTAGGTCAGTGGCGGGGAGGGAGTAAGTACTCCTATGAGAAGGAAAATGAAAAAAGCTCAAGAGAAAGGCATGGGCAAACTCACTAAAATGAACAACAGGGCAAGGAAGGTTTGAGAAAGGATTTCCTCGGGGAGGGGAGCCCCATTACATGGTCCCTAGAAGCAGATGGCAGCAACTGGATACCTGCAGCACTCGCAGACTGTCCTTGAATGATTTATTTTAATATCTGCTCATCCTCTAGCCAACCAGCTCCCCCAAGACTGGGACTGCCCCTTATTCACCTTAACATTGTCACTCCTAGCCCAGTTCCAGCAAATGATGTATAATTCACACTTTTATAACAATAAGTAACTCTTAATCCCAAATAAAAATGAGAAAATATGGAATTGTATATCTTGCTCATAAAAGGTGTAGAAAGGCAACTGTCTTGGATTTCACGTTACAGACATACCCCACTGTCTATTTCTGTGAGTGTTTTCTTTCACTCTAATTACCACTTTCAGAGTGCTTCCTAAGTGAAAATGTTTGAAATTACCCTACTTCAATTCATAGGAGGTAAAATCCTTATTAGTATTCTGGGAGATGGATACACTGGCAACCTTGGTCTTGATGTATGGATCCTTCTGGAAAGGCAGCCATGGACACAACAGCCCTAGCTCTCTCTGCCCCAGCAGAGAGGCTCTACACCGCACTTCTTGCAGCCTGAGGAAATGGCTTGTCTTTGGAATGTCCTCTCTGTTCTTCTTCACACAATACCTCCAGACACCAAGGGAGGGTCCAACCCATCCATTCTGGCTGATAGAGCCTCAACCACGAATTAGGACCTCTGACAACTGAAGTTAACTGGGATAAACTGGTCACTGTAAGTACAGGCAGCAGATGTGTCCCTAGATCCATCTCTTCTCTGGATATGGCAGAGTAAGAGCTACGAAGAGAGGAACTAACGTGACAAGGTAGTAGAACTGCTCTCAGGGAAGTCTGTTTCAACAGAGATGTTTCGACTTTCAAAAACCAAAAAAGTGTAGTTGGTTTTTCACTCACCCCCAAAGTAATGCTGTTGGGGGAAACCACCAATTCAATCCATCTGCCTCCAATTCTGCCTTAAACTGTTCCAGAGGCCCATTGTCTCTGAGGACTGATGGTGTTAGGGTCACAACGTGAGCTTCCTAGTGTTCTGGCTCTCGTGGCTGGCCAAGTGTTTCAGAATTTAGTGAGAAGCAGAGCTCAGCAGAAGTGAAAACTAGAACTTTTTTTAGGCTCATACTATCTAAATAACATGCGTGAAAAAAATATATCACAGCTTACAGGTGCTAAGAACTGTCAAGACTTATTTGTCAAGTGGAGGCAGACAAGGAAAGGGTCGACAGAAAGCTGGCAGCTGGACAAACAGAACTCTGACCGGGGCAAAACAGAGAGAGTGCCTAAAAGTAAACCTGTTTCATGCTTTATGGGCCCATCCAGGCTTGGAAAACAAAATTAGAACAGAACCTCCTAAATTTCAGTAGACACAAGGCCCACCAGGAGACCCTCCCAGACACAGTCCCACTCCAGGACCCCGTCTGCAGAATGCTGATGCTATGAAGTACAGGGTAGGGCTCAGGTTCTGGATGTTAACAAGCTCCAAGTGACACTGTCTTTGAGGCTGCTGGTCCATGGATGGCAATTTGAGCAGCACTGCAGAGGAACCTGCAAATGTAGCCAAATGCCTGAAGAATGCATGAGCGTTCCTGCTGGCTGGCCAAATACAGTGATCCAAAATGGAATGTCTTATCCTCTGGCAAACCTGCTTCCCCTCCTGCATCTCCATCTCAGGAACAGCGACTCAATGAAAGTAAGGACTTTCCCAAGTCTCGAGGACCTGGCATATAGGGATGGATGCAGGTACCACTGCTCCCAAGATGGGGATGCAGGAGGAGAAGCAGGGGAGCCAATATTGAATAACTCATCCATGGTCACACATCTAGAAAGTGTGCATTTGCTGTCTAAAGCCAAAAGGTGTACTCTGCTATTCTACCTCTGCTTAACATCAACTAAAAATCTTTTTCCCTCAAGTAGGATTTACAAAATCACTAGCCACGACTGAGCTTCTTTCTAACAGGAATAACCACTCTCTAGAGCATCTAACAGCAGATCCTGTATGGGTGCTCTCCCTCCCATTCACCCCAAGCCCCCCAGGATATCTGCTGCTTCTTTCATTTGTCCACAGAGGCTGGCATGCTGACATGGAGATAATAAATAACTGTTGAATGAATAAATTACCAGAAAGCTATGCATTTGTGGTATATTTTAGTCAACATAAAATCTTAGATTATTAAAGCTAAAAAAGACTGCTGAGATGGTATAATCAAACCTTTTCTCCAAAACTTTATTTTGGTATAACTGGCAAAATTATATATATATATTTACAGTGCATAATATTATTCATCAAATCTTTTAAATCTATAGCTCAGGTAACTGAGATTAAGCATCTATTCAAGGTGACCTGATAAATCGTGGGGAAGGCCAGAGGAAGGCAGATGGGGTAGAGTAGAAAGAGGGACTAGTAATTGTCCAGTATTCTGATTTTTTTATAAAGTCATAAAAGTTTTTACTTTTATATTTCTGGCTTTGGTATAAGGTTTTTACTTCTTTTTATACTTTCATGATTTGCTTTTTACTCCTAATTTTTCACTTGCCTGTAACTGACATGGTTGCATTAATAAATGATGATTGGAATCTGGTGAAATGTGAATTTTGTAACAGAGAATGTATTAAATTTCGGGTGGGGTAGTAGCTGTGTTTTCTCCTTCATTAGTATCCCCTTCCCACTTTCTGTCTCCTCTCCTAGAATACTTCCACTGTCGCCCCATCTTCCAGTAAGATCTTGGTTTGGTTTTGAGGTTTTGTTACATGATTCAATCTTCCCAGAAGCCAACCCAAGACTTTGGATAGAAAGTGTCTTAACTATGAAGCTCTGTTTACAGGGTAGATATAAGGTCCCTTTACACTGTGTACCCTGACTGCCTGTCCAATATTTTTAATTTTGAAGTTGGCCTAATAATCAGGAAAAGTCTAAAATGAGTGCTAAAGGTTCCCAATAGTCAGAGGCACTGTAATATCTTTGCAGCAAGGGTCCTAATATCTTCAGGTTATTCAGAAAATGACCTTGGTGGGTGGACAATAAATATCTCCCAGGGTCACTCTTCAGCCTTTGATTCTTTTTTCATTCAGTCTTATCAAAATAAAAGACTGGTTTATAAAATACAATGATAACTTTCAGAGCTTGTACTAGAAGAAATCTCTATTCAGGGTTCCCAGCTCATGTATAAATAATTCAAAGACAGCTTCTATATTGAAGATAGGTCTTAGCAATTCGATAGTGCTGACTCTGTGACACAAACCTTTATAAATGTGACAGTCTCTGAGGAATTCACATGGCCATGTGTATTGAGTGCCTACTCTGTGCTGCAGCCTTGAACAGCCCAATAAAATAGACAAATCTCTGATAATCTAACCAAGAGGCAAGAAGGAGTATTAAAGTCGGTCTGTTCTATTATATAATACAGTAGCTGATTTATTCTTTTAGCTCACATTATCACAAGTCACATAATAAAAATAAATAACTGTTGCCAAGGAATAAAAAGCCAAGACAATTTTGCAAAAGAAGAAATGATGGTTATTGCCTTATGAAATATTATATTAAAAAGGTAGAGGGATTAAATGAGGATGGTATTGACATAGGGATAGCAGGTTAATGTAATAAAAAATCCACAAATAGTGGACTTGTGCATAAGTGAGAAATGTATATGATAAAGAAGGCATTTAAGTCGCTGAGGAGAAGAGTGAATTAAGCAATAAATCATGTTGAGACAACTGGCTAGCCATAAGTAAAAAATAAAGTTCAATTCCTACCTCACATTTTACAGGAAAATAAATTCTAGATGAATTAATACCACTGAAGTATAAGAAGCAGCATGTTAAGAGCCTGGATAGAATGCTCTTTCCAAGGCCATCGAAGTCAGAAATCATGGAGTAAATGAATGGCAGATGTGATTTCACAAATAAACTATGAATTTTTGTTTCATTAAAAAAGCCAACAATTAAAAACCAAAAAAAAAAAGAGATAAAGGTTAATGTGTTTTGGATACTAACATTAATATAATTTTGTTTTATTCACAGCTGATGAGGCCTATGAACAAGGGTTATGTATCTTAATCTACAGAAACATACTGGGGGAAAAGCATAGAAGGATTTCCCTCTATGTGGGTTACAGTTGGGTAGTGAGAATACAGTTGATATGCTTTTTCGTTCTATTTTCCTATACTTTTGCAATTATGATCTATTCCTTGCTTCCATTAAAATTGCTTATTGGTTCCATATGTGACTAGTTCTTGGAAACTTACATCACGAATATTAAATACTAAATATAGCTAAGGATCTTGTAAAAAGAAATCTGAGTTTAATTTGGCTAGAACTTCAAAGTACCCCATGGTTTCCTAATCACCAGGGTGCATACTCATCTTTCACTGCAGTATAGAATTCACTGTCCTCATACCCAGCAATCAAACTCTGCTTCATGGAGTTCCTCACTATGAAACCCTGTATTGCAATTAGTAAGTATTCATCAAATATGTAAGTATCAAATTTACTATCTTGCATCCATTTATTTTCTTTGATAATAAATCACTGATTCTGTCTAAATAATTCATACCTCACTGCATGAGAAAAAATATCCATAAGCTACTTGATAAGAATCATATCTTAATAAATACAAATTCTAATTCTAATGCTTTTCTACTTAACTTTACACTGACATTTTTTTTTCCTTAGAGACCATCTGGGATTTTGTGAATTGGTGAAATAAATATTAATTACTGATATGTTTCCTAATATTTTCTACTTGAAGGAATTACCAGTAAGCACTCTGACAGTCTCCACATGGTCTAAATTTTCTGGAGTTTGTGAAAATATACTTAGGGTAAAAGAGACAGCAATGATGGGAATTGGCATCTCTCTGGACAAATTATTCAACAGAATGTTTCCTTTTTTAAAAGATTTATTTATTTATACATACAAGAATTGGGGTACATACAAGGCCTGAGGTGTGGGGGGATGAGAGGATTCACCAGAGACAGAGAGGGGAGCAGAACAGGCAGACTGACTGAAGTACACTGCTGAGGGGAGCAGTGGGCGAGGCAGGAGAGGGCTGTTGCGCCATGTGACTCCCCTCCCTGACTGGGGATCGAACTCATGCTTTAGTGGCTGTGAATAGTTTCATAGTGCTGCAATTCAACCCCTTGTGCCACCAGGGAGGCCCCCAGAAAATGTCACATTTGAAGAAACTGTCATGGGAAAATCAGGGTCACAGAGGCAGAATGCCCTGGGGTTCAACCCAGCTCCCCCACCTACAGCCTCTATATTCTTGGGTTGGTTACTTGAGCTCACAAATTTGTTCCCTCACCTGTTAGACTGAACTGTAATATCTTCTCTGTAGTCACTATTGAGAGGACACATTTAAAGTACCAGGCAATATTAGACATTCAAAAAATCCTGACTACTACTGAGGATGGACAAAGGGAGGACAAGGTGCCAGCTGCTGGGAGGAAGCCAGCTGAGTCTCCACCAAGAGGCTCTAGAGAAACTATAACCTCAATGAATTTACTCCCATCCAGGGGGGAGGCTGCCAGGCTGGAAGCAGAATAATGACTCATGCTATTCAAGTTCAGTCAACAGTCAACTGCTTTACAGAGGAACATATTCCTTTCTGGTGTCTGAAGTAATCCTATCTCTTTTTCAGGTACCACCTTTCTTATATTCAAATAGCTCAGTTATTTTGGAGAGGACAGACTCAGAACAAAGAGAGAGAGTTGGGAGGGAAGTTTCTCCTGGGCCACTGAGGCTGATGACTCTTCTGGCCTAGCTGCAGATCCCACATCATCAATGCATAGAAATGTGGCACCTCCCCAACTGGGGTCTCACTCCAGGCTGTATAAGATGGACCATTTTGGGGACCTCTGAGTTTTCCTTTCTCCTCTTCAAGGCTGGCGATCTACCCTCATTCTGTCTACACAAGCCTTGTCCAGAGGGGAAAAAGTTACAATGCATTGGTTTCCACATGTAAAAGTATCATCACTTCCAGTTTTTTCTCTCCCAGATTACAGCAAGATTACCTTGGTGAAAGCTCTTGGATAGCCAATTTCATTGACTGTGTAAGAATTTTACCAGGGCAACCATGAACTATCTGAGTCCCTTGTTTCCAATTCCTTGAAGGAATTGACTACTTTCCTGTGCAATTCTAAGTCATGCTACTGTTGTTGCTCTTAACTGGGTGTTTGGATGGCTGGCTAGGTGAATGCATTGATGTATTCACTGACAAATATATGGATGAATACATGGATGGATGGATGGATGGATGGATGGATGGATGGATGGATGGATGGATGGATGGATGGATGGATGGATGGATGGGTGGATGGATGGGTGGATGGATG
>JAGFMF010012011.1:5133415-5197742 GCA_019455555.1 Galemys pyrenaicus | reverse complement strand
TGGATGGGTGGATGGATGGATGGATGGATGGATGGATGGATGGATGGATGGATGGATGGATGGATGGATGGATGGGTGGATGGATGGATGGGTGGGTGGATGGGTGGGAGGGTGGGTGGATGGGTGGATGGGTGGGTGGGTGGATGGGTGGGTGGGTCAGTGTGTGGGTGGGTCAGTGGGTGGGTGGATCGGTGGGCGGGTGGGTTGGTGGGTGGGTGGATGGACAGACAGACAGACGGACGGATGGATGGTGGATACATGAATCATTAATGGGAGGTGTGAATGGATGTAAAAATGGGTAGATAAAAGATGAATAGGATGTTTCGACACTGTACTGGATATCAGCAGTGAATGAGCCTCTAGCATCTTTTTTGGCACCCAGAATGAAGAAATGTGTATTACCTGACTATTGATTCAAAGGATGTAAAAGCAAAAAACCACAGCAAGCTTGAACTCACTGAGGTTTTAGTTCACTTTGGTCTCTGATAAGGAATGAGTAGACTGTACTCTGAGCCAGAGGCCCAGCTCTGTCCAGATTGACCTTGAACATTTCACTCAGTTCTGAGAAGTGTTTTAAAGCCTCCCTCTCTGTAACAAGATGATACTAATCTCAGCCCTCAACCCTCCTCCAGGAATGTTGTAAGGCAAGAGCAACAGCATATGGAATATCACACAGCCTCCTACAAAGAAAGGTCCGTGAGGATTTACATGATGAGCAGAGAGAAACAGGCAACAGTCTCAGTGTTCTGCTGCTTTTCTTCCTTTTGAACACACTTCTCCGGTTAAAATGAATGAAACAGATAAATACGCGAAGCAGATTTAGGTCATGCTGTTATCTGAGACCTGTAGTTGGCTCGCTGATGATTCACATATTGAGGATTCATTTAGCACAATCCAGTCTTTTAGAGAGTAACAGGGAAGACAACCATAAAGATTCATCTTGTTTTAAAAAAAATCCAGATAATGCCAACCCTCTGATCAACGTATTCCACATGTGTAACGCTGCAGCAACTTGAGGGAAGCGGGAGGCTCTCCTCAAAATGCCCAGGAGCAGAGGAAGGCAACAGCAGCCTCTGGCTGGCCACTGGGATGTGATCACATTATTCCTGAGCCTGCAGAAGGCAACATTCTGCAACCAGTGGAGCCCTTGGGACAGTGACAGAGCTCTCTCCTGGGCTGTAATCAATTACCATGCTCAAGTGTATTATGTTTTAAAGAAAATAAATCAACATTCTCTCTCTCTCTCTTTTTCTCTCCTCCCACCCCCGCACCTTCCCATCATGGAGCCACAACCAACACAAATAATTTCAGTGCTGCCTCTGACCAACTGCTCATTCTAAAGAACACTGTTTAAGTACAAACAAAACAAATGAATAATCTGAAATACCCAGGATTGCTCTTTTACCAGATCAATCTGCTTTTATCTCCCTTTCTCCATATCCAGAAAGCCCATGTTGTTATTTTAAACTTAAAAAAGAACACCTAGGTCAATGCATTTATTGGAACCTCTGGACACACTCACACAACACCTATGCACTACAAGACACAGCCCTGGAACACTGCCTCACCCACCGCGTGGGAATCCTCATCCAATTTCTATATATAACCATCACACTTCACATGCACATACCACCCCCCACACCCCGTCCACATGCACATTATAATCTTATCATGCTTGCAGAAATTGGAATGCTGTAACAATGCCTTGGATTTGAGAAATTCACAAGAAAAGCCAAGAGATGGTTTCCCCGATTGAATGAAAAAGGGCTAGTTGAGCTGGCGGAGTGCCTTCACGCCAGGGCAGGCTCTGCCCAGCTCTCCGGAGTGTGATCTGCATGTCTAATAATGGAACAGGTCCGCAGCTCAGCCACTTACCTTGGAATGCTGCAGCAGAAGTATCTGCTCGTCAAGCTCTTGCCGCTTGCCTTCTATTTCAGTCTGTCTCTTTCTTTTTTCCTTGAAAATAAAGAGAGAGAGAGCTATCAGAGTGGGTGGGTATTGGTTCCAGGAATTTTAAGACAGGAAGCAGCAGCAGCAGCAGCAGCAGCAGCAGCAGCAGCAGCAGCAGCAGCACACATCTGCACAGACACTTCCAGAGATGCTGGGCACATACGCAGTGTCACCTGCCTTTCTGGCTCCGGGTGTGTTGCAAGCAGCCGCATTCTCCTAACATGTCTGCTGTGCGCTCGATGAGTGGGAGAGATTCTCCTCACTCAGCCAAGCTGCAACAATTTAATCCAGAAGGAAAAACGACTTCTACATATACACAGGCTCTCGCTGTGTGTGCGTGCACACACACACATACACACACACGAGTCATATTATGTTCAGTGTTAATTTGGAGACAAAGAATAAAACTGCCTCAACTGAAAGACAGAGTTGCTGTAAACTGCAAATATGATAGAATGAAATAGTGGGGGATTCTAGGGTTAGATCTCTCATCAAAATTATCTAATGATTTCACAACAAACAGAATGCATTTAATACCATTGAACTATACACTTAAAAATGGTTAAGATAGTAAAGTTTGTTGAATTTTACCACAATAAGATACTGGAAATTTTTTCTTTAAAAGTCATGCATAGATATAAATAATTCAACACAATTTCAAATTTTGTAGGACAAATCATCCATCAGACATAGCAAACAATGCAAGCTAGATTGTCATCCTCTGCCTTGATGGGAGAATTTCATATGGGTGGGCCTGGCTGAGGTGATAAATACGGAGCCTGGAGCTGGTCCATCTGGGTCCAGCTACCAAGTCTACCATTTGCTACCTGGGTAACCTTAATTTAATAAAAAGCCTCCTTTTCCATAAAAAGGAATAATTGTACCTAGACCACACACTTATGGGGAACTAGATAAAATGGGATGACACATATAAAAGACCCAGAACAATACCTAGTACACAGTAAATGCTCAATAAATACTATTTATTATTACACTTGTTGCCACATGTTTACTTTTAGGTACACCTCAAAAGTGATTTCAAAGGGGTGTGATCCCCATGTATTCACCATATAACCTTTTTATGGGTATGCACACATCACACTTTTTTTCATGCTTCTCAAATGTAGCAAATAAACAAATGAACATGAGTAATTTAAGAACAAACAGACCTGTCCCTATAACTTACCTGTTTAATGTTTTCTTTCTAAAGTACACAGGGGTGGTTTCCTGAGACATTTACTGCACTGGATTAGTTTCTGATACTCACATATCAGGGGGAAACTTTGTAGGCAAGACTAATAGCATTTTCCAATGCAAAGTTACAAGCTGGAGGAGACACTAATACAGAAGCCGACTCTCTGTTAACAGGAGTTTTACTTTTCTGTCCTTCCCAGTACTCTGAGCACAGGCTTCCAAAACGACTATTCAAGTCAACAGTAATCTGCTTTATTACCAAAGTTTTCTTTGCCATGTGTAAAATGTTAAGAAATATTAGCTTATAATCTCAAGCTATTAGATAATATTCAAGTCAGAGACATAATCTTCCTGCTAAAGTAAGGCCTGTGAATTTTGAGGACTAACCATTTATCAAGGAATGTCAAACAATGGTGCATAATTGTGTTAACCCCAGAGTATGTCCAAGAACATTCTCTATATGACAGTAAATAGGAAAAGTGAGGTCAAGTGAGGCGAGATCATATATCCAGCATCCCGGAGGTACCATAAGAAAAAGCAAGACCTCCAGAACCAAGTTACCTCTGTGTTCTAGAATTTTCCAAGAGGAGGTTTACTGGACTTTTTCACTACTCATTTGCTGTTGAGATAAGCAGTTGGCCTACATTTAAATTTGGAACCAAGATGTAGTACATAATACGTTAACGACTCAATCTTTCCCAAAATGTTAACTGAATAATAAGTTTTCTAGAGACTGAATATGACTCCCAAATCCACATGTTGAAACCTAATTCCTCATGTGATGTTATTAGAAGTGGGGCCTTTGAGAAGAGACCAGGTCGTGAGGATGGAGCCCTCCCTTATGGATGGGTTTCATGCCCTTATAAAAGAAATGCCAGAACGCTCCCTCGCCCCTTCCATCCGAGAAGGCACAATGAGCAGATGAAAGCACAGCGGATCTTTCTACATTACTTCCTTGAACACTTTTGCACTTGATGCACTTAACTCTTCAGAGCTCTCCCCTTTCTAAGCTGTGGGCTTCGTGAGGACAAGGGTTGTGGTGCATGCATTTAAGCCCAGATGCACACATGTGATAGGTACTTGTTAACTTTCTAAGTGACATGCTTGCCGCTGTTCATTGTATTTCGGTTTGTTCATCTCCCTCATTCAAATTATAAAGCTGCCCTATTTATTTCAATAGCAATAAAATATATTATTGAAGAAACATTGGTCCTCAGTCTATAAAACCAGAGTGCTTTTCTGGTGCAGACATTAGCTCACATGGGATAGATCTTATTACTACACATATAAGAAAAGAGTTGGAAAAGCTAATTATGGGCAGGAATTACAGAAAGTTCATTCTGGGGAGGAAGACTGAGGGAGGTGGGAATTCCAGAGAGAGCATAATGAGATGACAGTAGCAAATCATCTGAGGGAACGTGTCTCAAGAGACATCTGGAAACAAACAATCTCACTCCATTAGGAAGATTTCCAGATTCCTCCACTAGCTGGGAGGCCTAGCGAGTCACTTTGATTGTCTTTCTGTAACTTACATGTTTTCCTTGCAAGTATTTTCTGGAAGTATTGCAATGTAGGAAACTACCAACCTTTAGTAAAAGCACCCTGTAAACAGAGCATGCTCTGTTCAAAAGTGGTTAGTAAGTATGAGGGAAAGAGGGACTAAAAGTTGTCAGGGGAGCCTATCTCCACCCTTGTACAGCTTCAGACAGACTCTCTTCTCTCCTGCTGCCTGGGCTGCCACTGGGTAATGGGAATACAGAGTGGTCACGAAGGCTGGGGTGAACCTGCAAGAAACAGGGAGAGACAGGAAGAGGCTAAATAGGAAGCACAGTAAGACACACAGGTGTGGTCTTCCTCCCGAAGCCCATTCCAACTTGGACGGCTCCCTATGCCCCAGGCACAGCAGTGGGAAGGGACCAAGAGACCCACTCAAGGAACTGTTGCCATCAAGATATCCCAGATTTTAGATAGCCCAGTTTTTCATTGCATTCTCAGAACACATTGAGGCAGGCACCTTTAGGATCCCCATTTTATAGATGAGAACAGTCAAAAGTCAGCTTGAATGACTAAATATGCCCAAGGTCATAATCTAGGAAGTGGCCAAGCAGGGGCTGAAGCCCAGATAGTTTGACTCCACGGTGCTTGATCACAAACAGAGACATGTGTGGGCTACTCACATTGTTTAGCTTTGACTGAAGTCCAGGCAGGACACATGAAACATATTACCTCGCCCTTTTCACATGCATACGCCAAAAACCTTCTGGGACAAATGAGATGTTGAAAATGCAAGACATTCTGATGTCAAATCTCTCCAACCCTCCAAAAACAGGAGGCCACTTACAAAATCTGAGAGTGTTTCCTAATTCTAAACAGGAGTAGGCTGAGGCTGGGTTGGAACCGTCAGCAGTCGAGTAACTACATTTACTTCAATTTACTGGTAGGAGACATTCTCAAGGGATCGAATCATCCAGCAAGGAGAGAAACTGCAGAAACTCTCTCTCCCATTTGGACTTTTATCTGAGGGGGACTTACTGCAAACAAGGTAGCGCTGGGAAAACTCCCAGTTTACCACACCAGACTCACAAATGGACGAAAGTCTAAAAATCCAGGACTCCTAAATATCAGAATTGATCTCTCTAAAATTAGTTGGCAGCAGCGGCAACTCTAGTTTGATGGTGCAGTCCGGGGAGCTTGAGTGAGGTCTGCAGGAATATCCCCTCTTGGGGAAGCGGGAGCAGGCACTGCACAGAACTCACACTGAGCTGCTCTCCCACCACCTCTCCTCAGGTCTCAGTGCGGCAGCCTGGGGAACCGCAGAGGGCGGGGCGCCACTGGACATAGCTGTGGTCCTTGGAAATACAAAGCAAAATAGTGTGCATGAGAGGGAACGAGATCACAACGTGCAGCATTCTGATGACAGTGAAGAACTCACGATCCAAGAAATCAGCACAGTTCTGGACACAGATGTACACACTTCTCTTGACTTTTGTCAATCTTGTTTTGGTTGTTTCTTTACATGCCAGTATCAGGGAAAGTTCTACCTCTGTCTCTGTCTGCAGGAAATCAAATAGCCCTGATAGACAGAGCTTTTAAAAAATATAAATCAAATTCCTAAGTGTGTACGGTGAGAAAATGCAAACACTATACAAAGAAAAATGAACAATGGAATCTCCATCAACTTCTTTCCTTTAGGTTTTGAGCACATCTACTCAAGAAAAAAATTACAAATACACCAACATAGCCACAGGATCTTTGGTTCTTTCCATAAAAGGAATGATACCATGTACTCCCTGCTTTTTGGCTTACTTCTGACTCAGTGAGGTGTCAGATTTTTCTCTATCAAACTTGGATTCTTTGTAACCACATTTCTTTTTAACTGCTGATGGTGGTTCACAGATGGAGCTTATTTTGGTTTTTTTCCACTGTTCTGCTGGTAGGTGATTAGGTGGTTCCTGTATCTCATCTGCTACTATAAGTTTGCAATGGTTCTTCCTCTACAGACATCTTACATACACTTTTGTGACTATAGCCTAGGGTACATTTCCAACAGTAGATTTTTTTTTTTACTTTTTTTTATTAAAATATTTTAAAATTTACATATACTTGCCATTAACTGTAATCCCCATGTAGTCTCCATCACCATCTCACCAGTGCACCATCACCTCAGTCCCTCGTGCTCCCATCTTCCCTCAACCCTCCCCCTCCCCTCCCCACCAGGTATCCCCAGTCTGTCCTTGTCTCCTCATTTTTGGTTTAACAGTAGATGTTTTAAAGAATTTGGGCATTTAAGACTTTAATACTGTAAATTGCCCTCCAAAAAAAATCCTGTGTTCTAAATGATAGAAATACAAGTATAAAATATGACTCAAATAACTAATTAGCATTTTGACAATTTTTTCCCATTATTAGCCATATCCTAGTGGCCCGTGGGAATTTTTTAAAGATATTTTTTAAAGATTTTATTTATTTATGTATACAAGAACTGAGGTACAGGCCAAAGGCGCAGGGGTGAGAGGACTCACCAGAGACAGTGAGGAACAGAAGGGCAGACAGACCAAAATATACTGCTGAGGGGAGCAGTGGTGAGACAGAAGATGGAAATATATGGCAAGATTTTATATTTATAGGGATTTTATATATATATATATTATATATAGGGAAATACATGGCAATGTTAATGACCGAAGAAATGTAAATGAAGCATTGAGATATCATTTTCTATCACCTCTGAAATATACTCTCCCTCTTCCCATCCACACAGTATATTTTAATATAGTATGTGAGGACTCACCCATGTTTCTCCAGAAAGAAGTTCAGTTAGAGCAAGAATCTACACCAAATTCAGAGAAGACAATCTCAAAGCAGTAGAATTTAGGTCAAGAACAAGTACAAAATCAAATCTAAGAAATAATACTATCTCATATTGGTTATAATTAAGGTAGATGACTTTTTATTCTCCACTCCTGAAAGTGTACATTAGCATATCCTTCCAGAGGACAACTTAGCAACAGTATCAAATGTTTTCAAGTTTGCTGTGCCATTTGAACTAGGAATTTCTGTTTTGGGAATTTATTCTCAGGGGGGAGTTATACCACTGAACAGTAAATATATGAGGATATCCTACTGCAGCACTGCCTTACAAAAAGAGAAAAGTTGTTTAAATGTTCAACCATAATTTTTTGGTTCGATAAACTATGCTAGCTCCACACAATATACAGTCATTGAAAATGATGCTATAGAAGAATTGAAGAAATAGAAAGATATTCTTAATGAAGTCAGTTTTAAAAGCAAAGATCATGTCTAGTATGACCTCACTTTTATAAGAAAAAAATGACAGATATAGAAAATAGTAGAAATATATATATTGAAATGTCCAGCCAGGCGATTTGGGTGATTTGTGAGATGCTATCACTGTCAAACATCAAGATCCAGTAACCGAAATGCTACAAAGTACTTACACACATGAACTCATCAACCCACGCCACAATGGGAGAAGGCAGCACATATTATCCTCATGTGACAGATGAAGTCACTGAGGTACAGAGAGGTCAGGTAACTTGTCCCAAGGCCCAGTTACTAAATGGTAGGGCCAGAATTCACACCTGGCAGTCTGGCTTTGCGTCGATAAGCACTTCGTTGAACTTACATATGTGAAATCAGGTGCGCGTGTCTTAACTTCAGGAGTTTCCATGTTGCCTCCTGTGGTTAGTTCTTAGCAAGCTGAGGTTGCCACTATATGTTATCACAGCCTTTTCAGAAAGCGAGGGCAACACAGCTTTTTACCCACTACTAGAAGGGACTCATTTAAAGTACTCAGAGTCCTTCAGTACTAGGGTGCCAACCTTAGCAGACTGGCGTGGGTGACCGACTAATTTAGGAATTGACTTTTCTCAACTCCTTGGATCCAGGCTGTTCAGAAGTGGATCAGAAGACAACAGGGAAGCTCCAAACCCACTGGTGTGATTATGTTCATTGGGCTGCCACCCGGTCAAGAGGTGGAAGTTCAGGAGATGTCCGCCATCATCTTCATGCACGCGGATTTCTGCTCAGCATCAGCGACAGGGGGAGAGCAATCCTTTCATGGTCTGCCTCTGTGCAGCACTGGCCCACTCAAGCTGTCTCTGGAGTTCCCAGGAGGTTCATATTCAGCTTGGGATCCCTCTCTGCTGTCGGCCTCATGGACAGCATCTTTTCCTGCAGCTGCCTGGTAGTCGGGCCCCGAGGGCTACCTTATTCTGGGTGCCTTTTCAAGTGGCAGGAATGGGCCCATCTCCGAAAGGGAAGCTTTCACCATGGTGCTCTCCTTCCTCTTGGTAGGATATGCCAATCAGAGGCCATGCTCCGATTTTCTGCCAGTCTTTTTCTACGTTCCAGATCGCAGTTGGGATAAGCAAGAATTTTCTGGCAAGGGTCTCCCCTTAAAAGACTTCAAGCTGCTATTTGGTGGAAACTCCTTATAAAACACAGCTTTACTATAGGGGTAATAAAGAAGGGACTGTATGTTGCTATTTTTCCTCATTCTCCTCCTCGAGTCCTCCCTGCTTCTGGGAGGAGTTGCTAATTTGATTTACCACACTGGAGAAACCTGAAGGGGGTCCCTCCATGCGAGGGGACTGGTCCCTGCTTCCAAGGCATAAGTCCATGAGTTCGGCTCTCCCATCCCATCTGAGCGATAGAACAGTGAGCTGATGGGGTACTTTCCCACTTGATCTCTTTCCCCACACACAGCAGCAGTGATCACATCACATCAGGTGTGTTTCGTTGTAGTTCAGGAAAGAAGCACTTTTCCCCGAGCCAGATAAGCAGAGCTTTTTCATGGGAGGGGAGGAAGGTAAGACAGGTTTCTTGCTAAGCATGGCTCAGAATAAAGCGGTACTTTGCTGTCTGTTCTCATCATCCCCCATGTGTCTTCTCCTTCAGAAACCCTCTGGAGTTAAGGCTGCTGTCTGGGGTGATGTTCAGGATTTCTGGCTATGAATGCAGGTAAGAGTTGCCCTGACCTCGTTATTCTAGTATCAGAATTCCAGTCTCATCCAGTTCCTCTCAGGCCAGCCAGATGCCTCCATGCCTTGCCCTTAATTCTCCTCAGAGTGTGGCCCTAGATGACCATTAAGATCACCGGAGAAACATTAAGAAGCACCAAGCCCAGACCCACCTCCAGAGTCTTCCATCTTACTGGTCTGGGCATCTGAGGCTGTAAATTCTCCCAGCAGGTTTTAATTCCAGCCGAGGTGGAAAGTCATTGGCGGGCGTGTGGAGAGCTCTTGGCCAAGGCTGATAACCTGGGTCTGTTTGCCTGCAATGTAAAACCACCTCAGCTGGCCGGAGCCCTTTCCTTATCAGTCTGAAGTGCGCAATTTGGTTAAATATTGTTAGAAGACTCTGCCCTGGGTCAGTCACTTTTCTATTTTTGCAGTTAAATCCTTGCTTTCTTTGCTCTTCAGAGTCTGGGTTTTAGCCCAATGTCAGTAGATTTTGACAGTGAGTTTGTACACGGCCCTCAAGACTCAATGCCACTTCTTCATTGCAACACTTACCATCCTTGCTGGCTAATGTCTGCGTCTTCTTCCCCTCCTGTGAGACTCCAGGATCAGTTTAGGTTACTCTTTTCTATCCCAAAATATGGGTGAGAGACCAGGGTAGGACGGACATGGTAGGAGTTTGGTTATATAACCATATGCAAGTCAAACTGGTCTAAGGTAAACGAGTTCTGTGCTTTAAAATTTTGTTTAGGGCCTTCCTGGTGGCATAGCAGGTTGAGCGCTGCACTGTGAAGCATCCACAGCACAGCAGCACGAGTTCGATCCCTGCCACTGGCCAGGGAGGGGACCCACATGGCGCAGCAGACCTCTCCTGCCTCGCCCGCTGCTGCCCTCAGCAGTGTATTTCTGCTGATCTGCCTGTTCTGCTCCCCACTCTGTCTCTGGTGAATCCTCTCCCCTCCCGTGACTCTGGCCTGTACCCCAGCTCTTGTATGATAAATAAATAAATCTTAAAAAAAAAAAGTCACCACCCTGATCCATCTGACCTAATCACCCATCCCCACACAGCCCTCTCTATCACAACCATGTATTCCTTGTGTTTCCTTCCTAGGTGCTCACTACAGTCTATGCTTACCAGCTTATATGTTTACTATTCTGTTTGTTTATTTTTAACAGTCTCCTCTCATCAGATGGAGCTTCCTGAGCCTGGAACCTTCTGAATGTCCTGTACTATCCTGCCCAGGACGACGTCTGGCGTGTGGTAGATACTCACTAAATGAACGAGTGTGGGAGAGAACACAAACACACATCTGGCAAGTTCTGTTTGTATCGGGGATGCTGAGCCCAGACAGCATACCTGCCTGCGGTTAAGTCCTCCCAGAGCACAGCACAGGATTCTACATCATCATGGGACACGCTTCAAGAGTGGTTTTTTCCTCTCCCTAGGAGTGCACAGTAAGAACTGCTCAGAAAAGACTGAACACACATTTCCTCTGCTCACTGGGGGCCTCTGGCAATTATGCTGAGAAAAAGTACAAAATTATCAGTCTAACCCATAAACCCTGAAAATCTCTGAATCTAGTTAATAGAGCAATTTTTAGCAAGTTAAGCACTTTTTATGGCTGCCTCAGAACCATCTGGGGCACTCACTGCTCTCTCCTAAATTGTGAAGTGCCTCTATTCCAGTCTCGTGCCGCTGGAGATGCCATCAGTCAAATGACAATCAAAATATTCTCTCTGCACTGCCACAACATGCGTTAAGAAAGGAAGCAAACAGCTGGGACCAGCAGCTCCCAGGCTGCCATTTAGGCCCAACCTCCCAGGAGCCCTTGCTCTCCCTTCGGGAGAGCCATGATAGGTAGCAGGGACCTCAGTGCACTGACTGAAAGCTTGCTGCAGATGACCTGACCTGCAAAGAGCATTTGAGGGGTAAATGTTCATTCTGGATTCCACTCCATGCCAGTACACATACCCCACGCCCATTCCTGACATTTGACAGGGGGACAAGAGCACGGCCCCTGATATAGGGTTTCGACAGCAAAGGTGAGACGTGACTATCCAGGAAAAGGGCACATCATGAGTGAACTGTGGGTGCTGCCCTGTAGCTGGCATCTGTTGAGTCCCAGGTGGGTCCCCAGGGACAGCAGTACATCATGCAGGGTGGGTGCACACACATCTCACACACACACACACGACTACACACATGCTCACAAGCACAGCTGTCCACAAACCTACACACAAGCTTGCCGTATCTCTTTAAATATGTTATTTGAGGATAACCTTTGATTTACACAACTCTAAATATAAATTATATTTTATAAAAAATTTTAGATTTATAAAAATTTTACCAACTCAACTTCCCATAATGTTCATCTTGGAGAACCAGGATGCATTTGCCCAAACGAAGAAATTAACATCGATACAGTGCTGCCAGCTATAAACTACTGACTCTGGCGGTCACCGTTTTCCCCCCTTCAAATGTCTTTTCTACATTCCAAATTCTACATTGCTTTCTGGGGACTTCTGTTTTGAAGATTTAGGATGACACATTCCCTCAGCCTCTTACTGAAAGGGCTCTGGAAGCAGAGGAAATGGCTCTGAGGCCAATGAGATGCTGAGAGTTCTCTCTTCGTCTTTACTTTCCTTTAGGAAAATAAAAGTTACTTTCCTTTAACCTCCTAAATCTCCGCTTGCTAGTATGTAAAATAGAACTTTAGAAGGAGGACTTGCCTCCTGTGCTTGTTATGATATTGAAGTAATTCTGGAAAAGAACGATTTAGCAGAAGGCTGGGCCAAACCCCCACTCAGCACATGAACTCCTGCAGTCTGCTCCTACCAGTGAGAGAAGCAAGCGCCTTCCTGTCCAGTCGCCAATAAATTCATGATTAGAAATCAGTTTGAGGAGGAGACCCCAAATCTGAAAAACTGCAGGACCGAAGAACCGGTGCGGAGTTGAGATATGCAGCACCTCTGCATATCATTGGAGTGTTGCAACTCTTCTTGGCTGTGTCTGATGTGGGTACCAGTGCCGTGACAACTGTGCTGAGCTGACAGAAGTGGGCACTAGCGGGCAGCCAGCTGGCCTGCTCCTTTGCTCTGTGTGAACAGCTGTGATGGGGCCAGGCCTAGGGTAGCATAGCCAGTCGGTTTTAGACGTTCCTTGATCCAAAGGTCAGAGCAGCTACTCTCCTTTAACCAGTATGCTCTGCCTCAGAACCAGACTCTGTGCCAGCAGGAAAGAGTGTAGAAGTCAACACTTACTGAATGTGATATATATATATATATGAATGTGATATAAATTATATATATGAATTATATATATATATATATGAATGTGCCCTGGCCTAATATATACATACATATATATATAAGATTTTTTTAAAAACAGCCTTTTTTAAAAAAGTATTCACATAAGAGCTGGGGTACAGGCCATAGTCATGGGAGAGGAGAGGATTCACCAGAGACAGAGTGGGGAACAGAACAGGCGGATCCACTGAAATACACTGCTGAGGGGAGCAGCAGGCAAGGCAGGAGAGGTCTGCTGTGCCATGTGGGTCCCCTCCCTGGCCGGGAATTGAACTCGTGCTGCTGTTCCATGGATGCTTCGCAGTGAGGCATTCAACCTGTGCTGCACCACCAGGAAGGCCCCCATATATAAATATATTATGCATAGTAGTCTACAATTATTTTTTACGCACATCTTTATTTGTAAACTATTTTGTATTCTAGCATCTTTCTTTGTCTCTCTAAATATAAATAACAGATAAATAAAATATGTGTAGCACTGAACTAATGTGTATATTATAGAATATGCACAAAATGTGCATTTAAAGCAGATAACTGTAAAAGAAATAATAGGCTACACTGATTAAAGACTAATAGTACTGTTAATGAGAGTAGATGTAAGTCTTTAGTTCAAAGAGTCTTCTAGATAATTTTGGGATTCTTGGGGCCAACATCTTCTCAGTTATGATTAACCTGTCTTTGTTTTTATATCTTAATGGAACTGATTTTAAAAAAAACTCCATCTAAGTAAAATCGAAACAATAATCAAATCCCTCCCAAAAAATGAAAGTCCAGGACCAGATGGCTTTACAAATGAATTCTACAAAACATTCAGAAATAAACTAATACTTATCCTACACAGACTCTTTCAAAAAATAGAAAAAAAAGGTATACTACCTAATACTTTCTATGAAGCTAACATAACACTAATAACAAAATCAAATAAGGACAACACAGAAAAAGAAAACTATAGACCAACTATAGGCTCTCTAATGAACAGTGATGCAAAAATCCTCAGTAAAATCTTAGTCAACAGAATCCAACAATGCATTAACAAAATAATCCACTATGACCACAGAGGATTTATTCCAGGATCCCAAGGTTGGTTCAACATCTGAAAATCAATAAATCAATAAATGTAATCCATCACATCAACAAAAAGAAGAAAAAAACTACATGATCATATCAATAGATGGTCAGAAAGCATTCGATAAAGTTCAGCACCCATTTATGATGAAGGCCCTTGAAATTCTTGGGAAAGAAGGACCATATCTTAACATAATAAAGACCATATATGAGAAGCCCATAGCCAATATATCATTCTCAATGGTGAAAAGCTAAAATCCTTCCCATTAAGATGTGAAACAAGACAAGGATGCCCTCTCTCACTGCTGCTCTTCAAAATAATACTGGAAGTCCTAGCCAGAGCAATAAGACAAGAAAAAAACATACAAGGAATCCAAATAGGGAAAGAAGTAAAACAATCACTGTTTGCAGATGATATGATAATACACACAGAAAACCCCAAAAACTCTACAGAAAATCTAATCAAACTAATCAGCCAGTTTAGCAAAGTAGCAGGATACAAAATCAACACACAAAAATCAGTAGCCTTCCTTTATACAAGCAACCAATCTGAAGAAAAAAAATCAAGAAAACCATCCCTTTTATAATTGAAACAAAAAATATCAAATATTTGGGAATAAACCTAATAAAAGAGGTGAAGGACCTCTACAAAGAAAATTATAAAACACTGCTAAAAGAAATAGAAGAAGACACAAAGAAATGGAAAGACATCGCTTGCTCATGGATTGGAAGAATTAACATAACCAAAATGGCCATCCTACCAAAAGCAATCTACAGATTCAGTGTTATTCCAATAAAAATTTCAATGATATTCTTTAAAGAAAAAGAACAGATATTGATGAATTTTATATGGAAATACAAAAAGCCTCGAATAGCCAAAGCTCTCCGGACTAAAAAAAAAAGGGAATGAAAGTATCACATTTCCAAACCTCAAACTATACTACAAAGCAACAATGCTAAAAGCTGCATGGTATTGCACTAAAAACAGACACACAGACCAATGGAATAGACTAGAAAGCCCAGAAATAAACCCACAGGTTTATAAACAACTAATCTTTGACAAAGGAGCAAAGAATATGCAATGGAATAGAGACACCAGTTAAATAAATGGTGCTGGGCAAATTGGACTGCTACATGCAAAGGAATGAAACTAGAACACTGCCTTTCACCGTGCACAAAAATCAACTCAAAATGGATTAAGGACTTAGACATAAGACCTGAAACCATAAAATATCTAGAAGAAAAAGTAGGCAAAACTATACATGACATACACATCAATGACATCTTTTAAAGACACAGCACCCAAAGCAAAGACAGTGAAGGAAAAGATAAACAGCAGGGACTACATCAAACTAAAAGGTTCTGTACAGCAAAGGACATGCTAACCAAAACAAAGGGACAACCCACCAACTGGGAAAAAATCTTTGCACACAACACTACTGACAAGGGACTTATCACACAGATCCACAAAGAACTAACCAGACTAAACAAAAACAAAGTAAACAACCCAGTCAAAAAATGGGCAAAAGAGCTAAAAAGGCAATTCTCCAAAGAGGAAATGCAAATGGCCAACAGGCATATGAAAAAATGCTTAACATCTCTTATCATCAGAGAAATGCAAATCAAAACCTCTATGAGATACCACCTCACACCAGTGAGAATGGCACATATCAAAAAAGTAGCAACAACAAACGTTGGCGAGGATGTGGAGAAAAAGGAACTCTCTTACACTGCTGGTGGGAATGCAAGATGGTCCAACCATTATGGAAAGCAGTATGGCGGTTCCTCAATCTACTAAGAATGGAACTTCCATAGGATCCAGCAATCCCACTCCTAGGAATATACCCCAAAGACACAAAAACACTGATTCAAAAGAATACCTGCACTCCTATGTTTATAGCAGCACTCTTTATGATAGGGAAGACCTGGAAGCAACCTAAATGCCCAAAAACAGATGAGTGGATCGGGAAGCTGTGGTACATATACATGATGAAATACTATTCAGCAATCAAAAAAGAAAAACTAGACGCATTCATATTGGGGGATGGAACTGGATGGAATCATGTTGGATGGAACTGGAAGGGATGATGCTCAGCGAATTAAGTCAGAAGACAAAAGAAAAATACCAGATGGTTCCTCCCCTAGGAGGAATATAAGGGAACCAAATAAGGATCAAGGTAAGGAATAATAATAATTAATAAAGACACAAAAACCGAAAATAAAAAGACAAGGACAAATTGGGGACACTTGGTGGGGAGGGGGGAGGGGGAGGGTTGAGGGAAGATGGGAGCACGGGGGACTGAGGTGATGGTGGACTGAGGTGACATGGTGATGGGGACTACATGGGGATTACAACTGATGTCAAATATATATACATAAAAAAATAAAAGAACATCCATCAGCGGGTTATTTGCAAAGCTGCAGAACATTAGAAAAGTAATTTAAAAAGCCATCTAAAAAAAAAGGAAAGAAATTGGTGTTCTGTGGAAGCCTCAAGACATGTATTTTTTTCCCCTTTGGGACATTTCCTTTGAAAATGACAATTGGCCTCGGATTATTGTTGGCAGGAAAGCGGGTTTAATGTAGCCTTAGAAAATGAAGAAGTTCCAGAGAGCTAGTAACTGACATCCAGTGAGCACCTAGTGTGACCCCAGCACCGTACTACAGACTCACACAAACTGCTCACTTCTCACACAGCATCTTTAGGAAGTGGGTGTGGGCACCAGCACTTGCAGAGGCTTACACATATTAATTAATGTGGCCACATTTACACACGAGTGTTGAAAGTGGTCATCTGGTTGACCTGGGAGCTGACCTGGAAATAGCGGTTTTTTACCTCTACCCTCTTCCGTACCAGAATATCCTTCTGTTCCTCATCCCTGTAAGAGCTACATCAAGGATGCAGCCTTGAGAAGGTAAGGTGCTACCAAAACCATCTGCCCTACATTCATGACTCTCTAGAATTTTTGGTGGGTGAGTATAGACATGTACTTGTCTTGTTGCTGCCCGAGGTGAGCCTTGTACATAAGTACCCCCCCCCCCCCCCCCCCCCCCCCCCGCCCCTTATTAAAGCTGCTCCCTACCAACTGGGAGCATCTGCCTCTCTCTTTTGTTTCTCCTTGTCTTCTGTATGGGTCAGTTTTGAATTTCCTCCTAGGGCATTCCTGAGGTTGTGAATCAACAAGTACGGAGGGACTGAGCCTGGATGAGAACTCAGGTAGTGAGACTTGCCAGGCCTTAATTTAACCTGGGGCATTTCTGGTACTTTCCATGCATTCATTACTGCCCCACACAAGCACACTCTTCATTTGTCCTCTTGAGAGGATCAGGGTCTCATTCTTTATGCACTGGATCCTTTACACCTGTTCAGCCTTGCCAATTAGTGAGGCTTTCCCTTGTCTCTATGTGAGGGGAGGTGGGGCACCAGAACTGGAATGAAATAGAAACAATCTGATAGTATTTCCCCCAAAAGGAAATATTTACACCCTGGATAGCTTCCAGACTGTGACTTTAGAATTTGTAAAGCTCTACTGCTCAAAAATAATTGGTTTTTTAAATTTAACTGACAGCTCAAGTCACCCAAAACGAGAATGTTTTAGATCACTTTCTCTACAAAGATAACAAAAAGATGAATTTAGCCATTGAAAAGTTATATAGTGACTTAAATAGTCTGCTTATCAGAGAAATGAATTATTTTAAGCACGGTAAAGCTCAATATTTTCCAATGATTATCAAGGGACACCCGGCACACCAATTATAAACAATGAAGAGGGCATGCATAATTTTAGACTTCTTTATTCTGTTTCTCTAACTGGTTCTGTCGCTAATTGTAAGAAAGTACAGCAAGGAGCTCATCACGGAGGGCGGAGGGTGGTGGTGGTGAGAGGATTCACCAGAGACAGAGTGGGGAGCAGAAGAGTTGGATTAACTGAAATGCACTGTTGAGGGGAGCAGCGGCAGACAGGAGAGGTCTGTTGTGCCACGTGGTCAGCTGGGGATCAAACTCGTGCTGCAGTGGCTGTGGACAGCTTCACAGTGCTGCACCTTAACCCCTTGTGCCATCAGAGAGGCCCCCAACAACTCTTAAAAACGCTCTATGGACGATTTTGGGAATCAATCCTGATGCCCAGCCAGGATGGAGAATTGCTTTCCTCAACCAATAACTCTGTTTTGATAACTGCCCACGTTCATCATCCCAGTCTTTTCCTTTTGACAATGCCAATGACCGACGGCCTAATTAGAGTCTGTGGTCGCATGCCAATTTGATTTCAGAAAGACCCTTAATAACTCACTTAGTGGGTTATTCTAGCAACTCTTAGTCACATGACTGCTATTTTACAGAACTGTTCATTATCATCAAAATAAGGACTCATATCTAAATTTTTAAAATTTACATAACATAATATAGGTGCCACGTATATAAATAACTACAATATGTTCATCAACAAAACTTGTAATCTTAACTCAGTTCATAATGAGAAGAATCGCATGTTAAGAGGTCTATATTTTGAGAATTGCTGTCTTAGAACTCAATCACGATGTGTTGATTCAATTTTACCCACTTAGGAATGATGTGAAAGACTACATGGTCTCAGCTTCAGTCATCCCCAGTAACAAGATCAGCTCCTCCTAGAAACATCCATTCTCCATTCCCCACCCCCTATTCCCACCTTCAGGCAATCTTTATCACAAATATCTATATCTTCTTTATTTCCCTCCTCATCCTCCCTACCCTTTTATTTCAATTCTTACCCAATTATTTCAGAGAAATTTCTTTCCTTTGTTCCTTTTGCAAGGCAAAAAAAAATCCAAATAGTATCCCCCAATAATTATAACCATATAAAAAATGTGTTTTCCAGTGTAATTAAGCATGATAAAGTACCAGTGTCATTTCTTCTAAACTCTAGAGAAAGCCAAGAATTCCTTTAAGAATCTTCATGAGAGACTCATCTGCCTCCTTTATCACCTTGAATTAAACATGCTTTTCCTCAAGTACTGTTTATTATTAAAAAAACATTGCTTTTTTAATTCAACATTTGAGTTGTTTTATTTCATTACTAGGTATTTAAGGCTCCTTTTCATGCCAACTTCTTTGGCAGTGAGTGCTCACTTGACCACATTATGTGTTGATGACTGATGATTATGGCCTGGCCTGGGAGGTAACCATCTCTACCTTTACATACAAAGTCACTTGGAGCACAGCCCTTCTAGAGGCTGAAAACTTCTATCAAAACTTTATTTTTAAAAAAGATAACCTTAGTAGCACTAGTAAGAACAGGAAAGTATAAAACAACATGCCCAAGAGATGTGACCTTACACTTTCATATTTTAAAGTAATTATATAAGCAGACATAACTGTCAAATAAAAGCTATGTATTTCTATATAAAAGTCTGTATAATGGATTAAATATGTACATATATTTCCAACTTAACAGCTCCATCTAGTAGCTCTAGTAGCAAAGAAAACCAACCAGCACTTGATAAGAATGGAAAGTCACAACTATGAAAGCAATCTGAGAAGACTTTACCAAAGGGCCCATCCCTAGAGGGGACAAGAAACCCAACGAAGGAAAGAGTGCAATATGCCACTGGGGTTTCACCAAGGCTGTTTGGTTAATATACTCTGTCAAGGCATGACTATCCGACTGTCTCAGCTCTTTAAAGTCCTACTCCAGTCAAGGCTTAGGAAGGAGGAAGTGACAGCAGCAGAGGTTGAGGTGACAGAGGTTAGGATGACGAAGTATTAGCATAGCAACCCAGACCAGAGAACTGGAAGAGACATCCTATTACTAGATCCGCATGCAGGACACAGGGTTATAGACAGACTCTAAGAATACGCTCTCTCCGCTAGTCCTTTCCCAACCTCTGAGAATCTAGCAATTGGAGAGAGGACAAAGAAGTGAAGGAAGGGAATGTAACTTACATTCCTACCTTTTTCTTCTTCACACTAATGGCCTTGAAAAACTGTGACACAAACACAACACACTGCTTTGAAGGCTCTGAAAGACCTTACAGCAAAATAACCCTCTTAAGACAATATTGATTTGTTGATTTGCATATGGTGCTCAAAACTTCTGTATCACGCCTTTCACACATACGTGCAAAAATCCTCCTAGGAAATGGACTGGCAGCTCTATCCCATAGGTCATTTTGAGTTTCCCATGGATCTCTAATATTGACGGGGTGTCAGCTCTCTATAAAGTTTCCAGGCCATGGTGGAGCAACCTGATTGTGAGAAAGTTCTTTGGGATCTTCAGCCACTATTACCACTTAGTGTTTCCACTAGTGGTTTCACCTTGAGAATGAGACAGGCAACACACCTGTTTCCTTCTCCTACACTATGGTTCTTCAGTAACCAAAACTTGCCTCTGCATCTCTCCATTTAAACAGGAAGATAAGGTTCAGCCAGTTTAAGGACTTGCTCAAGATCCAGAGTTATTTAAAAGTGGGTCCACGGCTAATATCATGTAATGTGGCTCAGCTACAGAACTGCTCTCAGAACCTCAACACAAACCCTAAACCCAACCGCTCACATGGATGCGGGATTTGGGGATATTTGCTATCTGTGCACCTGTAGACCCAGGTATTCTGGAGACCTTGGATGGCATGGCTGTCCTCAAGATGTGATCCCCTTCCCCGGAAGCTTACTGACATGCAGAAGAGCGGCCTCCAGCAGTCGTGGTGGAACAACAGGACCCTGGATTTGGGCAACACCTTATTTGAAGGGAGTCTCTGTAATGTGCCTGGATCTGTGACATATAAACCTAGAGACACCGAGGCAGCCATACTTGATCGACCACATGCACCACAAACACAGAAGAAATCAGGAAAGAGATGTTGGGAGGTGAGGGTACGGGGAGGGGCGGGTCACAGCGAAAGAGAGAGCAATGGTTGAAGAGATGAAAGACAGAGAAAGCATTTAAGTGGCTTTCCGGTCTCCAGTTTTGATGTTTTCCTTAGCCCAGTCACATATTTGTTTCTGAGTCTGCTAGACATTCCTGTACCCTTAGAACAACCCACCCCTTTTCCTTGCACTAGTTCAATCTGGTCTCTATTTCTTAGAACCCCAGGCTTCTAGCTAATACACTTCTCATGTAACACGCAGTGATGAGCCTGGTATTATTTTACCCTTCAAACCTGATTAGTTGCACGGGCAGAGGATGAATAAGAAGGGCATGCGGGTCTGGAAGGAAAAATATTAACTTAGGAAAAACTATTTCTCATTAAAAAAAAAAAAAGACCTTTGGTCCCACTGTGCCTATTATAAGCAATGGCATCCAAGGCATTTTTAAAAAAATTCTGTTTTGTTTTGGGCAGTACTGTTGTTGGTAAAGTTATATGATAATTGTCACCATTATAAATCCACATAATAAAACTCTCAGCTCGATCTTGTATTTTCAGTCTCTAAGGAGAATACCCTCAGGCTAAGAACAAGGGATTAGTTGAAGAATTGTGACCAGTCAGGGAAATCAAGATTTCCCCTGGCATCAGCATGCAGAGGAGGTGGTGGCTCCTGTGGGCCGCTAATCCACATCCTCCTCATTCACTTTCATGAAGGACTGGTAGACAATGTTTGATGTGGAAATACACGGGCTCCTGATACGCCAGACAGATCAGCCTCGTTACTGTTAAAGAGCCTCCATCCCCGTGTGGGCCCGGTGGAAGTGGGTGTGGCTCTCTTCCAGCCTGCGGCTGGGCAAGTGGCACCGACTTCAATGTGACCCACATTCTCAGGTTTGGTCCACACCTCCCGTTTTTCCAGCTGTCCCTCAGTCTTCTTCAGACCTGTACACTCATCCTCAGTGCCATCAACAGCAGGATAAACACTGACCTTCTTGTCGTTAAGGTGGTCCACGGAGCTACTATAACATTTTTCACTGTGTATGCACCTGAATTCACATAGTCCATCTGAGTGGGCACTGGTAATAGCCTCTCCCGTGCATTTCTCCTGCCAGCTCCCTTTGAAACAGATGGCTTGGGCATTCACTAGCACGAGTCCAGTCCTGCTCTCAAGCACACCTGCGAGCAACAGTTCCAGAATCTATTCATCTGTCTGCCTTTCACCCACTCATTCATCACCTTCCTGATTCTCCAGAGGCAAGCTGAAAATCCACAATGGCCTATTTAGGGCCACACGTTTTCTAAGTTGAAGCTGAGAATCCAGGGTGGGGCCTCCCTGGTGGCGCAGTGGGTTAAGCGACACACTATGAAGCAAAACACAGCCACAGCAGCGCAAGTTCAATCCCTGCCACCGGCCAGGGAGGGGACCCACATGGAGAGGCAGACCTCTCCTGTCTCGCCCGCTGCTCTCCTCAGCAGTGTATCAGTAGATCTGCCTTTTCTGCTCCCCACTCTGTCTCCGATGAATCCTCTCACTCTCCCTTCCCCCCACACCTCTTGCCTGTACTCCAGTTATTGTATGCATAAATAAATCTTAAAAAAAAAAGAGAGAGAACCCAGGGTAACAACAGAAGGTTGAGCTTCACATTCATGATGGCAGCACCTATACTCTGAAACCCCCACTGAGTTTCCTCAGGCATACTGAAACAAAGATTCCTGGTTACCGGTGCCACAGTTCTGCCTGTTCTCCAGGAAGATCGCTGCCATTGCTGGTGGAATGCTCAGGGGCGAAGTGAAGGTGCCTCCAGTGGGGACTGCTTTCCTTCAAGGCAGGACAGGTCAGCAGCAAGATGGGTGCTTGCTGAGCTCAGCTGCTCCACGAGGGGGTGGGCTCCTGCTTCGGTGCTCTGCTGGGTGGACTCCTGCTTGGGTGGGGGGCTGGGTGGTATTTACTTTGTTGACACAAGGAGAACATTTTACAAGAGCACCTAAGAGAATAGGCTCCCCCTTAGCTGGAGGAATGTCCAGGGAGGACGTGACAAAAAAGCACGGTGAGAGGTCTCAGACAACAGGGAAACCATCACCGTTGACATGCTGGGGGCCACACAACACCCTCCATCTACACCAGGGTATCTTCTCTGCCAGATCGCGAATCCATGACTCTGGCACCACCATATCCCTGCCTCCTAGCACTATATCTGGCTCAGAGTAGGTTCTTACTACTCGTCGAGTGAAGGTATGATCGGGCAGACAGAGGCACAGTGACGTGTGAGCAATCCCTAAATAAGGCAGATCCCAGGAGCTGTTCCAAAGTGTCTGTAGTGGGAAGGAGGCCCATTAATTTTCCAAAGTCATATGAATGTTCATTCACTCAGCCATTTGGGGAATGTAATTCAACATCTAGTCTGTGCTGGTCCCACCCAGTAGATAACAAGGTGGCCACTTCCATTGATAGGAGTTGGAAAAGGAATCTGTGCCTGATGCAGTACAGGGGAACACTTTAAAAACGATTTGAAACTGAGGAGACTGACACAGACCAACTTCTCAGACAGAAATCAGGATGCTGTGTTCTATCTAAGAGTTTGCCTGGGTGATTGGGAGCCCAGCCGGGACAAGCTTTCGGCTGCAAATGGAAATAAATGAGTTCCAGCCTGCTGCAGTAATTGAAATGCCCAGGCAGCTTCCATAGCTGCCCCTGGATAGAATATTTCAGTAATGAAAACCAGGTCTAGAAAGCCACTGGTGTATGTTGTGCAAACTGCATTCAGAGGAAAGGGCCGGCCCAATTTCTCTAGTCACGCCGTGGATTCCTGCTAAGACTGAGTTTCCTTAGACCTTGGATGCAGATCTGCCTCTCAAGCAAGAACTCAAAGACAAAGGAGCAGCTAGCAGAGACAGCATCTTTGGCAAGACCCTCCCAGGACCGACTGGGGCTGGTGAAATCTAGAGTAAGAAGTATTGGAAGACACATCTGCCTTTAAGGCCCCAGGAAATCAACAGGCATTTGATTTCACCTTCCTTACCAAGGGGTGGTGAGCTAATACTGGCAGGTGGAGGGTTGAAAGCAAACCCTAAAGAATCACAATAAAGCAACACATTGCACTGAAGCAACACCCACCTTTCCAAGGGCACCCCACACAGACACAAGAAAAGGTGAGTCCCATATGTCCTCCTCTGAAATAAGTTTTTAGATTAAAATGTTCCAACACGATCAAAAATTCAGGTTACCATAGACACTTCAACTGCATCAGTATGTTTACACTCAGGTGGTGTAAAGTTATTTAAAAAGTAGATTCCAGAGAGGTTTAAATTTGAATAAATTAAAATTTTTAAGATTACTGTAGTATTCTTAACCCGCACAGGGCAGGTTCTCTTTGATCCTGGCAGACGGGTAAAGAAGGAGTCCTGGAGCCCTCAGTGGCTTTTTCAGGCTTTTATTGATCTCTCTGCATAACTAGCAGTGAGGCAACCAGGTATATGGCAGGCAGGGGGTCTGGGGGTAAGGGGTCTGGGGGTAAGCTCCTAGTCCCCCGAAGGGTCAGAGAACAATCAGGTCTTTCCACCCTCCCACCACTGTGATGATGGACACCTGCGGTGCTGCGAGCATCCCAGGGTGGGCATGCGCAAGTGGGTGCACCTGAGCTTGACACAGGCATAAATGGGCAGCGTCATGAGGACACCAGGACCAACAGTACCGATGAGCAGCAGCAGTAGAAAGCAGCCAAGAGGGTGAGATGCGCCAGGGGCTGGGAGGCTGGCAGGCTCCCGGCCCCCATGCCTGTCATGTACCTGGCCACCTCTACTAATAAAAGCATGAAAAGCCACCGAGGGCTCCAAGACTCCCTTCCTTGACCTGTTTGCCCAGAACCATCCTGAACCTTGCTCCTGTGCCGTCTTTCCTGCCGCTACATCTCCCCCCCACCTCCCACCCCGGTGAAGCATCACTCTCTGGGCTCTCCAGAGTCCTCTAGTGCCTCTGCTTCTCTGCTACCGCTGCACCACTGCTGCTGCTTGTGCTGCTGGCATCCTGTGACACCGCCCTTATATGACCAGTCTCTCAGCCAAGGTGCGCCCACTTGCTCATGCCCGCACCCTATTCCAGGTGCCCACCACTGGGCATGCGTGTAGGACCGCAGGTGTCTGTCATTGATGCTAATGTCAGGCAGGCAGGAAAAACTGACAATTTCCATTTACCTTACAATTATAAGTAACATATGATCTATTATACTACTAAAACTGCTGCATAGTATTCCATACTACGAACATATCATATCTAGCAATTTTCCTGTTTTATTATTGAATATATTACAATTTTTAAAAATTACAAATGTTACAAAACTTAACTACCTAATGCATGTTTCCTTATGCACATGCCCTCACTTCAATTTTAGTGCCTTTTTGAAAAGGTTGACTTTGGGCGGTTGGTGGTCTCACAATGTCAAACAAATAAGGACAGTTTATTCCAGTTCAATGTGTCTGATCTCCACACATGCAGCGCTATGAAGAAAAAAGCACACCCCTGCCAAGACCCCAGCTTAATATATATAATACACACACATATAATTCAGCCTTTATTTGTGTGTCCAAACCACTGGGAATTTGGCAGAGTTCCAAGGTGGATGTAGCAGGAACTGCCTGAGGAATGTTTGTTGTTATTGCATCCTGTTCATCTAAGGGGGGAGGGGGTGCTCATTACCCACGATAGAGTAAAAGATGTGATGGAGATCCAAGATCATCTTGGCCAGATCAAAATCTCATTTCCTAAACTCAAAGCTTAGAAGGAAGTCTTTGCTCGTCCCTCCCCCACAACCGGCTAATGAGATATTAGGGCAACTTGGTGAGTACCACTGCTGGAATCAATTAGGGTCTTTCAACTTCATTGTTTTGTTTTCTTTCTCATTTCTTGTCTGGCTTATAACAATGTGAAAACCTTTTTGAAATTTCCTTCAAGGTAAATGTTTAAATTGCATTATGTCTTGGAGAAATTTAGTTATAACTGAAACTTAGAACTGAACAATGCTGGCTTTAACAATGCAATCCAATGTTGACTTACCATCACTTATATCACTCTTAAATAATTTCTCCCATAAAACGCTGTAGCAGCAGTAAAGGTGGCACAGGAGCAAGGTTCAGGATGGTTCTGGGCAGACAGGACTCCCTTCAGAGTCTTGGAGCCCTCGGTGGCTTTTCATGCTTTTTATTGTCAGAGGTGGCCAGGTACATGGCAGGCATGGGTGTCGGAGGACCAGGAGGCTGGCAGGCTTCCCAGCCCGCGGTGCATCTCACCCTCTTGGCTGCTTTCTACTGCTGCTGCTCACGTTGGTCAGTACTGTTGGCCCTGCATCCTCCTGACGCCACCTATTTATGCCCGTGTCCAACTCAGGTGCGCCCACTTGCGCATGCCCACCCTGGAATGTTCGCAGCTCTGCAGGTGTCCATCATCACAGCGGTGGGAGGGTGGAAAGACCTGATAGTTCTGACCCTACAAATGCCCTGCAGGAGTTTTCACCATTGTAAGAAGACTCAACTATGTCTGTGTTACTAATGTATCTGGTCACCTCATGTGTATGTAGGGTCTGAGAAAAGTCTTAGGCTTTTCTGCCCTCCCGCCACTGGTATAATGATGGACACCTGCGGTGCTGCACGCATGCCTAGGTGGGCATGCGCAAGTGGGCGCACCTGAGTTTGGACACCGGCTTATATAAGGGTGGCGTCATTAGGACGCCAGTACTGACGAATGAGCAGCGAGAGGACCAACAAGCAGCAGTGGCAGCAACAGTAGCAAAGCAGCCGAGAGGGTGAGATGCGCCAGGGGCTGGGTGGCCTGCCAGCCTCCCGGCTCCCTGGCACCCCTGCCTGCCATGTACCTGGCCACCTCTGTAATAAAAGCACAAAAAGCCACCGAGGGCTCCAAGACTCTTTCCTTTAATCCCGTCTGCTAGAACCATCCAGAACCTGCCCTATGCTACCTTCCTGCCGCTACATCATGCTTTTAAAACAAAATGCAATCTTTCTGAATTTGGAACTTTCCTAATGGATGGCTTTTTCAGTAATTCTGAGTTTCTCCTGCTTGTCACAAAAATGAATCTGCAACCAAAATTCCATGGCAAATATATATCCCAAGTGCAGGACTGAATTTGGACTTCTGTGAAAAGCTAGGAGGGGGAAATATACCACAGAGAATATAAAGCTTATATACAATACACAACAGGGAAAAAAATACAGTCTATTAAAAAGCACGATACACTTTATAGAGGCGGGAGGCCGCGGGCAGATAGGTAAAGAAGGAGTCCTGGAGCCCTCGGTGGCTTTTTCAGGCTTTTATTAATCTCTTTGCATCAGAGGCGACCAGGAACACGGCAGGTAGGGGGCTGGAGCCCAGGCGGGGGGCAGGCCTCCCAGCCCTAGCGAATCTCACTCTCCGTGCTCTCTAGTCTCTCGTGCCTCTGCTCTGCTGCTACTCCTGCTTACTTCTGCCTCTGCTCTTTCCTCTTCTTCTGGCCTCCCTCATGACGCCACCCTTATACACCCGTGTCTCAGCACCCATTTGCGCATGCCCACACCCTACTTGAGGTGCCCGCCCTCAGGCACGCGTGCAGGACCGCAGGTGTCATCATTGACACTAATGGCAGAGGGTGGAAAAGCCTGATCATTTTCATTTACCCTACACGCATATTGAAGTAAATTACTCATGAGGTTTGAATGATGCTACCAGGCCAGGCAAGGCAGGCGTTCTTTGGTGCCTAAGCTTTCATTTGAAAGTATAACAAAATTAAGTATCAAAACCAGGCCTGTCATAGCACTATGGTTTCTCACAAAAGAGCTATATATATAGGGGCCTCCCTGGTGGTGCAGTGGGTTAAGCAATGTACTATGAAGCAAACCACAGTCACCGCAGCACAAGCTTGATCCCTGCCAACCGCGGGGGGGAGGGGGAGGTGACCCATATGGTGCAGCAGACCTCCCCTGCTGCACCTGCTGCTCCCCTAAACAGTGTGTTTCAGTCAATCTGCCTATTCTGTTCCCCACTCTGTCTGGTGAATCCTCTCACTGCCCCCACCCTGTACCTCTGGCCTGTACCCCAGTTCTTGTATGCATAAATTAATCTTTTTTTAAAAAGCTATAAATATAGGAGGTTCCAGGGTTGTTTGGAAATTTCTGTATATTTTAAACCTTCTTATTAAATACAGATATAGAAAACACCATAAAATCAATGCTTAGTCCAGTGAGTTCTTACAAGGTAAACATCCTTATAAACACCACCAGGTTAAAAATAACCAGAACTTGACAGCCATTTCTAGAAGCTTCCTTATATGTCGCATTTCAACTTCAATCCCTCTCTTTTCATTAAAAGTTTAATTCTGAAAACTTAAGTTTCTGTATTACTAATCTGTGTAGCTTCTGTGGTTCCAATGCTATGGTTCAGGACCATTCCTGTTACCATTAAAAGACTGTGTAGTAAATTAAGACACTTAAAAGATCTATTTATACCTTTCTGTTTTACTGCTATGCATATTTAATAGATGCAGTCACAAGTGTGTTTCTTAATATCCTCGTTCATTCCCCAAAGAAAGGTGCGGGGCCATCACATGCTAAGAAATTGCTGCCACTAGGGGGCACTACATCCTTTTATGTTTTCAGACAGTGGAAGGATTGCTTCATGTAGTTCAGGTATCAACCGTTTCTATGAATGAAGTCACAGATGAACACGTGGGAAATCCACTGAGTGACTTCATTACCTTGCCACACATCACAGGCGAGATCTGCTGTCTTAAATTCAGTACCCCAAGGCCTCCAGAAATCCTGGTGAGTGTCAGGCTCTGCAAGACTGAACCTATATTTCAACAACTACTTTTCCACTAACAATCAAAGTCCATGAAATTGAGGGAGGGGGTCGGGAGTATTTAGAACAGACAAAAGGGCCCTGTTTCCCAGCGCAAATGAAATACAGCTGGTCTGCAGCTGTGCTACCTTCTCGCTGGACGTCACGTCACCCAACAGAATGAAACTCGGCGGTCACCACACTCGTTCTGAGGAATGCCGAACAGCCCTGGGTTCCGTTTTCTCACCTAGACCCACTGAACAGAGCCCATAAAAGGAGTGAATTCCCACAAGCATGCATCATCTCTTTTTACCCTAGTTTTTTTTTTAAGATTGAAAAAGGAAATTTGGTAACGAGTATGAGCCCTTTAATGAGAGCGGGGTTTTAGATTAAACTTGCTATCTTCGTGTCTCATGGCTATTTACTTTTCTTTGGCCTAATAATTGTCTGAACTGGTGGCTCAGGGGACAGACATGCAGTAGAGACAGCAGGCCAGCAGCAGGCATGTACACAGCGTAGTGCGGGTTCACGACTGGCCTCAGAACCAAAAGTCCAGCAAATGTGCCCAAGTGTCAACTAAACAGCCACAAAAGTGCCCAAGCGATGTTTTCACATTGTAAGTGTCCACTGTAATCTAAATTTTAAGCTAGAGATTTAAAAGACTATCTTGCATTCATTAAAAGAGTTTTTTGGCTCATGTCATTTTATTCCTATCATAGTATGGGTCTAAAATTTGTTCCGTCAAGTACAAGCTAACTTGGAAAAGTCAATAGAGATGAATAAATCTGGTTGAATCACTCTGAGAATGAAGGGCCTCCCACCGTTTCTTTTTATTAGAAAAGCACTGGTATCACCTCCAGGCAAATAAAAAAAAAAACAAAAAACTGTAGTTGCAAGTCTCACGTCAGAGTCAGTCAACAGTGCAGAACAGTTTTAAGAACAGGAGCCCTTAAACCGACTGCATCCGGACCAGGAAGTGGCTTTGGCAGTATGTTCACTCCTTAATGTTGCTTCCAGACCATGACTCCTCTGCCCTCATGGAAAGAATCATGCTGGTTCCCTTGTTTTATCCTTCCCAATCTCTGTCACCAAAGGCGCTTCTGGTCACTTCCTCACATCCACTGATGACTTCATCCCTTGGCCCACAGAATCCGTATCAAACCACCATCATCCTGGGTGACCTCAGTGTTCGTGCGTGACTCACCCAACACCTATTCCCACGGTTCCTTCCATCTCAGCTGCCCGAGGTCACCCCCTCCCGCATCACCCCACCAAGGTCTGGTCTCATCCTCAACTATGAAAAATGTTTAGGACAAAGGTCCAGACTTCACCACAGCCTCTCACCCTTCTCTCTCACAAGTTTTAGAATCTTCTCGAGCCCACTCCTCTCTGTCTTTATTTTCTTCTACTATAGCTCTCTTGTCCTTCCCTTCATCTCTTTTTGACTAAGACTGGTGAACACGGATTTCCAGCCACTGCTTTCTTACATTCTCACCTATCTTACCTCCTTATCTTTTATCTGCCAAGATCCTAAATCAGGGGTAAACAACCACCCTCATTTCCCAGGACTACACACTCTTTTTTTTAAAAAAGATTTTGTTTATGCATATAAGAGCTGGGGTACAGGCCAAATGGGTACGGGGGGGGGGGACAGTGAGAGGATTCACCAGAGAAAGAGCGGGGAACAGCACAGGCAGATCAACTGAAATACACTGCTGAGCGGAGAGGTCTGCTGCACCATGTGGGTCCCCATCCTGGCTGGGGATTGCACTCATGCTTCAGTGGCTATGGAAACCCCACAGTGTGATGCTCAATGCCTTGTGCCACCAGAGAAGCCCCCAAGACTATACACTCTTGTAGGATGCCATGCCCTGCTGGTGAAAACCCTAACACCATGCAGGTGACGCACGGCAGATCTATGGTCTTCCACCGCAGGTGACTCTCAACACTGTCTAGTTAAGTGCGGGTCCACTGACCCCTCCATGCGCACACAGGTGAGAAAGCAGTGCTGTGCACCAAGCAGCAGCAGGTAGTGTGCAGTGCTCAGTGTGCTCCGCGTGTCTATTTCAGATGAACTATGCTCACGCTCCCCATGAGCCAGGCATTTACCAGCTGATACAAGAAAAATGCAACCAGAGGATGTTCTGGCTTGTTGGCAACTGGGGCGGAAACCCGACCATCTACTCTCTAGATGTGACCTAAACATCTTACTGGCTTCTGAATTGGATGGGCCCCAGTTTATTATGGCAAACACGAGGGATGGGCAACCTGAGAGTGCGGTGTAGACTTAGCTCTTCACAAATCAGGGCTCAGCAGCCACAGGGTGGATTTTCTTTCACTTCCTGTGGGAAAACTTGTGGTTAAGTTGAGGTCATTGATAGTCTACCACTTGATTTACAGAAATGATCATTTTTTAAGTTGGTTTTATTTGATCTGGTCTAGAAAATGCTTGAGCCTCTATGGGCAGCCCTGTTAACTTGGACAGACCTGCAATCATTTTTATAAATCATTCAACCATCAAAGATTTGATTTGGTCTGCTTAATTTGTGCTGACCTCACTTCTTTTTACAAAGGCCGGGCCCCCGTATCCCCACCTACCACTGAGTCCTTCCAGCTGTGTCTCATGTTGCATTTTTCCAAGCACTTCCGTATCTCGCATCCCACGCTACTGAGAGGATGGGTATTGCCATTTCGTTATCGAGGATGAGGAGACGCAAAGATGGAAGGTCCAGTGACAAGGCCATGATGCTGCTGGATTAGAACTGGGACTCAGCCAGTAGTCATCCTGCTTCTCAGCTCTAACAGGCCATGTGCACCTGCCTTAGGCAAGAACAGAGTTGGCGAGGCCAAGAGGAGGACCTGTGGTTTCTCTTCGCCCTGTCCTGATTTATGTTAAATATGGACAACAGAGCCATGGATGAACAAACATGGATGTTGCCACAGAAGAATAAATGGTGCGCTGGTATTGAGGGCTTCCATCTGCGCTGGGGAAGACACCAGCTGTTCATCGTCAGCCCCTCCTCGCTTCCTCTGCCCCTGCCTTTCCCAGATCCTGCAGCTGGACCTATCAGCGCCCCCACCCTCAGGCTCCTTGCGACTCCATGCATGAGTCAGTGGAGACCACAGCGGGAAAATCCCTCCCTTTTGTCCAAGTGACCTCTGCAGCCTACGAGAGTCCACCAACAATCCCGGTCCCCAAATCCAGGCTTGACAAGGCAGGAGGAAAGACCGGGATTCTATCCTGTCCCTCCCCCTGGTTCTGCCTAGCATGAGGCCTGTTACCCTGCTCCAGGTTGGGAGGGGAGCTCCCTGTTGCCTGTTGTCCTTGACTCTCACCGGCTTCTTTCTCCTTGCTCATTCAGACGCTAGCTGTAGGCGGCCAGCTGTCCTCTCCCTGCTAGCAGTCCCTGCCCCTCTGGCCAGACATCCCATTGCTCACTAGTGCTTTTCTAGTGGCCAAAACCAGTGCCCCCTTGGCCGGTGGGCACCAGCTGCATATTCAAATTCAGCCCGGGAACTGGGCCAGTGACCCCTAGTTCCCGGGGGGCTTCCACCCAGATCCCTGCCAGTAAGCCAGTTGCCCTGGGCTTTATCCATAATGCTTTACATCTAGTTTCTTCCAGATACACCTCGACTTGCTTTAAGAAAATGCAACATAAACAGCTACCCCACTACATAATTATTACTACCACACAGGATGTTTCATATGTAAATATTTATATTTTTAACATAGTGACTTTCAATTGTATATTAGAAATATAATTCAGTTTATAAAAAGGAATCTCGTTTATAAAAACAAATATACATACTACTCTCTTTATGCTCTTTCACTGTCTCTTACCCACTTCCTATCTTCATTTCTCTTCACACACTACCCGATTTCTTTTTCAAACTCCAGACTTACTTACCTAACTACCTACTTCACATTTCCACTTGGGTATCCAATAGGCATTTCCAACATGTCTAAGTCTGAACTCTTATTTTCCCTCTAAAACAGGCCTTCCCATAGTCCTCTCCATCTCATTAAAGTGAAACTCTTTCCTACTAGTGGCATAAGCCAAGGTTATTGGAGAGTCCTTGACGTCTTTCTTTCTCCCATGTTCTATTTCTCAGTGAGGAAATGCCCTGAATGGTGCCAACACCTGCCTTCACTCACCACTTTCTCTAGAACTATCTTGGTGTGTCGTTTTCATCTGTCTCCTGAATGACCACATCCTCCCAACTGGCCTCCAGCTTCTCCTCTTTCCTGACCCTCACCAAGTTATCTCATCACGGCAGGAAAAATGCACCATTTTAAAAATAGGTCTGACTGTGCTCCAACCCTTCCAGCAGATTCCCAGCTCACTAAAATCAAGTCTTCTACTCCAGTATCCAGATGACTTAGAATCTGGTTGTGGCCACCACATCTGGTGCCATCTCCTGCCACTCTCACCCACTCCTCTCCTGCCACCCTGGCTTTCCTGTTGCTCCCTGAACACACCAAGTGTGCTCTCAGGGCCAGCGCTCTTGCTGTGCCTTCTGGCAGGCGTGTGATGCTCCTAGTGGTTCTTCCATAAGAGCCATCTCTTGTTTTGTGTCACAGCTCAAACACCGCATCATTAGTAAGACCTCCCTGCAGCACCGTCCTCCCCTGCACCTCCAGGCTCCTATACTGTAACATGGATGACGCAGCACACATCCACCATCCATTCTTAAATTGCCCCATCCCCTTAGAATGCAGTCTCCACGAGGGCAGAGACTGTGTTGCATTTCCTGTGCCTCCCCTGTCACCCAAAAATGTGTCTACCCCACAGAAGACGTTGAAAAAAATATTTGTTGACTGAATTATAAAAACTTGGACCCTCTTGTTTATTGATGACACTTGACAGCTTTAAGTTGTTCACATAAAATAAGTTTCACTAGTGTGGGCACTTTTGCATATAAATCAAAGGGACAATGGTTGTATGTCTCTGTTTTATAATTGAATGGTATGAAGCATAGAGTCCCCATTGTCCTCCACACGAGGGAAGTGCACATTTTGTTGGCATAAGAGGGAAAATCCTCAGCATCAGGAAAAATAAGAGAGTCGTGCCAGCAGGCAGTAAAGAAAAGGCTGTGTAGCTCTGATGTAGTCTCCAGGCCTCCCCCAGGCTGTGGCTGGCCTTAAACCCCAGGCTGAGCTTTCCCAAGGCACTGGTGGTAGCAGCCGAAGACGGGAGGCCTGCTGTGCCAGGCAAGCTCGCTGCTCAGCAACATTTCAGGTGCCTATACTGACCTTTAGCAACTGGAGCAAGGCTCTAGGACACAGATGATACCCTGAGGACGTGGGGTAGTATTCCAACAACGTTTCCTAATGTTAAAGTCATGGACAGACATACGGACAGATGCCAGAGGTTACCTGGTCTGCTTCACCAGATGCAGCTTCAGTCTCTGCAGCTGGGAACCACTTGCTCACTCCCCTGAGAAGATCGCTCCAAACTGGACCATCTCTAAATGTCGAAGAATTTTTCCTTCTCTTTCAGTTGACTGTTGCCTCCTCAAAACTGGTCTCCACTGGTTTGGGTTTTGACGCTGATTTCATGACTACTTGTAACTTTGTGCTTCCAGAGACAAATCAGAGGGCTGTTATGGGAGCACAGGCTTTTAAATCCTGCTGCTTACAATGTTAGCTATCAAACTGGAACTTTGGGGGAAAAAATTAACTGTCCTTTGACATGACAATTCTAATTCTGACCATCTAATTCTAAGAAACTCACATTCCTCCACTATAGAGTTTGGAATGTTATCAAACTCACCTCCCTAGATTTTGAATTAGGGTGATCATGTGCCTCATCCCCTACGTGCTGCTGTCTGGGAAGGCCTGTGGCTGTCCCTGAGAATGGCAGAATGTCCAAGCATGCCTGTGCCCTCAGTGAGCAGAAACCCTATCCCAAGAGCCTCTGCAACTGCCCGATTTACTCTTCCATGAAATGAGAAAAAAAATAATAAAACAACAATTTCACGCCGTTGTTTTTCTGGTTTTCTAGAACTGAAGCCAAATATACTCCTAATTAACCAATTAAAATTATACTTATGAAGAGCTTATAACAACGTGAGAAATACTCATGAAAATGTTAAATGAAAGTAAAAGTTAGATGGAGATTAGTTGCAACTACACAAAATCCATGAGCAAATCCCCCAATTATGTTTGGTATTGAGATTAAGGACTTTTTAAAAAGACATTAAAATAATTTAACATTTTAAAATATTTATTGAGATCCCTTGTCCCGGAAAATCTAAAGGAAAATATCAACCAATTATGATTTGGGCAAAATCCACCGAAGCGAACATTGCCAGTCCTCTCTGCTCTGCCATCTGATTTGTCAGCTAACCAGGAAAATGTGTCCTGGAAGTAATGCAAGACAGGGAGGAAACTGGAAAATGAACCTCAACTACAAAAAAAAAAAAATCAGATGATAATGGCTTGATTTAATTACTACTGCATGAATAATGACCGTTGAACACCAAGGGGAAGACAACCAGGTTCTATGGTTTCAGTCCTAAAAAGGTAGACCTCTGTTGGGCATATACATATCATTTTGGACAAAGAAACTACTGACATCAGAGCCATCCAAATCCAGATTGATATTATAGCTTGGAGTTAATTAACCGAATGGGAATTGTGTGTAAACTGAATTTTAAAACATCATCAAAATATGTAGATGACACTACTTCTGACCCGCTGCGACACCATGCCGACTATCTCATTTCCTTGGTGCACATGCTCCATTGCACGAAAAAAACCACAGGAGGTGGTAATGAAGTTTCTCCAGCGAGGGGGTGACGCAATCAACAACATTCAGGCAGGTGAAGATTTCTGCTTAGCTCAAGGTAAAGCAGGAAACTTGGCTGACTCCTTCAGCCTCTCGGGGAAAAGATCCAAGTGGTTCTGGCAACAGTCATGCCACAACTCAGCCGTCCGATTCAGCTGTCAAAGCAGGGGTGGCAGTTCTTTCTCTGGAGCGGCCTTGGAAAAGGTGGGGTTTCCAGATGGCCAGAAAAGCTACAAGGTGGACAGTATTTGATCTTCCTTGGACTCTACGGGCCTGGCCAGGAACACTGTCACAGGACTTCCAAGTTCTAAGGAGAAAATTTACAGCCATTGTCTTTGTTTAGATCTGTTAATCTCATTACCTCCTCCATTCCCAAGGGCGTCTACCCCTCAGATACAGACACTGAGAATTCCAGGCCGCTGTCTCCATCTCCTCTTCCCAGTGTCTACTGGGGAGAGATAACAGGATGAGGGATGGGAGATGAGGCCTGTGGCACCTGTTCCTTCTTGTTGTGGCTAAGTTGCCTTTATGGCTTCAGTGCCCTTCCCACGAAGCCCACAGACATGCCGTATTTCCCTTAGAACCCCCACATCCAGAGAGGTCTGGATGGGATGTCTAAGTACCGAGCCCTGTGAAGCCTTCCCCATCTCTGATCTCTGCTTGGCAAACCACCAGCTCTTCAGAGGAAAAGTAAAACTGACTGCAATAGTCTTCTTGGAGTCAAATGATTTTGAGGGCTCCTGAGCTTTCATTATACATCACAAAAAGAGCACAGTGAGATGCAATCAGAAGGAGGGGATCCAGTTTTTTATATTTTTAAATATTTTTATTTATGCATATGTAGTGGCAGGATGGTGTGGCACTGGAGCAGGGTTCGGGATGGTTCTGGGCAGACGGGTCAAGGAAGGAGAATCTTGGAGCCCTCGGTGGCTTTTCATGCTTTATTTAGTAGAGGTGGCCAGGTACATGGCAGGCAGGGGTGCCGGGGGGCCGGGAGGCTGGCAGGCCTCTCAACCCCCAGGGCATCTCACCCTCTCGGCTGCTTCTCTCTCTCTGTTGCTGCTCTCATCAGTTCTGTCGGTTGGGCCTTGCAGTCCTGTCTGTTCTGGCATCCTCATGACGCCGCCCATTTATGCCCGTGTCCAACACAGGTGCGCCCACTTGCGCGTGCCCACCCTGGAATGCTCGCAGCACCCCAGGTGTCCATCATCAGTGGTAGGAGGGTGGAAATACCTGATCAACCTTTACCCTACAGCATACAAAAACTGGGGTGCAGGCCAGAGGTACGGGGGAGGGGGTGAGAGTATTCACCAGAGACAGAGTGGGAAGCAGAATAGGCAGATCCACTGAACTACATTGCCGAGGGGAGCAGCGGGCAAGGCAGGAGAGGACTGCTGCACCCTGTGGGTCACCTCCCTGTCCAGGGATTTAACTAGTGCCATAGTGGCTCTGGATAGCTTGATAGCTCTGAGACTTAACCCCTGTGTCATCAGAGAGGCCTAGCAGTAATACTTTGATTCCAGCTCTGCCCTGACTTCTGGCATAAGTTCTGACTACCAGGTTTCAGATGAATCTTGTTCTACTCACCCGTCCTATTCCCAGCACCTGGAACCCTGGCCCTAAACTCTAGACGTGTGCCTGGGGATCCCGCTGGCAGCCTCTGGAGGATGCTGGCTTTAGTTTTCTTTTCCTTTTTTTCTTCTAAAGCAAAAGGGTCCTATTTTTATTGTACAGACCTTGTGTTGTCAATTCACAAGTGCTACCTCCCATCCATCTAAGTTGTTCAACCTGTTCATCTGTTTGGCCCTGGTTCAGTTACTATGATCTGGAATCAGGAGGAAGTCATGGTAACCTCCAAGTTTCTAAGCGATGCATTTCTATTACTGTCTCTTGATGTTTCCATTTTAGTTCTGGACCATGGACTTCTTGGACAGACTGCTGGGTATCTCTTTATGCACAGCTGAGTACAGGTCTTCCCTCCACCATCATCATGGAGCTTTCCTTCCTTTCCCCTTGTTAAAGCTTCTTTTAAGGAGTGCCCTTCTCTCCATTTAGACCCCCAGCCCCCACTGGCGCTGTATTTTAGGACAATAGGTTAGTCTTCTGGGCCGACGTTTTTACACAGCACTAAAACTGATCATGATCCCCTAGAGTCTTTCCCATCATCTTCCTTTCTCTACCTGTCTATTACACCCCTCACCTCACCTCACGATCCCCCTGTATTCAGCTGTACTGTTCTACCTGAAAGCTTTACTGCTAAAATGATTGGCGTTCTTAAGGTTCATTCTCTATCTCCTACTCATCACCACAAACACCAACTATAAGTCAACGATTTTGCATCATGGTTTTGAACTCTAAAATGTCATTCTCCCTCCAAGGCAACTAGGGTCTCCTATTAAAAAATAGTAAAGAAAACTCTGTGAAGTCTCCATTTCTTGTAAGTGCTTAAAGGTAAAAGATTATAAATAGATTGTAGAGTCAGAGAAATCAGGTCTTTCCACCCTCCCACCACTGTGATGATGGACACCTGCGGTGCTGCGAGCATTCCAAGGTGGGCATGCGCAAGTGAGCGCACCTGAGTTTGACACGGGCATAAGTGGGCGGCATCATGAGGATGCCAGGACCCACAGTACCGACAGTACTGACCAACGTGAGCAGCAGCAGTAGAAAGCAGCCGAGAGGGTGAGATGCGCTGGGGGCTGGGAGGCCTACCAGCCCCCTAGCCCCCCGGCACCCCTGCCTGCCATGTACCTGGCCACCTCTACTAATAAAAGCATGAAAAGCCACCGAGGGATCCAAGATGCTCCTTCCCTGACCCGTCTGCCCAGAACCATCTCAAACCTTGCTCCTGTGCTACCCTTTCTGCCGCTACAGATGTGTAGAAATTAAAAACAAAATTCTCTACACTTAAAGACTCCATTTTCAGCAAAGCTAAAACTAAGATGACAGATAGACTTTATTTCAAGTAGTATCAAAAATGCTCCTTAGTTAGCTATCATCGTTACCAACACTACTATGTTACGAAGGATCCTGAACCAAATATGAGAAAAGCAGGAACGAATTTCATGATCAGTCAGTGATACGCAGGACCAAAGCACGAGCCATTTATTTACTAAACCCGGAGTGGTCTCTTGTAGAGGCTTTGGAACGGTATCTCAGTTCAACTGTGAACCAGCCACCTGGGTCTAGGCAAGTTTGACTTCCTTGGCTTAACATCTCATCTATTAAAACAGTGATGCAGTGTCACACCTCTAACAGTGATGAGACTGATGTCATATTTGTCCAGAGTGCTTACTCTAACGTGAAGTCCATACTAAGTACCCAGTAAACACGAGTTCTTAGGATAGTAGTTCTTTACTCCTATAGTCAATTCTCAAATGTAAATGCCCTGAAATATGCTCCTCTGATTCCAAGATTTGTTATCTCTTTGCCAACCAATAAACCTTGCACTCCTGTGTGGGCGGTGCTGGGCAACCGTCAGCAGATGATGAACACAGCATTTCTGTCCAGCCATCTCCCCAGTGCACACTCCGCACTGACAGGCATTGGGGACTCTGAGAGGTTCCAGACTGAATTCTCAGCTTCCCCTAAAAATAAGCTCACAGACTGAGTCACCCCTTTATTCCCAGGCTCCTCTGAAAGTTGAACAGGATGTCACAATGTCCAGAAATAGCCTCCACATTCCAACTCTAAATTGGTTTCCATCGGCTCGAAAGCTTTCAGCTGAACTTGGTTAAGATGCTTCGCCAGAGTTTCAGCTCAAAGTGATGATTTGAGTGATGAAAAAGCTACAAGGTGACCCTGCACAGAAGGCATGGAACGGCCTTCAGGGATGTACCTGCACCGTCGGCAACAGGGCCTGGCAGAGGGACCGTGAGTGCCCTCTGTCTCATCTCCCCTCCGGTCTGCCACTGGAGCAGTCCCTGATAAACCTCAGGCTCGGCGACCCCTGTCACCCATGGGACCTGGTGGTGTCCCTTCCTGGCGCAGCTGGCCTTCCATCACCCAGTGTCCCTGTTCTCTGAGCCTTATTTCTCAGTGTGTGCCAGCCTCACCCAACTCCTTGTCACTTCCCAAGGCTGCTCCAGTCTATCACAAGCCTTGTGTCTTTGCCCAGGCTACAACTCTGGTCTAAAGCAAGGAATTCCCACACTTCGATCACTCTCACGATGTCTAGGCTCATTTTTGATCTCTTGGGGGAGGGCTGGAATTAGACCCTGGAGAGAGCAAGGGGATCAGTGGATCTCTGGGGTTTGGGCTACCTGGACCACTCTGTGAGACACAGGGAGAAATGGGGGCGACAGGTAGGCAGCTGGGGTGTTGAAAAGATCTGGTGTAGAGACACAGGTCACGTCTCCCACCATGAGCATGGAGGCATCGTTCTGCAGAGCTTCTGTTTTCTGTGAAATAAAATGCAGAAAATATACTCGTCCTGCATATACTTGTCTCACTGATGCCCCAACAAGATAGTGGAAGTGAAGAATTCTGGAAACTCTAAAAAGCCCTGAATACAGGAGGAATGTTTTGTTCACTACTGATGGCGAGTAGGCGGACAGGCCAGGGGCCTGAACAGAACCAAAACACAGGTGGTGCTGAGCTGCCATTCTGAACGCCTGTGATTACAGTAGTGACAGCTTTGCCTCCTGTTTTGGGGGGGCGGGAATGTTGAAGATTTTTCCATCACATCTTAATGTGAATGTTCTGCACCTTTCCAGATAAAAGGCTTTAACTAGAGACAGAGGGTTACTGAAGGTGGTAACAGTAAGTCAGGGGTGTGAAAAAGAGGCAGAGGCTTGAGGCATTCGTGACAAAAGGCAAGCACTTGTAGGCCCTGGGGCCATTTCTCTTGGGACACGATTTCTATTGCCATAGCCAAAGCAGAGGAGGGGACAAATGGCCACTGCTATAAGCTGTAAGTGCCACCTGCCACCTGTGCTGGGTTGAGGTGTACACCTCCAATAAAAGTACACCGAAGTCCTAATCCCCACTACTTCAAAAAGTGACTTCATTTGGGAACTGGGTCTGCAGAGGGGCCCAAGATACTAAACAGGCTGAAGTTTTGCCTAACAGGTTAAAACTGTCACCGATTTTGCTTAAAGTCCCCTGTAGTGGCAGGATGGAGGGCGGCACTGGAGGCAGGGTTCAGGATGGTTCTGGGCAGACGGGTCAGGGAAGGAGAGTCTCGGAGCCCTTGGTGGCTTTTCAGACTTTTTATTTAGTAGAGGTGGCCAGGTACATGGCAGGCAGGGGTGCGGGGGGGCCGGCAGGCTGGCAGGCCTCCCAGCCCCGGGCGCATCTCACCTTCTCGGCTGCTTCTCTCTCTGCTGCTGCTGGTGCTGTCGGTTGGTCTTCGCAGTTCTCACAGTTCTCGCGTCCTCATGACGCCGCCCATTTATGCCCGTGTCCAACACAGGTGCGCCCACTTGCGCATGCCCACCCTGGAATGCTCGCAGCACCGCAGGTGTCCATTATCACAGTGGTGGGAGGGTGGAAAGACCTGATCAGCTTTTACCCTACATCCCCCCAAAAGCTTTGACACTATGTAAAATGTACCAAGGAAGGCAGCAAATGGGAAATAATGAAATTATGTAGTCTTTGTCCTCTGGAAACTTATAATGAATTGGGGCAGAGAGATGGCAAGTTACATTCTTTACTCCATTCCTTTTGCTTCCTGTGGTTTGTCCCCATCAAACCAAGGACAGCACCTCCACTAGCCCGTGCAGCCATTCTGTGAGGTTTGGAAAGATCCTCCTTCCTCAAGGCACCTTTCCGAAACCTACCGGACAACAGCCCTAGCAAATAAATACACAACGCAAACATACCCCGGTGACTGGAGCCCCTGGGCAGTTACACCTGTAGGCCTGCCCGTGATGGATCTCTACAGAGATATTAGTGGGGAAAAGCTCTGAAGACACAAATCTTTCCTCACAATCCAGCTGCAGCGTCAGTAGATCCTCCCCAGTGTGAGAAAAGGCGACTACCCATCAGTTAGCATCAACACAGGAGATGAAAACTACTTGGCATCCCAGGCTTCAGACTTGACCCTTTTCTGAGAAAATAGACTTGTATTTTCATTGGGGAGTCTAAAAAAGAAAAGGCTTCAAAGATTAAAGGAATCGATCCCCAGTGCTAAAAGCCCGGAGGGTACAGCCGGCTAGCCCTTCCATTGCATTCTGTTATGTCAGTGGTTCTGCAAAGGGGTTTTTTACCCCCAGGGGTCATTTGGAAATGCCTGGAGACCTTTCTGATGCTCACCCTGGGGACTTGGGGCTGCTACTGGCAAAGAGTGGGTATAGACCAGGGACACGGCTCACAAGGAACGGTACAGCTGCCCGCAGCAAAGAATTATGGGGTCCAAAATGTTAATAATGCCACAGTCGAGAAACCCTACGCTACATGGTTGACTTTCTATTCCCCAAGCAGCGGCTCCAAAGTAACCCAGATGGAGGTAGCTGAGGTCGGCATGTGCGTGACCATGAGGACAGAAGTCGTCCATCGACAGAGCGAGCAACCAGGAGTGTCCACACGCGGCTCGCCCCAGCACAGTCACGTGGCCAGCCCAAGTCCCAAGTCAGCCTGATTTCACAATGATGGCTCTGCTAGCTCTCCAGACCTTGGGCAACTAGAAAATATTTACAAAGATACAAAGTCCCTTTGGAAATTTGCAGAGATAAGACTCGAAATTGTAGCTGGAACAAAAGAAGGAAAGGGGCAGGAAGGAAACACCTGTTGACGAAGAGAAACCAGAGGGGACTCGGCTACCAGAGGCCACCGGCAGCTTTTACCTGCTGGTCCCTGCACTTGCCAGTCGAAGCACTGGCGCCCCGGGCTCCGGGAAGTGAGGACCCTTGGCGAAGGGCTACCAAAGGACAAGGAGGCTCCTCAGACTTCCTGCTCGTACTGAGGGAATATGGCTCTCGTGTTATGCGCTCCCATTCTGACCCTAAAAGTCCCACAGGAGATTAGAGGGAGGGGCCTGGCAATTTCCAAGGTTAAAGAAAACATGATCTGGAGAATAAGCAGGGCTTTCCCTCTGCTCTCTCAGCCTCTGCCAATAAGAAAAAAAAAATGGTTTTAAATATAATGGCCTATTTTTAGATGGGCCAAACCATTACCTCTAAGAGACCAGCTTTTCTGTTTTTTTCAAAAGAAAACAACATGCATTTGGCTTAGACAGCGAGAATACAACAGAAAGTTCTCCAGCAGCAAAACGTATATGTGCGCTCTTTTGCAACTCCAGGCTTCCCATCTTGGTAACCCAGAAAACAGTGAAAAGGGTGTTGGATTGTTGGCAATGGGGAACATGTCTATGGCAAAGATTCCCAGAGCTTTGATGGCAAGTAGGACTCTCTTTACGATGCATCATCCAGCTATGAGTTGGTGAAGCTTCTACAAAGAGTCAGATGGTGAGTATTTAGGTTGGATGCCACCTGGTCTCTCTTGGAACAATTCAACCCTGCCACCATAGCACAGCAGCCTTAGACAACCTGCATGTGAATAGGGGTGACTGTAGTCTAACAAAACTACGTGTGGACACTGAAATCTGAATTTCACGTAATTTTCACATGTCATGAAATAGTCCTTAAAATATTTTTCCCGACTATTTAAAAATGTAACCACCACGTGTTGGTTCCTGGCCTCACGGAGCCGGCTGTGAGGCAGACATGGCCCTGGGGCTACTGTTTGCTGATCTTCCTAGGTAGAAAATCAGAATTTCCATCGCTCTTCATTCCGAAGCTGTTATATAAAATTGATTTCCTTTCTTGTCTCCATGTGATTCTGAGATCACACTGGCAAAACTGATGAATGAAAAAACAAGACAAATACATCAACTATCACGGCTCTCTCCACTGAAATGTACAGGCTGGGGCCCACGCCGTCACAGCTATTGGCCTCACTTTGCCCATCCTGTGCACCGAGTAGCTGTCTGGTCTGCTGAAGGCCAGCTTTCCAGTGGCATTTTTAAACTCACCCCGGGTGAACAATCTCCTAGTTTAGTCTTTGCAGTTCTGTATTATTCAGAGGTTGAGCCAAGGAGTCGGGGGAGGTATAAGAAGAGCTGGTAAATGTGCTAATTTCTGAAATCCAACTGTCTTCCTCCCTAAACACACATTAGGCCATTTCTTATTTTCCAGCACATCTAGTGGGTCCCAAAACATTTCTTGAAGACACAATGTATTAAAAAGGGATTCTTTTCCTCCCAATACATAGCCTGTCTCCCTGCAAGCATGACTGTTTTAAAACCAATACGTATTTTCTTACAATGGAAGAAATGAACACAGACCTAGAAAAAGTGGGTTCTGACCTCAGCTGTGAATGCAGCTTGTATGTAAAGGGATGAAAGTCTGAAATTCTGATAAGCAAAAAACAATTTTTTTTAATGTTTGTGGAAAATGGGGCATGCACTACTTTTATTTATCTTTTAAAGATTTATTTATGCATACAAATACTGGGGTGTAGGACAGAGGTGGGGGGGCAGTGAGAGGATTCCCCAGAGACAGAGTCGGGAGCAGAACAGGTGGATCTACTGAAATGCACTGCTGAGGGGAGTAGCGGGCGAGGCAGGAGAGGTCTGCTGCGACAGGTGGGTCCCCTCCCTAGCCAGGGATTGAACTCGTGCTGCAGTGGTTGCGGTTTGCTTCATAGTGCGTTGCTTAACCCACTATGCCACCAGGGAGGTCCCTGCACTACTTTTAGTTGCTAAATGTGACAACTCTGCTAGAGGAAAGTGAAAAGTGAGGAACAGAAGATATGTATTGGGGAACAGTCATCAGTATGGGGGAATGTACTCATTGTGAAAGTCATCCCCCAAAGACTGGTACCCCGAGTTCCCTGTTCTGGCCAGCCGTCCTACCCCTAGGTGATTTATTCTCAGAATCCTTAAAGTCGCGGTGCAAGGTGGGTACAAGCAGAACTACTTACATTCCAGTGCTTGACAGTTTTAAAAACATTGTCTCCTGGGTAAATTCTGCGAATGATGGAACTAAGTGTCCTGCATCCTGATTGGCTTACACAAATCTACATGAAATCTATTGTGCTAAAACTCAGAGGAATGTACATCCACGTGGTTACTTTTGCCCCATGTTAAATTTTTTAAAGTGCTTTTGGATTGCACTTTCTTGCAGAGAACTGTTGGGTACAATTAGCATACCAGGTAGGGAACAGCAGTCCCAGCTCCTACCAAGGCTATGGTTTTCTTACAGGGTCCCTGCGCACAGGCCCTGGCTTCTCTTACAAATAAACTCTGACAGTCCCACCCCACCCATTTGTCCAACATGTCCCTTAGCTTCAAGCTTTTACCCCAATCCTCCTCAATACTAGTGACTTTCCACGTCAAATAAAACGTGCTGAGGAAGGCAGAAATGGAAGGCTGGTGGCTCTGAGTGGGGGCTGAGTGGAGTAGGGACTGAATCCAGCCCACACCGTGTGACGACCTCGTCTTGTTTGCCTTGACCCTCACAGTGCTTATATCGTTGTGAACATTTAAACATCAACCAATTTCCTTCAAAAGCTGGACTTCCAGATTCTCTTGGAAAAGTAAAGATCCTGGGTTTATATTCCCACAAAGCAACAATCAGCTGGAGTCCAGTGTAGCCGACCTCCTTAGGAGCTGACCCCCCCCAGGTCACCGTATCAAGTTAGCCTGGTGCACATCTTGGACCATAAGGCCGAATGGAAGGCAGCGAGTTCGGGACTTCTGGCACACGGCATATGGGAGGCTTTCCTCCATCCCCCCAAAAGAAGCTACAGGAGGAAGTTACTGTCCTTTACTCTGCTTTCTGAGCTTGGGATACCCAGTCTCCCTGTAGGGGAGATGTCCCACTCCTGCTAAACTATTATGCTTCCAGTTTTTCTCGGAGGACCCAGGCTTTCCAGCAGTAGGAGAGCCGGAAACATCCATACATTGGAGCAGAGACATGACAAAAGAGAGCTGAGGGCGGGGACACGAGGGTAACTGAGCATTGAAACGACGTTAACCTGCTCTGTGTCATCAGAGCAAGGACTTTCTCTTCATTCTCCCTCTTCCTCCGATACTGAAATGGGATACTGGGGTAGTTATCATTCTCACTCCAGTGTGAATAGGATGGGGGTGACCAGGTGACCTGGGTCTTCTTCGTAGTAGCTGGAAGGAGACTATATTCTACAGTCAGCCTCTAGTTTTTATGGAAAAACTTCACTGACCCATTCCTCCCCGAGATTTACTCCGCCCTTTGTTAAATATCCTTTAGCATCAGTTGTTGAGTTGTACTTGATAAACAGCGCTAAATCCCAAGGCACATGCTCAGATATCACCGTGCACGAGCAAGGGTACCTACATAGCTGGACAAGAAAAAGGAGGTACGGAGGGGATGGGCTTCTCACTGCCCCCCAGTGTGCCTTTCTTTGCCAGGATAAGCTCTATTTTCTCTCCAGGTGACCACTATTGACTTCCTTTTTTTCACATCTTTTTTTCAACTGGTCATTCCTCCCTCCCCCTGGCTTAACTGAGGTCTGAGGTACCAATAACAACTGTATATACTTGCAGTGCACATGTTTTCATATTACTCCACAAATGATTATCACAGTCGAGCTAACATATCCATCACTTCACACAGTTTCCATTTGTGTGTGTGTGTGTGATGACTGTATATGAAATCTACTCTCTAAGCAGATTTCAAGTACACAATACATTGCTATTAATTATATTTATAGTCACCATCATTCGTCTTTTAACTTAAAGTTGTACCCTTTGATCACTACCTGCCCTTTTCTAGTAACTACCATTGTACTGTGTTACTACAAATTTCACATTCTTTAGTATATTCTATATATGGATTCCACATATAAATAAGCTCTTGCTATTTGTGACTTTTTGCACCAGTATAACTTCCCTTGGAATACTATCCTCAAGAACCATCCATATTGTCACAATCATAGGTTTTTCTTTTTTTTTTTTTAAGACTGCATAGTGTTCCAGTGTGTGTGTGTGTATGTGTGTGTGTATAGTCATGCATCACTTAACAACTAGGATAGTTCTAAGAAATGTGCTGGGTAATTTCATTGTTGTATATAACATCATAGAGTATAATTATTAAACAAGCCTAAAGAGCAGAGTCCACTATACACGTAAGCTATATGATATTGCCTATTGGGAAAACCACCACACTTGCAGCCTATCATTGACCAAAATGTCATTACGTGAGGCATGACTGTACATCCATACCTCGCTTTCACTTCTTCTCGTGCGTTTATCTGTCAACAGACCCTGAGGTTGTTTCCTGGTTACTATGAATAATGCTGCAGTGAAAATGAGTATGAACATGTAGATAACTAAGACAGTGATTTTATTTCCTTCAGATACATAACCCAGAAGTGGAATTGCTAGATCATATGGTAGCTCTATTTTTAATCTGTGGAGGGAATTCTATACTCTTTTTCACTTCCCAGATCCTGTATGTCTCAAAGTACTCCAGGGGCAAGGAAATTTTTGAATAACTCTCTACCCTGTTAAAGCTGGCTGGTATTATCAGCCCAAGTTGACACCTCAGGTCACAGAAACGCAATGCTTAAGAACAACCAGGGACCCAAGGAGGTCACCGAGTTGACCCCAAGACTCTTAACCAGCAGGCACCTCTCCTAGATCCCAACCTCTCTATCACGTCACATCCAAGACACACGTACTATCATAGTTATCTCAAACCTGAAGCACCGTGTGGCATCTATTTTCCTTAAAGTTGTTAGCATCATTGCTCAAACTCAGAGAAGAAGATCCCTGGCCTACAACCAAAGGGGTTAAGCTTTCAAGCATATGTTTTTCTCTTAAGAATAACATTTTTTGTAACCCTCAAAGTTTTGGGTTTCAGCCTTGAATTTAAAAATAAAGTGAATACTCAGATGACTGGTTATAATTTAGAAGGGGGGGGCAGGGAATCCCACCCACCTAGCATAGTAAGTAAACCAGTATAATTCAGCAAAAAAGTCAGGGCAGGTTTTACAAGTGCCTTGGAGAAGCTGGTAATGCCCTGACTGACTAGAGCCTGGAAGCCCTCAGGGGAATGAAACAGGCAGCCAGAAGGGGAATGGCAGGCAGGGAAGATGTGCTGTGAAGTCTGGCCCTCAGGCCTTCTCTAGTCTGTCTTTGTCAGGGACCTTCATCTGGCTTTTCTTCTCCTGTCCATCTTGTATAAAGGGACGGCACCAGGTTCCCTATCCCTTTCTTCTAGCCAAGCACATGTAATGCTCTAGAAGCACTGATCCTAGAGTCAAAGGCAAACCCCAATGTATTTTTAATGTACCTTTAAGCATTATGTAAATGGGCTATACACACCTCTCTCTCAATCTCTTCTGGAACATTTTAATTCAACGGGAAACTAATGAAAAAGGCTGACATCATAACTAACCAAGGGTATATGTGACTCCAACACGCACCACCCCACACAAAACTCTGCTTCTGCTGGCATTTCCTGTCAGAAATAGGCCTCAGCTGTGTGGTATTTTCCCAAACCCACAGCTCTCAGGAGCGAACTTTCCTCTAAGAGGTACCTGGTGCTGTGTGGTCATCGCCCACAGTCTGCCATGTTCTCTTAGACCTCATCCTGTGCAGTGTGGCTTCTGTGCCCTGTGCTTTAAGACAGTGAGAGTCTGGCTGAGGCAGAATCCTTTTAAAAATAAATAGTCTGGTCCAACAACGAATGCTACAAATAAGAGGGAGGGAAGCCTGGACCACACCTTTGTGAGAACAAACTTCTCTCTGGTTGCCAACGACAGGCCCTGCTTACGTACACAGACTAGCTTAGCGGACCTTTCGCCAGCATTAAGTAAGGAACCTCGGTTGCTGCTTGTCCTGGTCTCCCACTGCCGCAGCCACAGGAGCAGCAGCTGCACTGCCAGTCGGCTGCGCTGGAGAGGCTGCCACAGGCTTGACCGTCTGATTGGCTGTGGACCTCTCCATCTACAGAGCACATAAAACGGAGGGTACTGAGGGCATCTGCACCGCTGCGTGACTCGTCTGACTGGTGCCCTGGATGCCTCCCCATGCAAATTGTGTAGCCATAGTTTTGTTCAGCCAATCCCAAGCGTCCAATCCCAAACAGGTGTCCTGAAGTGACCGACACGGGAAATTTCATTTTATTTGAATATATTTTTAAGAAGCCCCCAAGTACCTTTTGATCATCCACTTGACCTGAGAAGAACACAATTATCTCACTTGCAAACTGACCCCAGTGGGCTCTCACTCATTAAAACTGAGTGTGGTCTTTTATTCTATCTCACGTCTTCAAAGTACACACAGCTCGCAAACACCCGGGCATCTCACAGAGGCTGTGTGGCACTGATCGATACCCAGGCCGTGCTCTGCCTTCACCATCAGTCTCCGACCACTTCAGCAGGGGCTTTCAACATGTCTTCCCCAGAACAGCAGCTGCAGCCTGGAACAGTGTCTCCTGGGAACTTGTTAGAAACGCAAATTCTCAGGCCCATCGACGTCTGAGAGTGGGGTCAAGAAATCTGTGTTTTAAGGAGCCTAGGTGATCCTAATATATTCATATTTGAGAATCACTGTCCTACACTACATCTGGCAAAATGCTAAGTTTAATGGCAGGTACTGCTGTGACCAGAAGTTCTGAGCCCAGTTCAGTCTCCCCACATTGTCTGTTGTTTGCAGCTGATGCAATCAAAATCGTTTCACCCCTAGTGACTGATGGGCTTAGATTTGCATACCCTGGCTACTACTCGCAAAGATTCTTCTGTAATAACAGGAATTTCCCACATTAAGATACCGATTGCCTTTTCTATTTTTCTGTTGATTTTGAGAGAGCAATCATCTACATAGATGCGAGTATCTTGAGTTACAACAATGTGAGTGACAGCCAGAGGCTTCGTGTCAAAAGGGGTGGCATATACACAGTTTCTCCAACGATCCAAACATTTGGACACCAAACTCACAAAGCTCTGGGTAGAAATGCATCCTGGTTCTGAAACCTTATGAAAGATCTAGGAGGTGCGGGCAGGATGACTTCACAGTATTTTCACGAAACGCCAGTCCGTGGGTGCATAAGGAAAGCACATTGTAAAGTTCAAAGCACCACTGCAGCTGGAGGTCACGGAAGGTGACCTGTTGGTCAAAAAGACTTTTATTATGCCCACAATTATTTTTTAAGTTTCAAACTAGTTGATACTTTTTTTAACATGGGCGAGCTCACATTTTTCAAAAGCAGATTTCTAGCTTCTCACGAACATGAGAAGATTTGAGTTGATGTGACAACACAGGACCCACGTCGTCACATGGTATAAATTAGCTGTATCTTAACTGAGAAGTGCCATCTGCTCTCCAGGGCCTCACAGTTCCCTGCTGAGTCCATGCCACTCATCTGTGCTACGTGCTTTTTTGGGTTTTTTAGGTCTGTAATACCTGCTTGCTCTAAACAAATCCCTTTTATTGGTGTTATTACTGTCCTTATGCTTCAGAAACTCTCTGTAGTTACTCTATTCATCTGAAATTTCCCAGCCTGGCAAAAATGTTAAAGTGAATAATGCCCTTTTCGTTCTCTGTATTCAGGTTGTGTTTAAAGATGCCTGTGTTGACTTGTTGATTCACTTAACTGTAAATATAAAATGTTTGCTGAGCATTTACAGTGTCCTTGAGCTGATCACGTCTCCACAAATCTCTGAAATAACCTTCACCGCGGTCCAGGAGCTAGTAAGCATCATCATCCCCATCTTACAGATGAGGAAACTGAGGGACAGCAAGGTCATTCAGATACTGGTGGAAAAGCCAGGACTTAAGTCGAGGTCTTCGGGCAGCAAATGCCATGCTTCCAACTCGCCATACTGTGTGAGGCACTGACAGGCCCGGGGTCCATTATCTCTGTGCCCGATGCCCATTTGCTGTCTTAGCCAGCACACCGCAGGATGCACTCTTCCTGCCGACCAAGTTGGTCAACACCCCCAGCAGGGGTCAGCAATGAAATGTGATCAACAACGGTGGTCGCAAAAGGGTTGAACAGCCCTTCCAAAAATGTGCAAGTGCCTTACTGAACCCTACTGTTCCTCTATATATTGGCAAATCACAACCCACAAACTTTCTTCCTTGGCTGTTTAAAACATGGGCACTATTTCTCTGGGCACTTGCCAGGACAGCTGCTCTTTGTCCCCACAGGCTAAAGTCTGAAATACTCAGGACAAAACAGAGAGCAGAGGGTTGTATGACCTTTGTGCATGTTTGTGTAAGGCCTGCCTTGGCACTCCAGACCCAGCAATGACTCCAAACAGGCCCAAACTGTCGCCTCGCTGCTGGCCACGCTACTGTCCTAGGTAAGCTATTTTTTAGATTATAACTTGGAATTTTAGAAGCAGAGCATCACCAGTGTCTCTGAGAGGGAAGAAGATAACAAACAATTGGCCAAGATCTTCAATTCTGGGCTCCTTTACCAGGTTCACAGAAGCAGGTTCACAAGGGACACGTGTGGGGATGGTGCCCACAAGAAGAATCACAGTGATTTTTATTATAGCGTTTGGGTTGGGGTTTCTAAACTAGCTGAGGGATCCCTGACCTGGGAATCTAGACTGGGCTGGATCACATAGAAATCATAGCAAAGACTTTTGCTCAGGTTATGCAGGCCAAGCAAAGTGACCTAGATCAAAAGCAGGCTGACTAGTCTCCTTGGCTCCTGGTCCCCCACTCTAACTCTGACACTCACGGCTTCATCACTGCAAGGCAAGAAGGGGTATGACAGACGAACCCTAGGAAACACCAGTGTGTTTCACTGCAAGTGAAGAGCTGAGTCAGCCTTAAGCTGCCTACCCATGCCCAGGTCTTCTCAGGACAGAGAACAGGACCAGGTGGAGGCCCGGAGTCTTGAAGCTGCACCCTCTGGGTAAGAGCTTCAAGAAGCAGAGGGACCTAAATTGAGATGTGAAAAAGACCAGATTCCATGAAGGCACATCCAGGGCCATATACATCCAAGCCCAACCCCTTCCTACCCACCCCAGAACTTTAGCTCAGAGAGATCTGAGAGAAGCTCCATCCCACATCACATCACCCCTCCATGGCCCGATGCGCCACTAACACAAGGAATTGGAGTTGGAGAGGCTGGACTTAACAGAACTCTCCCACATCTCACTATGAGCTTGGAAACCTCTCCAACTCTGCTGTAAAGTGGAGATAATTAAGGCCTGCCCTGGACACCTTAGAATTAAAATAATGTGCAGATTTTCATAAATTATAAAGTTCTACACAAATGCAAATGACCATTCTTGTTATTACACAGATAGTTTCTTTGTAAGTGGCCAAATTCCCTGAAGAGCAAGCACAGATTGGATTTTGACATTTGCCGTTTCAGCAGGCTTGAACACACTCACGCCTTGTCCATGCGGCTCTGGGCTCCTGCCCAAGATGACTTCTGAAATGTTTATTAGTATTTTCACTTGCACCCCAGGAAGACCATCTCCTTCTTGGATGTGGAGACCTCATAACCTCCCCCAGAGCTGGTTTCTAGCGAGAGACAGTGGCTTCTTCCCTTCAGGTGAGAGTTTACACTGGATGTTTCTACACACAGAAACCTAGTCTGGGAGAGTCTCAAAAGAATGAGGACCTCCTGGCTTGTCTTGTTAACCAGTCTGCTTCTCCCTCATCAACTCACTTGGAGGTTGAGGGAACCAACCACAGTGTGTTCTCACAGGATAAGTGGGAGATGCTGCTACCATGTTAGGGGCAATTCAGGGCAGTAGTGAAAGTTCAAATCCTGGTTTTGACACTGTTATTGCGGGGCTCTCCATCTAGAAAATATGGATAACAGAGAAGTACTCATCTCATGAGCTGGTTAGTAGGACTGAATGAAATAATGCGTGTTAAAGTGAACTTCCATCTTATTACTAAGTTTATGCCTTTAGCTGCTACTATCTTCATGCTTTTGCTTTCCATTTTCTCATACTAAGTGCTCCAAATAAATAAACTAACAGCAAATAAATAAATTAATGCATCTGCTTTTTGGGCAGGTCACTTTGTTACTTTACACCTTATTTCATCCAATCTTTGGGGCTGGCTCAGACCTTTCCTCTCTGGGGCAGAGCTCTGCAGCGGGGGAAACTGGTCAGCCCTGCGTGGGCTCTCACCTGCCAAAGTACTCCTGGTGCTGTGTGGAGGTTGTTTATGTGTGCCCCTATTTCCTGCATCAGACTATTAACCACTTATGGTTAAACAAAACAAATAACCACTTCACATGGCATCTTACTAAATAAATAATAATGTAAATTTATAATAATTTATTTATTAATAATTAAATAAAATAAATAATAAGTAATAATAAAAGGTAATTATATTATTATTCCCTGGAGTTATCACTCACATTAATACTGCCACAAAGGCAGACTGCTGTCTTCTAAAATCATAACTTTGGGGGTGACCCAACCCTAGGAGTTGAGACAGCTGTCAAAAATGGACATGATCTTCTTTTGGAAGGAAAGAGGATCAGATTCATCCCCCCCCCCATTGATTAATCTCTGGACTTAACTAGAAAATTCAATTAAAATGCTATCGTTTCTGGATATTTGATCCCCTTTGGGGGGGGGGGAATGCCACCGATAATCATGTGACAAATATCTCAGGTCACAGGACATGTATGCTTTCAGAACTTAGTGTGCAAAAGATAAAATCTCCTCTGCTGGCTGAAACTTGGGGACACTGACTTTCTGGTGTTGCCAGCACCTTCCCAGAGGAGGCACCTGCTGAATGCTGGGAAGTCTTCAAGTGACATCTCTGCACTGAAGCAGCTAGAGAAACTGACACTGGGAAAGAATAAGGAATAATGTTCCATAAATGGCAAATTCAGAGTTAAAGGAAAGAATTTACAAAGGCTGCTCAGACTTTCTGCTTCAGAGATGCTGCTTCCCACAGAGCAAGACAGCAGAGAGGAGTCGGGGCTCTGCCCTAACACCATCTAAGAGCAACTCCCTGCCAGGTGCTTCACATGAACACCACACCTCAGCCTTCCCATCAGCCTACAAGGCAGATCTCATGAGTCCATTTTATAGATGAAGAAACTGAGGCCCAGACTAAAGAATGCCCAAGACACCACAGACTAGAATCCCCTTTATCTTCTCTACATCTTGGAGAGGAGTTCAAATTGGTAAAGAGGTAAGATTTGTTCTCTCTACCCTCCTATCTCCAGAGAGACTTCAGGAGTGCTGGGTTCTGGGGACTGGCGAGCTCCTCAGATCCTCTGAGAACTCTAGGGATGTGGCAGAGAAAGGCAGACTTGCTGAATTTGTGGAGTGTGCTCTAGGTGACAGCACGGCACAGAACTATTCATTGATGGGGCCACAAGTCCCCTGCTCCCTTTCCTGTCTCTTAATTCTTAACACTCTCTCTCTCTCTGTCTCTTTCACTCACACACTCTCTCTCTCTTCTTTCTCTCTCTCTCTCTCTCTCTCTCTCTCTCTCTCTCTCTCTCTCTCTCTCACACACACACACACACACACACTCGGACTTCATGGTTAGAAAATCTGCATTGATAACCATACATATATTAATTGATTCCGATCAGTTGCTAAGAATCATCTTCACCTTCCCAGATACCCAGGACAAACAAGAACTGGGGTTTAATCTTCTCATACATCCAACAGAATTCCAAAAGATTGCTTAAATCTTTCTTGAAAATCTACTTGGCCCCTTCTGGGATTACTCAGTCCCACTTGCAAAGGGGTGGCCCCACTGTTAGCTGCTACTGGCTCCCTGTTCAGAAAGCAAGTCCTTTCATGGGGCTCAGCTGTTCCTCAGGCATCCAGTAAAGCTGGTCATGCAAAGGCAGAAAACGTGACAGTTGGTAACCTCCAGCATCAGCCTATGGGAGCAACAGAGCAGTCTCTGGACCAGCCACTCCATGGACAGCTAAAGCAGCCTATTATTCAGTTTATATAAAACACCCACCAGCTCCATGGCACCAATAACTGAATATCTCCATTCTTATCAAGTGCATGACATACTGGCCACACTGCCTTGCCACGAACTTTAGAAACCATGAATAACTTCACTAACCATCAAAATACACATGCACAAGGGCAGAAGAAAGAAAAGCAAAACAGCTCTCCTGAGTTCTGGAATCCAAGTTCAAAGATGGTCCAGGCAAACCATAGCATTTCAACATTGCCAACAAGTGTCTCTCTCACTTCGGTGGTAAAGTTTTATTTAAGATTTTAAGAGCTTGATAAAGGGGTTTCAGAGCCACAGACACCACATCAAATGCTTCTTGAAAAGAAATAAAAGGACTGTGCACATTTTCCCAATGAAGAATCCCTTTGCTTCCAAAACATTACACACTATTTCTCCAACATCTTTATGTGTTTCCAGGGAACTCCTGGACTGAAAAAAAAAAAAAAAAAGTACATAGGTGGAAGAGAATCTGGAGATTCTTCTATGCCAACATATAAACAGGCCTTCTCTTTTAATTGTTATTATTTCATGTAACAGCAGTAATCATTCCCTCATCTGCAAAGGAAATATATAATCCAGCTGTGGTGGCTCCAGCAAAAATACCACATCTGTGGATCATTGGCAACATTGTGGCAAGATTGCTCAAATCTGGGCGGTCTCAGTGAATTCTCTTTTATACCCAAGAAGCATGGGTAGGCTTTTCTGAAAGTGCATATAAACTTTGCCCAAACGGGTTGTTCCTTTGTATGCTGAAAAGAGGTTTTCATTATCCACACCCGTTGGAAGGAGGCTCTCTTGGAATGTTATTCCCAGTAGCCCGTGGTCATAAGAAGTCCCCAGACCCCTCTTGGCCAGTGCCCTTGTCAATATCAAAAAGAGCAGGGGAGAGTTCTCATTCCCTGTCTCTGGGAGGAGGTTCTACCATGTGGCTGGTTTTTCACTTAGCAGGCGCCCGGCTTCCGCAGAGAGGATGGCAGCCGCGTTAGTCACTGTTCTCTCCTCCAGTGTATGAAGTCAGAGTGTGACTGAGCTCCGGGTGATAATATTCCAGGATTTGCCCTCCCCAAAGCGTATTAGCAAGCCTCCACAGTTATTTCTAAGCCAATCTACCACAGCCAAATCCCCAGCCCAAAGTGCGCCCTGAGGGCTTCTACCTACAGACAGACATACAAAAGCAAAAGCAGCATAGCGCCCTGACAGACTTTTAGGTCCGAAATATTAACCCGTGCCCTGCGGCTACCGTGCTGGAATGCTGATCGCCCTGACAACTCGGGGTCCCCTTCCATCCCAGACAATAGAGCAAGAAAATAAAATGAAAGTGGACTTACTGCTATGGCTTGCAGCCTTTCCTTGTGCAATTCCGCCTCTGCCATCCTGGAGAAGGGCACACCGGGAGGGGGAAGAAGAAAGAAAAACAAAACACACGCTGTAGTCACCCAAAGAAACTGACGGGCACCCCGGGGGGCTTTGCTAGAACCCCGGCGAGAGCCGAGAGGCGGCGCTCCGGGGTGGAGGGCAGTGTGCGCAGGCTGGCTCGCCCAGGCTGCCTCGGCCGGGCTCAGCCTCTGGCCGCCTCCCGCCCGGTCGCCTGGCTGCGCCCCAGCGCCGCCGCTAACTGCATCTCACGGCCGCGCCAGTCGGGGACGTGGGCCACGGGCAGCCGCCGGGAGGGCGCGCTCGGCCTGCGCTCGTTCTCCGCCCTGACGTCTGGCGCCTCGCTCCGCCCCTGGGGTGTGGGGGACCCGCGGCAGCGACCCGGGACAGCTCTGGGCGGCCGCCGCAGGAACGTCCTCAAGGCGACGCCGGGCTGCGCGAGCGCGGACGGGCACATGGGGTGCCGCGCACGGCGAGCTGCTGGTGCGCCCCTGGCGCGCCCGAGAACACACGCGCCCGCTGGGGCCCGAGCTGGGCAAGGTGGCGCCGCCGCGGAACAGATGCCAGCTGAGGGACCTCGCGCAGAAAAAGGGTCCTGAGCCTGTGTCGTTCCTGAGGGCTGTGACCACCCAGCGTTCTGGCTGCCAGATGCCCGACTCTGCGTGGGGTTCCTCGCCCACACGCCTCTTTGATGGCGGCAGCCAGTTGCTCTAACATCTAGTTGGGCCAGGGCCGGAGGTAGCTTAGGGCAGGCCACCCCTCCGTGAGGCCAAATGTGGTTTAGAAAGAGCTAAGATTTTGTCCCGTGGGTGCTCAGCTAGACTGGGTTCGACAACTTATTAGTTGTGAAAACTTAGGCAACTGAACCTCAGTTTCCTCATCTGAAAAGTGGACGATGACACAACAGCCGACCTCACAGAGCTGTCCACAGTGATAAATGAGATTAAGTACATCAAGGCGGCCTGTGAATGGCAATCCGTTCTTATTACCCTGTGAGCATTCTGGGTTGAAACACTTTGAGGGTCATTACTTCTCTTCACAGTTTCTGAAGGAAAAGTAAGATCTGGTCACTAAAGTACTTCACCTATTCTTTACCAAAACCGGAGACAGTATAAAGTGTGTCTTTTGTGACAGGTCCTGGGCTGGATATGAAAGATGGATGAGACCCCATCTGAGAGGAAATAAGTGCTAGAAACAAACAAAATAGTTCTAACTCGGGAAGGACCTGCTAGAATCCCCTACATTCATAAGCCAACATTCCTCCATAAAACGCAATAAACACTGAAGTACAGTGTGACCTCTTTAGATCCATGATGAATCACTAAATGAAAGGCTTAAGAAAGTATTCTAAGGGGTATATACACTCCATTTCTCCCCAGACACCTTTTTTTCCTGGGCAAATTCTTGCGATTCAACTAAATCCAGGTTTTTCAACTTTCATGGCAGGCACTTGAGCAATTACTTACCCTGCCTGAAGATGCAAGCAGTCACCAAGCAGTTTTACTGATTGTTTTCCCTTCCTTTTCAAAAAGCTGTGGGTGGGTGGGTAGGTGGGGCCGCTTATGTCATAAATCTAAGCCAATGCCAGATTTGACATCTTCCTTCAATATATCCAGTTTGTCTACTTTCAGGCTGAGACCCATTACTTTCTTCAAACATTTCATTTTCTTTTCTAGCATCAGCTCCAGGAGGACAAGTCCTTGAGGGGTGTTTGCTCACAAATATACAAAACTGTTATTATGTCAGCATAGTCACTGTGTACCCCACAAGTGGAGAGAATAACAGGATAAGGAAAATGAGGCCAGAGAGTGTGAGAGACATTCATGGACCTGCGATTGAAATTCAGACATACTGTCTGGAGCCCCAGTTCCTGACCACACCACAGCAGGCTCTGCTGTGTTAGGCAGGTGGGGCAGGCTCCAGGAATAAATAAATGAAAACAAAACAAAACATAACAGGCTGGTAGTTACCAGAGGATTGGAGGGTTGGGGAATGGGAGAAATGGACAAAGGGTGTCAGAGGTACAAATGTCCACTTACAAAATAAATATACAAATAAGCCAAAGAGTAATGTAATGTAGAGTGTGAGAACTATCATCAATAATATGGTGTTGAAAATTTGAAAGTTACTAGGAAAAGATGGTCAATAGTCATTGTGATGATCATTTTGCAGAGTAGGCAAATATTGTTTCATTATGTTGTATACCTTAAACTAAAATGGTGTATGTCAATTATACATCAACTTTTAAAAATGAAAAAAAATTAGAAAAAGAGAAATCACCTTCTCCCCTTCTCACCCCCAGCTCTATATAGATATTAAAAAGGAATAGTGAAGTACAACAAGGTAAATGGGCTTAGTGTCATCCAAGTATATATTTTAAAAATGGCTAAGGTGATGGATTTTATGTGATGTATAGTTTACTAGAGTAATTGTTTAAAGGAGAAATAGAAGGGGAGACAGGGTAGGAGAAAAACCTGAGCAGCCTAGATGAGACCAGTTGGAAAACTCTGAAGTTTAGGACAGGAGAATCAGGATTAGTGACATCAGGTGTCATCTAATTTTAGGTTATAGAAAAGAAAGGAGAATGGCCAAGGTAGAAAAGCAGAACAAGGAGAAGAGAAAGTCTAGCAAAGGAAACTGAGAAAGTATCATGTTAGAGGGAAAAACCTGGACAGAAGGGGTTTTCCACAAGTCCACATGCCTCCAAGATATCAAGGATACAGACTCAGAAGAGATCATTGTTTGGGGGCAGTGAGGAAGCCATGGTGTCACTGAGAGAGTAGTATGTGTGTCGCATGTGTGTGGGGGTGTGTGTGGAAGGTGAGCCTGGAAGCAATGACAGGGAGTTGAGAACAGTGGGTGGAAAGGAAGAATCCACATGTACAACTACTCCTTTTAGAGCTTTGCATGTGAAGGATGAAGGAGAGGAAAAGGAAGGTGGTCCGTGAGGGTTAGGGCTGAGTTGAAGGATCGTTAAGTCAAGTGAGACTTGAATGTTTCAGGACCAACACGACATCAAGGAAGTGAGGCCAAAGACATAGTTAGTCCTATGGAAGATAAGTCTTAGGCAGAGTCTCAGATTGAACCAGAGGATATCCAGTTGAGCACTGGCAACTAGTTTAGCCTTAGAAAAAAGGAAGCACAGAAGGATGGAAAGGGTAATGAAGAAATGTGGAGCTAAAGGAGAGAAGCTGAGTGAAATTTCCATCAGACAGCCTTGATTTCCTAGTTGATGGAATAGTCACTGGCTGAGACTGTTGGTGTGGGGTGGGGAGACTTACGAATAATAGAGATGGAAAAAGTAAAACATGGTTCCTAACCAGATCTACACATTAGAAATCTCAGCACATTTCTCTGACTACAGATACAGAATTAAATTTCTACAGGGTGAGGTGGGAGTAAGATTAGGTTTAGAAGCATTGTACTGATTGAGCTTACTAGATATAGGGAAAAGACTCATGACCAAATATGTGTACTTTCTCTATGGATTTATACTGCCCTAATGTCCAAAAGCCATGATATGCAGTGATTGTATTATTCAGTGTTGAGGATCATCAAAAGAGAGAAGAAATTCAGAATACTTGAGCTGGGTTTTCAACCAAATCGAAGTACAGCACTTTTTCATATTTTAGGGATGCTCAACTGCTGAACCCCTTTGCATCACTGAGAAAGTCCAATATTATGACCCATCATTGAGAGTCAGTCACCTACCACCGTAGAAGTTGGCTCCCCTGTATAAGTTGGCTATGACATGGCATAGAGTCTGATATCATTTGGGCACACAGATCTGCAAGGATCTTGAAGACACAGCACTAAACAATTTTACTGGCTGATGAGCTATTTAATCCATTTTTTTTTAATGGTCAAAGCTTTAATTTTTAATCCACTTTTGACCCATGCCTTATCTGTTCCTATCAGCAAGAATTGGTGTCTGTTCCTTGTGAAGCTAAAGTGACACAGGTAGGTGTATGAAATGAAAAGCTGCTACTTGGTCAAAGGGCAGAAGGGAAAGATTTTCTCCTCTTGCCGCACGTCTCCCCTCAAATTTCTAAATTGTAGCATTTCAAAATCACTGAACCCACCACCAAATCTATAAACAGACATTTATAATCCAAATGATGCCATTTCTTTCACGAACTTTTATTAGGTAGCTATTCTGTACTAGATATTAAGCTATGGCTCATTATGGCAAGTAATTCATAGCCTAGGGCTAATACTGGTGTGACTTTTGCACCTCACACATTTAAAATATGATATTTCATAATGGTACAGTGTATTAGAAATCACTGGTTCTTGCTGAGGCATTAAATTGTGTCACACAAGCACTGTCGGCATTGGCATAATTGCTATACTGCAAAGCACCATCAGAGAGAAAAAAGGCATGCTAAATGCTAAGCTAGAGATTTTGTTGATAGGGCATTTTAGGGCTTGCAAACTTTGGGAAACACAGATGAACACAGCCTATTCCTTTGTGGCGAAAACAGGAGTTCTGCAAACCGAGAAGAAAATGACTTGCCAAGGTCCACTGAATGAGTAAAAGTGCAAGTCTTGCTGAGTAGTAGCTCAGAGTATGAAATTTCATGGTAACCTAAAGCTTTCTTTTGACTAAAGTAATTTTAAAAGGAATGCCAGAGTTCTCCAAAATGTGTGTATTTTCAGAGCTGTCTCTTTCATAGGACCTTCTAAAATGTGTGGTCATTCAAAACATATGAGATGGTTGCACAGAATCAAAGGGAGGGGCACTGTGCTTGGAACCCTTTCAGTTCCTGTGGTTGTGAACATTTTGGGAAAGTTAATGAGATTTCATGGATGTGCTTTTTTTTCCTATGGGATCAAATGATAGATATATAGAGTGTTCCCCTGGCATAAGAAGACAGAGAAAGAAGTTACAAAACAGAGCACCAATGTAGGAAATAAACTAGGCTGGACATTACTGAACGTATAAGCTGATGAAGGTCTTTATGTAGCAAACTCAAAATAAGCAACTGGAAATCTACCTAGAAATGAACATTACTATTTCAGTTTGATGGCTTCTTTTTCTCCTGGTCAGCTCTGCAATGTCAGTTGAATGACTTTGCCAGCTGCTGGAGGAAGCTGAATGGTATAAGGAGAGTACACAGGAATTAGAGATGAATGGTTAGGGGATCAGTCTCTGTTTACCTTGCTGTGATATTCACATGTTGTTTGTAATAGTCTTATTTCTGATAAAAGTTTTGAAAAGTGGGACTAGGAAGTGGGAGGGGGTGTGACACAGCAAAAGGCATGAACTCGAAAGACAAGATACAATCTTAGCCCCCCAAATCACAAACTGCTTCACCTTGAATTCTTGTAGTCTCATCTTCTCATCTTTAATGAAATAACTCTAACCTTAGGGATTATTGAGAGAAACAGAGAAAACCGGTACAGAATGCTCTAAGTGCATCCTTAAAAAGTCATAGATCAAATCAAGTAGATGATTTGATTTTTATCCACTCTCTTATGCAGTCTTCCTTTTTGCTTTTTCAGAAAAGAGGTGAACTATAGGTATTCTTAAATTCCTCACATAAAATTCCTCTTTTACGTCTTTTAAAAGGGAGGAAATTTTAAACTGCTCTCTACTGTTTACTTGTTAGAAGTTTCTTTACCAGTGATTAGTGATTCACAGATACCTACAGTTTAATGCTTTGGAGTGGCCCAATTTAATAATTGTGAATAAGAAGAATGAGGAAAGGAGTTCTTAAGAGGAGAAAGATGAATTCTGAGGAAAAAATGGAAAGATATTGCGGTATTTGGGAAAGGAACTCCAAGACTGCATAGGAAAGGCTCCTCGGTGGAGCTGACTCTGGCCCTACAGAGACCAGGTCCTTCTGTGGTCTGGTTATCTAATGCCAGTAGACATAATTGGGTCATCGGCTTCTCAGAGAGCTTAGGAGCCCATCAGTTTGCCTTACCACAATGACCACAATCTGCCCCATCAGCTTGGAATTCTTTTTTGTAGTGTAGTCATCGACACTTTCATTGTTAGCGGTGATTTGCTCACACCATACACATTCTGCAAGTCAGCACAGCTGAACAGAGAGTGCTCTCCTATGGAGTGGGTGGTATAGAGAAGGGGCTTACCAACCATTGATAAATCTAAGCACCCTACTAGTTGGCAAATGAATAATGCAATTCAGAAAGCCTAGCTCCAGCTCTACCATTTATGGCTGCGGTGCCCTCCTAATGCCCTTTGGAACATCTGCGATATGAAGCCAACCCGCCCGCACCCCCAGACAGAATCAAATGCACACAGCTTGTGTCCAGGCCCTCTGGACCTGTCTTACTGAGAGTGGGCAGTCATTCCCAAAAACTGCTCCTGACTAATGTACTCCCCGCCCCAAGCTGGACTTCCAGGACAAACAGCCTTTCGCGCAAACAGCTATAGAGTGGGAAGAGGACAAGGCAACGCCTCCACCCTAGATCCTAACCCTAACTGTTATATACAATTTGACCTCAGAAAAGTTACTGAGCTGCTCTGGGCTGAGGGTTCTTCTTTTGCAAACTGGGATATCTAACTCCCCCATAAGGGTCTTGGAAGGACTGAATGAACTCGGGAATAAGAACTTCCTCTGAGAACTATACATGCTCTGTGAGTGGGAAGGACTGTTGCAATAGGGAAGACTCCAAAGTTAGGCTTAGAGTCATAACCGCCAGCCAGTGGGGTATGTCTGCACTGGGGCACAGCAATCTACAGCTGCCATAGGCTCAGTCCTCAGGAGAGAAGACTAACATGTCAGACAAAGAGCCTTCAAGTTTCTGATGGGTCCTAAGACAATCAAACCAGTGAAAATGGTGCCCCTGGGACTCAGATCCCTTGAAGTTCCTCAGTCACTCCAGTTATGTCTGCTTTATCTACTCTGAAGACACAAGGCCCCACATTCTGATTTACATATTTAATTAGGTTAAAAGGTACAGGGGTTGAAGAATGAGACTGCAGAAGCAGGAGAGACAGCAACAGAAAAACTTGGCTTTTTTTTGCCAATTGTGTATGTCAAACTTATATTTGAAAGCTACTTGGTCTGTGTTTACATTAATGTGTCCTCCTTTCTGCCTTCATTCAGAGCTAAATTTATCCCACTAGAGGGGAAGGCATACTTGGAGAGGTGGGGGTGGAATCAACACAGAGGCAGCTGCTTGGCTGGGGACCAGGAGCACTGGGGGAGCTCCAGCACATGGAGGTGGCTACTTCAGAGGCTCCAAGAAGGAATGTGGGGTCAACTTGACAAAAGGATGCGTTTTCTGGTAGCCTCTGCACGCTCCATGCTAAGAAGGGTGTAAGCAGGAGCAAGACTTCAGGCCTGGCATATTAGAGAAAGCAGTTTGCTAATTCCCATGGGTTCCCAGTCTGTCCCAGCCCCTCAGGAAACGGGGACTCAGCAGCTTTCAGGCCTCCGTGGTGAAAGCAGTGTCCTCATGGAGAGTAGTGAGGCAGCTGGCAGGGCCACTTCTGAAAGTTGAGCTTGCCTTCTGTTTTGGGGTCACTCCAGCTGTTTTCTCTCTTGGGGCGGCCTCCTTGGGTGGGAATGGAAAAGGTGAGGGTGACACTGGTGCTGTCCATGATCTGGGTTGGATTCAGTGCTGCACACCCGTGACTGAAGGTAAGATGGTTGACGCCTGGGTAGGGTCCAGATACTTCAACCTAGTCCTTCAGGATTTCCCGCCTTCATCCTCAGATGTCTCACTTTTCACCCACCTGTAAGTCAAGCCCTGGTTACACCATCTTTTGTAAGTAGACAAGTCATTGCGATTGAGGTGGATTTTCCTGGACCGAAGACCTCTGCAGGCATTGAAGAGCTCCCTGTGGAGCAGCAATCAGTTTCTATCTGGGGCTCTGCCTCTTTCCTCACATGGTGTTTCCTTCTGCTGAGGCAGAGGACAGGAGGCGCCTATGGCTCTGACATGTTCTCTATTGTCTGAGGCTCAGCTGAGTCACTCAGCATCTTGCCAGAGTGCTACCCTGTTTTTAGCCCACTGCCCCCTACTTCTCCCCAGAGAACTTGACACCTTCTTCATCTGTTTGTCCCACTCCAAATTTGGTGTTTTCTCATACTGTGAGCTATGCCTGGAATGCGTCTCCCCCTCCCTTTTCTGCTGGTCTAAGTCTCCTCTTGTTAACTCTACAGAGTTCCAGAAATCCCACCCCCTCAGGGTATGCCTGGCAGTCCCTTTGAGAAGGAGAAGTGGTTATCCCTCCCAATTCCTACCATAGTGTGTGACTTACAAATTCCTTGTTTGACTTCTCATTCTTTGTCAACACTGAAAATCATGAAGTCAGAGCACTGAAGGAGATGGTAGATTAATCAGTGTCTCCACGAGGCCATGGGGCCCCATGAAAGCACCATGGCGCTTGCTTGCATGTATTGAAACTAGTTAAGCTACAAGGAAGCATGGCTTGGACAACCCAGTCCTTAAATCCCAATTCCACCATTTAATGAACTTTAGAAATGTGTTCAAATTCTCTGAGTTTATTTATTTTTTAAAAGATTTATTTATTTATGCATACAAGCACTGGGGTACAGGCCAGAGGTGGGGGGAGGGGTGAGAGGATTCACCAGAGACAGAGCAGGGAGCAGAACAG
>JAGFMF010012011.1:5092498-5133365 GCA_019455555.1 Galemys pyrenaicus | reverse complement strand
CCCCTCCCTGGCTGGCAGCAGGGATCGAACTCGTGCTGCAGTGGCTGCAGTTTGCTTCATAGTGCGTTGCTTAACCCACTGCGCCACCAGGGAGGCCCAAATTCTCTGAGTTTAAATTACTCTTTCCGTAAAATGGCAGAATTTCCATATCATAGGATTATTGTGATGACTAACTGAGGTAATGTAGCTTAAGCTCCAAGCATATCTAGCACAGGTGGTCAGTGACTACTCTTATTATGACAAGCATAACCTATTTGGCTCCTCGCTATCTTTATCACACTGGATGTGTCTCCACATAAATGTGTCTGGTTCCAGCACAACCTTCTGAGTTGCCTGTGTGCCAGCATTGGGTGCTGTGGGCAGCAAGTTTGTTTTCCCCTCAAACCCATGTTGGTTCCCTAATCTTGCAGGTGGTGGTATCTGGAGAGGAGACTGAGGGAGACAGGGTGGTCAGCCATATGAGTGGAGCCCTCGTGATGGGATTAGTGCCCTTCTAAAATGACACACTAGAGGACTTGTCTTTCTCTCTCTCTCTCTGCTCGGTGAGAACACAGCGAGAAGACAATTGTCTGAAAGCCAGGAAGAGGGGCCTCACTAGGAACTCAGCTGGTCAGCACCCTCATCTCAGGCTTCCCAGCCTCCAGAACTGTGAGGAATAAATTTTTTTGTTTCAGTCCCCTGGTCTATGGCAATTTGTTATTGCAGCCTGAGCTAAGACACCAGGTATGTCCAGAATGGCCCTCAGACCAGACCAGCACTTACTTATGAATGTTCTGGGCTCTTGCTTCTTACTAGTTTGCAACCCAAGGTCTTTTGATGCTGTGCAACACATTTTGAATGGTTCTGGCAAATTCTACGCTAGTGATGAGAGACTGAAGGCGACAACAGTACAAAGTGTTCACTGTGTGATTTATGCTACATATACAACAGTGATTCTAAACCATGGGAGTGGGCAGATCAGAGAATCCTTTCAAGAATCTGATAAGTATGGTTGATAGAGTGCCAGGGTAATGTGCATGCGAACAGCATTTTGTATACAATTTCTGGGTTTTAGGAACCTCCTGAATTCCTCCACAGACACTCTTAGAAGATCCATGGACATCAGGTTAAAAACCGAAAAAAAAAAAAAAAAAACTGTTCTGGAAATGAGAATATCAGAGAAACTGAAAGAGACAAGTGATAGTGGGTTTCTTTCCAAAGAGCCAAGTTCACCTTGGTTATTCATGTCATAGCCTTGAGAGTCTAGATGGCTTCTGCTCAAGCCAGCAGCCCCCTAGTCAATAGCTGCTGAAGCCCAAACCACCTGGTGTCCACTTGGAGCTGCTCTTCCTTAGTGCACTAGTGCCAGCTGTGTAGTTAAGCTACAAGGAAGCATGACTTGGACAACCCAGTCCTTAAATTCCAATTCCACCATTTAATGAACTTTAGAAATGTATTCAAATTCTCTGAGTTTAAATCACTCTTTCTGTAAAATGGCAGAATTTCCATATCATAGGACATGGACATAGGAAATGGACATTGGACATAGGAAATGGACGTATCATTTCCATATCATGGACAACCACTCAGCAGCTAGTGCCCAGCTGCTGGCAGAGAAAATGCTCGGGCACCGATGAACCCCCTCCCTGGGCATGGGCTGCCTCTATGGTCTTTATTCCAAAGAAAGCTTCCTCTGACCTAAAGGCTATCTAGCTTTTAGTCCTTCTAGAGTGACCTTCATTCAGTCTCCCCACATTTATATACTTGCATTTATATACTGTAGATATCCTTTCAATCCATTCTTGCCTCTCAGGATTAGCTTGAAACTGCTTTCTAGTCTAAATGGAAGCAATAAAAACTAAGTAAAACTAGATATTGGAACATAACATTTGAATAGAGTAAGCTAGTTTTTCCCATCCCCCTTAAATAGCATTCAGTTCCACCTCACAAGGCACCGATATGAAAATCCTCCAATATTCAAAATCCTCTTTCCAAAGGCCTGTTCCACTTTCCTCCACCAGTGCTGGGTGAAGTCATTTTACTTCCACTTTGGAACTTTCAGTAAGAATTCAAGCTGGATCCAAAACCACTGGATCTTCAGCTTCCAAGGAAAACAGTTGGTTGCTGAATTAAAGACACTGTTAGGTTGGTTGGAGCCAAAACAAATGGAGCAAGCTTCTCCTTAATAAGAGGGAAGCAGCCTTTCCAAGGCTGTGACCTAATGAGACAAGAGACAAATCGGTGCTGGGTTTCAAACCCCAGCAACCTGGGCAGCTGGGCAGATGACATGGTCTTTCAGAGGACAGGCTTCTGGGGAGCCTGGAGACGCACATGGGCCCTTTGAAGAAGGGGAATTCTAAAGCTGATAATCCCATTACTTAAGAAACAAGGTAACAGCTCTAGCACATAGGGAAACATTTATTTGGTGAGAATATGAGCACTGGAGGGAAAACATGGGCAAAGATAAGTTTTTGCAGTTTGACCTTAACAGGGGTGTGAAGCAGCACTTTCCTAGTTAAATTAAAGCAGATACAAACCGATTTAAATAAAAACCTAAACATTTCCAAATGTCTTTCTAAATTAAAGTTTGAACTTAGCATTCAAGAGAATTGTTTGACTTTCAGTGTCCAAGTTTGGTTTATCTAATTAAATAAGCACATATATAATGCTTGCTCTGTCCCTGCAGCCCCTTTAAGTACTTTAAATATTAAATAATGTGATCCACCTAACAGCACTGTTTTCATACCTATTTTACAGATGGGGAAAGGGAAGCAAAGAGAGCTTCTGATCACGAAGCTTCTAAGTGGCAGAAGTAATATTATCAGGCCGTGAGCTTGCTGTTGGAAGCTTACTCGTGTGTGGGACTATTTAAATGCTGGGATGATTTAACTGTAAAACATGTCCGTACAAGTCATTCCATTTCCTTTGGAAGGATTTGGAAATCACCCTCCCTACAGAAGAAGGTCTCAGATCACACCCATCAAAATGGCAGTCAACTAAGTGACTTCTCCCATCATTCCTTTGTTTCTTTTTTATCTGCCTCCCCTTCCTCCTCTTGCTGCACAGGCATTGGATTCATACTTCACATCAGCAAGAGATCTGCAGGAAACAAAACAAAGAAGCTGTCTTTTTTGCACTTACATTCCAGGGAAGGCAGAGAGACCTTACAAGTAGGGAAATGTACAATAACTTCAGAGCAGTTCTGAAGAAAGCTGTTTACACTAAGGGGAGGAGTAATGAAGTGACTTTCCATCAGAGACTCAAATGGAGCAAGTGACAGAGCCACGTCAGTGAGGGAGTGTCCCAAGCAGAGTTCCTGGAAAGCTGCAGTGTGACCAGCCTCAGTATTTTGGAGAAACAGCGGAGATCAGTCTGGCGGAGGCAAAGGGAGCAGGAGGGCGAACAGAAAAAACAGAGTCCAGACAGTAAACTCACATCATGACCTTGGGAGGGCTAAGATAAGCCATGAAGTGACCTGTCTATATTTTAAAAGATCCCTTTGGTCAGGAATAAGAGAGGGGGGAAGATGTGCACAGAAGACCAGATGAAGGATCACACAGATCCACATGAGGGAATAATGACATGGCATGGTAATGTAAAGAGAATAATGTCTTTTTTGCACTTACATTCCAGGGAAGGCAGAGAGACCTTACAGTAGGGAAATGTACAATAACTTCAGAGCAGTTCTGAAAAATGCTGTTTACACTGAGGGGAGGAGTAATGAAGTGACCTTCCATCAGAGACTCAAATCCAAAGATGTCTGCCTTCTGACAGCTGAAATCTGTGACTGCGTTACTTTACCTGGCAAAAGGGACTCTGGGGGCGTGAGCAGAGGTGGGCACTGATGGAACCAATGCATGGACAGTGGAAACCTTCATTCCAGAATTAGAGGAGAGAAGGATACATAATGCATGTACTCTAAAAAAGTGAGCATTCACTCTAGATTTTAACAATCACAAAATATGAAACGAAAACCTGACAGGTTTCTCATGTGAAAATAAATCTTTGTCATCAGTGACATGCTAGGTTTGCCTCGTCAGTACTCCACAGAAGGATGAAGGAATATTAAATACACATGGGACAAGTGAAGACACTGGCAGTGCCGCCTCCAGGATGACTTCATGATGCTGGGAACCCCAAGGCCTACACCCCGGCTGCCAGGGCCTCTGCTTATCTTGGAGAGGGCCTTCTTTGGAGAGACAATGAGTCACAGGAAGATGCAAACACAGATGCTGAGCTGGGGAATGAATACCCTGTGCCTTTTAGCAGGCTCTGGCTTTAATCTTCTCCCTCTCCCACCCTCTGCCCCCATAATTTGCTCAGTCTGACTGGAGGTCCCTGAGTTGTTACACCTGGACCATAGAGAGGGCCAGGGATTTTGCCATTTAATGGTGTTTGGAAAACACTCCAGACATTTGTGCCAAAACAGAGGCAACAATACTATTTGCACCTGGCAGGGTCCCTGGCCCAGCAGCTCAGATACACAAATGCTCCTTTTATGGGCAAAACGATGACCCTGAGCTCCACAATCTGAAGAGCTAAGTGCTAAGTGTGTGGCATTTCCTTAAAAGTCTTCTGAAAGGACTCTGGGGCAGAAATGAGTGTTCATTTGACATATTTTATCAGAGAAGGCGGAGAGAGCCTGAATGTTCCCCAGGGCTTGGCTATGGCATGAGGGGCCGTGGCATTTCTGGGCAGAGTGTGCGTCTAAGAGTGTGACGGCCCAGCACGCACGTAGGAACCATGCGGCCTTCCTCACAACTGGTCCCAGTGTTAATACTGAACCTTCATCAGGCTGGGTCGTGTCTACTTGAATTCACGGGTTTTTTTTGTAAGTCTACTCATAGTGTTTCTTGGGTGGCAACAGAGAAATGTTGGTTGAAATGCAGACTCTCAACTGGAAACCACTGAATCAAAACAAGACCCTCTAGTGATTCATGTCCTTGTTTAAGTTTGAGAAGCACTGACCTATGGCCTGCTGGGTCTCCACTGTGACACATGAGACCTGGGATGCTTTAAAGTAATACCCCTCTCCACTGGCCAAACCCTACCAACCATATCAAGATCTATTTTCAAGTATCCCAGATTTATTATATTACTGTAGTGCCGGGAAGGCACAGGGCAGGTTTTCAGTGATTCCAGTAGATGGGTCAAGGAAGAGTCCTGGAGCCCTCGGTGGCTTTTTCAGGCTTTTATTGCATCATTATATCAGAGGCGACCAGGTACTGGCTGGCAGGCCTCCTAGCCCCCGGTGAATCTTCACTCTGGGCTGCTTCTGCTGCTGCTTCTTCTGCTCTCTATCCTCTGCTGCTCTCTTTCTCCCCTTTTTCTGTTTCTTCTCTGCTTGCATCCTTGTGACGCCGCCCTTATGCACCCTGTGTCTCAGACCAGTGCTCCCACTTGCACATGCTCAGACCCTACTGGAGGTGCCCACCATCAGGTATGCGTGCAGGACTGCAGGTGTCTATGGCTGACACCAATGACAGGAGAGCGGAAAAGCCTGATCACTTTTCCATTTCACAGCACAATCACACGGCTGGAATTAAGAACCACACTAACCTGACCAATCTCTATTCCTGCTCTTTGCACCTGATTCTCAGTGAGTAGTCCTTAACTGTCCCCAAATATGCCCTCAAAGTGGCCCTCACCTCTTTGCTCTGTGGACAGCAGTCTTCTTACTGCCCCTTTCTCTCTCAGCTCTGGCTGTGAGCTCTGGCCTCTTCGGGCTCCTCCAGGGCTCAAACTTCTTCTGACCTTGGAATGTTAATCTATCTTTAGTTCTCTGTCCTCAACATCCCCTGACCTTTTCCTCCCTTGGTCCCCTCCCCACTCGAGAGTTAGAAGGACCAGTGTCCAGGGAATGGGCTAGTAGGAAACCATGTCTCCCAATGTAAAACATCACTTGAGCCATGCTGCCTTGCTATTTCCCTTTTCAAAACTTTCCATTCTCTCAGCTCAAGACAAGTAGCCAAAAAAGCACATAATAATTCTAATAACTGAACATCCCCCCACACAGAGTGGGGTGAGACTTCTGATTTCTCCTCAACCATGCACCCTACCCTTTTTCTCAAATTTTTAAAAAAAATTTTTTCATCTCTGTTCTTTCTCTTTTCTTTTATCCCTCACCCATTCCTTTATCTGATCCATTCCTCTTTCAGCCTTTTTTTTCTTTTTCCTGTCCTCCTTTGGAAAGGCATTAAAGGGAACCCCATAAAACCAGCCTCTACATAGGAGGCTTCCAGGTACCCCAAGTTCTCAGAGTCTTCAAGAGTCCCATCACCCAACCAGCCACAACAAAGGAACTGAAATAGTCTTATATCCCCACTGCAGGGCAATCAGCACCACATCTTGCCCTCCACCCCCCATACTGTTGTGGCTGTTTTAGTGTGAGTTTTTGGACATTTTGTGTGTGTGTGTGTTTGTTTTTGTTTTGTTGTAGTTGTTGTTGTTTGGCTTGTTTATCTTAGTTGTTTGTTTTGTATATCCTTCCTCCCTTCCTCCCTCCTTCCCTCCCTTCCTTCCTTCCTTTATTTCTTCTTTTTTTCTCTTCTCTCACTCCCTTTCTATTTTTCTCCTTTATTCTTTCTGTTGTTTGCATACTTGGATATTGTTTGTGTCAGTCTTGCTGTATTTGTGTATTTTTATTTGTTCATTGACCACCAGTTCCTGATAACCCAAAAGTAACACCCACAGAGATGCCTGCCAATACAAGCAACACAGTGTCCCAATAAATACAACAAATCAGAAAGCAGACATCAGGAAGATGAAAAAATACAACTAACCAAGCAAGCCCACAGGGGAAAAATACAACACAAAAAGAAAGCCAAATACAAGAACTCAACAACGACTGAGAAAGACTGTTCAGCCTAACAGAAGATTTCAGAACCAGCGTGATTGAAAAAAATGACCGGTATGTTAAAAAGAATCAGTGATCTGGAAAAGGAGAATGAGTCATTTAAAAAGACAGTGGAAGACTTGCAGGAAGATAAAAAAAAATATGGGAAGCAGATTGGATGAGCTGGAAGAGCGAATTAGTTCTACAGAAGACGCAGAAACAAAAAGAATCAAAGCAGAAAAGGACAGAGAAATCCAAAGGGAAAATAATGAGGTCACACTTCAAGAACTCTCTGACACCATCAAGAAAAGTAATATAAGAGTTATAAGAGTCCCAGAAATTGAAAACGATAAGGGAAATGATAATATATTCAAGGAGATAATAGAGGAGAATTTCCCAAGCTTAAAAGAAAAATGAAGCTAGAAATACAAGAAGCAAGATGTACCCCAAATTTCTATGATAGAAAAAGAAATACAACTATACACATAATAGTAAAATTACCAAGAATACAAGACAAGGAAAAAATAATGAAACTGTCAAGGGTGAAGAAACAGATAACATACAAAGGAAAACCCATCAGACTAACATCAGACTTCTCAGAAGACACACTATGACAAAGGAGGGAGTGGAAGGATATATTCAAAAAACTGCAAGACAACAAATGCCAACCATGAATTGTGTATATAGCAAAGCGTTCCTTCATATATGAAGAAAAAAATATGGACTTTTCCAGACAAACAGAAACTCTAGAAATTCAGCAGGACCAAACCTCCTTTCCAAAAAATTCTACAACAAGCACTAAAGCCAAAACCATCAGAAGAATGAAAAAGAGGAACAGTATAAGACAAGGGAAAAGATAACTCAAAAAGACAAAAGGGCGAAAACAGATGCCAGCATAACAATCTTAACTCTAAATGTAAATAAACTAAACTCAGTAATAAAACGATACAGAGTAGCAGGCTGGATTAAAAAAACACAATGCAACCTTCTTCTGTCTTCAGGAAACACATTTAAACACAAAAGATAGGCATAGACTGAAAGTAAAAGGCTGGAAAACAGTCCTACAAGCTAACAAACCAAAAATGAAATCAGGAACAGCCATACTTATATCAGACAAGATAGACTTCAAAATAAAAAAGGTAAAAAAGGACAAAGAAGGGCATTATATAATGGTCAAGGGCACAGTATTTCAAGAAGATATAACACTCATCAATCAAAACACATGCTCCAAATGAAGGCACGCCAAAATATATCAGACAATTACTATCAGCCCTGAAAGAAAACACTTATATAGTAGGAGACTTCAACACCCCACTCTCATCAATGGAGAGATCAACAAGACAAAAAATAAAGAGACCAGAGCCCTCAATAAAGACCTAGAAGCCATGAATCTAACGGACATCTATTGAACTCTCCACCCAAAAAAGTCAGCATACACATTTTTCTCAAATGCACACGGATCATACTCCAGAATCAATCACATACTGGGCCACAAGACCAACATAAACAGATACAGCAAGATCAGAATCATCCCAACTATATTCACTGATCACAAAGGTATCAAATTAGAAGTAAATCACAATAAGAAAACAAGAAACCTACCCACATCATGGAGATTGAAACCTGCACTACTGAAAAAACAATGGATTATAGAGGAGATCACAGAGGAAATTAAAAAATACTTTGAACTGAATGACAATGAGGACACCCCATTCCAAAATGTATGGGATGCAGCAAAAGCAGTTCTAAGAGGGAAGTTCATAGCAATCTAGGCTCACATTAACAAGCAAACAAACAAACAAAAAAAAACCTCAAAGAAACAATCTAATCTCGCATCTCAATGACCTAGAAAAAGAGCAACAAAAGGATCCAAAAACCAGCAGAAGAAAAGAAATTATAAAAATTAAAGCAGAAATAAATGAGATAGAAAAAAAAACCAATCCAAAAGATCAATGAAACCAAAAGTTGGTTCTTTGAAAAAATAAAACAGATAAACCTTTAGCCAGACTAACAAAGAATAAACAAGAGAAAACACAAATAGATCCCAAATGAAAGAAGAGAAATTACAACATGTGCAAAAGAGATTAAAAGAATAATCAGACAATACTATTAACAGCTATATGCAAACAAGCTTAACAATTTAGAAGAAATGGATCAGTTCTTAGAATGATATAACTATCCAAAGTTAAACAAAGAAGAAATAGAATACTTAAACAGGCCAATCACAAGTAGTGAAATTGAAGCAGTGATCAAAACACTCCCTAACGGGTTCACAAATGAATTCTAGCAAGCATTACCTATTTTATACAAACTCTTTCAAAAAACAGAGAAAGAAGGAACACTGCCAAATATGTTCTATGAAACCAACATTACACTAATACCAAAACCAAAAAAAGATAACACAAAAAAAGAGAACTACAGACCAATCTCCCTAATGAACCTGGACGCAAAAATCCTCAACAAAATTCTTGCCAACAGAATCCAACAATGCAGTAAAAGGATAATTCACCACGATCAAGTGGGATTTATCCCAGAAGCCCAAGGATGGTTCAATATATGGAAGTAAATCAACATAATCCACAATATCAACAAAAAGAAGAACAAAAGTCATATGATCATATCAGTCGATGCAGAAAAGGCATTTGTCAAAGTCCAACACCCATTCATGGTGAAGACTCTCGAAACCCTCAGAATAGAAGTATCATTCCTCAACATGGTAAAAGCTATATACGACAAACCCACAGCCAATATGATGCTCAATGGTGAAAAACTGAAAGTATCCCCTTAAGATCAGGAACAAGACAAGGATGCCCACTTTCCCCACTGCTATTCAATGGAAGTCCTAGCCAGAGCAATAAGACAGGAAAAGGACATACAGGGAATACAAATCAGGAAAGAAGAAGTAAAACTATCATTATTTGCAGACAATATGATAATATACTCGGAAAATCCTAAAAGCTCCACGGAAAACTAATTAAAATAATCAACCAGTTTAGTAAAGTAGCAGGATACAAAATCAATGCACAAAAGTCAGTAGTCTTCCTATACACAAACAACCAATCCAAAGAAGAAGAAATCAAGAAAAATATACCTTTTACAATTGAGGTAAAAAAAATCAAATACCTAGGAATTAACCTAACTAAAGAAACAAAAGACCTATATAGAGAAAATTATAAAACACTGTTAAAAGAAATAGAAGAGGAGAAGAGGACACAAAGAAATGGAAAGATATCCCCTGTTCATGGATAGGAAGAATCAACATTATCAAAATGGCCATCTTACTAAAAGCAACTTACAGATTCAACACAATACCAATAAAAATCTCAATGAAATTCTTTAAGGAAGTAGACCAAATATTGATGAAATTCATATGGAGACACAAAAAAAAAACCCGATTAGCCAAAACTCTACTAAAAAAAAAAGGAGAATGGAGGTATCACACTCCCAGACTTCAAACTCTACTACAAAGCAATAGTAATTAAAACAGCATGGTACTGGAACAAAGATAGACACACAGACCAATGGAACCATATAGAAAACACAGAAGTAAAACCACAGCTTATTCAATAAATGGTGCTGGCAAAACTGGTCCACCATATGTAAAAAAATGAAATTGGACCACTATCTCACACCATGTACAAAAATCAACTCAAAACAGATAAAAGACCTAAACGTAAGCAATAAAAATTTTGAGGTGGTATTCCCCAAAGCAATAAAAATGAAAGCAAAGATAAACAGATGGGTCTACATCAAGATAAGAAGTTTCTGTACAGCAAAGGAAACATTAAATAAAACAAAAAGAAACCCCACCAAATGGGAAAAAAATCTTTGTGCTCCACACAACGGAAAAGGATCTGATCAAAAAGATATACAAAGAACTCATAAGACTCAAGAAAAGTAAAATAAAAAACCCAATCAAAAAATGGGCAGGAGAACTTAAAAGACACTTCTCCAAAGAGGACATATACATGGCCAACAGGCACATGAGAAAATGCTCAGCATCCCTCATAATCAGGGAAATACAAATTAAGACCACAATGAGGTACCACCTTACACTGGTAAGAATGGCACACATCAAAAAAAAAAAAAAACAACAACAAATGCTGGCAAGGATGTGGAGAAAAAGGAACCCTGGTACACTGCTGGTGGGAATGCAAGCTAATCCAACCATTATGGAAGGCCGTATGGAGGTTCCTCAGTCTACTAGAAATGGAACTACCATATGATCCGGCAATCCTGCTCCTAGGAATCTACCCAAAGGACACAAAAACACTGATCCAAAAGAGCACCTGTACTCCTATGTTTATTGCAGCACTATTTGTAACTGGTAAGGCCTGGAAACAACCCAAAAGTAGATGACTGGATCAAGAAGATGTGGTGCATATACACAGTGGAATATTATTCAGCAATCAAAAATGAGAAACTAGGGACATTTATAAAAACATGAATGGAGCTAGAAGGAATATACTCAGTGAAACAAGTCAGAAGGCAAGAGAAAAATATCAGATGGCTTCACTATTAGGAGGAAAATGAAAGAGCAACAACTACAACAACAACAAAAAAAAAAGAAGAAGAAGCTCAAGGAAATGGGCAATTACAACCAAAAGCAAACAAAAAACTCAACAAGATCAAAGGTTAAAGATAAACCAAAGGGACCATGGGTGTGGGGAGGGGAAGGAAGTGAGGGCAAAGACGGGGATGTGGACAGAAAGAGCACAAGGACTGAGGTGATGGTGCATGGGTGGAATGGTGGTGGGAACTCCCTGGGGAATATAAATGATGTCAAATATAATTAAATAAATAAATTTATATAAAAAAAACATGCATGTATACACATACATATATACATCCATATATCACACACAAAAAAATTCTAATAACTGAGGGTTTCCTCTGGTTCACAGTTAATGAGTTACAGTAGCCAGGGGTGCAATGATGAAGCAGAGCGTGCTGTGTTATCTCCATGTAGATGCATACGTTGCTATTTCAAGATATTTGCCAGTTCCTACAATTCCCTCCATGGGTCTGGTCTGCAAAGCTGCCAGTGAGCACAATCAGCTGACTCATTAAGAATAGAATTAAGCACTTTTCTTATACTCTGGGATGGAATTTCACTGGAAAGGTCCAGGATATTAAATAGACAAACAGTTTAAATAAAAGGCGGCTATTTAAACTTAGGTGCCACCATACTTACACTCACTCAGGTTCCTAGCCAAAATAAGAACCATCTGGAGATGGAATTATGTGAAGAGATGACAAATTCAAAGGCTTCAAAACTTCCCTGAGGCCTGAAATACTTTGGAAACCTCTTTGGGAAGGACCCGGGTTTACATGCTGGAATGCCATTTTTCACAGTCTCTTTGTTCTCAGACATCATTTAACAACATCCCACAAAATGATATTGTCCTCATTCCTCACATTTTCACCTGGTTTTAAACATTCAGAATGTTTTCAGAAAAGCAACAGCCTTATTTGGAAAGAAATTTTCCAAGTATTGTATTTGTTAGCAACTTAAAATATCGTTAAGATTAAATTTTCCTTTTGTTTACAATATTACTTTAGTTATAGCCTGTTTTACATTAAAATATATCTGACATTAAATATTTTAAAAAGATTTATTTATTTATGCATACAAGAACTGGGGTACAGGTCAGAAGTATTGGGGGGGGTGAGAGGATTCACCAGAGACAGAGTGGGGAACCAAACAGGAAGATCGACTGAAATATACTGTTGAAAGGAGCAGCGGGTGAGACAGGAGAGGTCTGCTGCGCCATGTGGGTAAGCTCACTGGCCAGGGATATAACTTGTGCTGCAGTGGCTGTGGATAGCTTCATAGGGCTGCAACTTAATCTCTTGTGCCACCAGGGAGGCCCTAAATATTTATTAAATATTGCTTATTAAAATTGTTTCTAGATATGATTGGAAAAAACTTTAGAATATATACTCAATAGAATACTACTCAGCTATTAAAAATATCAAGTAGTACCTTTTGAGACAAAAATGGATGGACATTGAGGTAATTATGCTACATGAAATAAGCCAGAAAATTAAAGACAATTACCTGATGGTCTCACTCATTTTCAAACAGACGAAGCCAGCAAAAACCCAGAATATTCTTAGACTGTGTGAATAACATATACTGGTTCCCAGAGGGCAAGAAGAGGACAGAAGAGAGGGAAGGGACAGGTTTTGGTGAAAGGTGAGTGAAGCATGTGCACATATGGTTATATATGTGCACAAAATTATATTAGGGCCTCCACAGTGGTGCAAGGGGTTAAGGCTCAACACTATGAAGCATCTGCAGCCACTGCAGCATGAATTTGATCCCCAGCCAGGAAGTTGACCCACATGGCACAGATGCTCCGCTCCCTACTCTGTCTCTGGTGACTCTTCTCACCACCCCCACCTCTGGTCTGTACCCCATTCTTATATGCATAAATGATTAAATCTTTAAAAACATTACAATTAGGTAAACTAGTGGCAAATCAATAAAACATAAAAAAATAACAAAAAATTGGTTCTAGGTATTCACATTATGTTATAGAATTAAGATATAAAACACGAAAAGTAATGATTAACTGAATATCATCTCTGGAACATAAACCAAATTCTGGAACATAAACCAAATTTGGATTATCTGTTATTCAAATGATAGATAATCCAACATGGGTAGTTGGAACTCATACTCCTTCAGTGTATGTGTTGTAATAATGTAGCCTGACACAAAATCACAGGGACTGAGAGAGAATTTTTATTTTACTGTGAGTAAAAAAGGAAATTTAAAAATAGAAAAATATAGCAGTTGGAAAATTCCCTGTGAGCGATTAGGAAGGACAATTCAGTACATTTACATTAGGAGTAGAGAGGCAGATTCCTCTTTGACAAGTTCAAATCACGTACAATCAGGTGAACACAGTTCAAGGTTCTGGTTCACAGACATAAATGAAGGAGAACCTCTTCCTTCCAGAGCTTGCATGTCGTTAACTCTCCCTTACTAGGCTTTGGGGAAGAGAAGGCCTGAGAAGTCTACAAAACAAAGTCCTTCAGAGCTCAGTGCAGTCCTGCTTCTCCACTTACTGGGGTTCTGTCTGGGGCAGTCACTTAACCAATCTGAACCTCAGTGTCCTCATCTGCAGAATGGTGATAATGACAATTTGTAAAAATCATTTTCATAGAACAGATGACACAAAATGCTAGGCAAAATGGAAATGCCCCTTGCAAAGTAACACATTTCAAACAGTAGAGAATATTATAATAAATACTAAACGTTCCCCTCTGTCTCAATTGCTGTTCACTCACTCCCCCTTTCCCCCTTGTTCCTTCTTTGGCACCCCTTCATAACCACTGATACGGTTTTGGTGAGCAGGCCTTCTTACCTAAATTCCACAAAGGAATGGGGAAATTGTTTCCTCTGTGTTTATTGCTAAATATTGTCAGAGTAAAAATAGCTGACACAATAAGGGACAGCACATTTGATTCCTTTCTTATGACTCTGGAGAAGAGGCAAAGCTATACAGTCAGAAATCATATCAGTGATTGACAGAGGCAGAGTGAAGGGGGAGAGGAGGGCTGATGACTAGGGGTCCAAAGGAATAGTGTGTGGGGAGAACATTCTGAATCTTGATTTTGGAGGTAATCTGTACCTGCATGTATTTGTCAGCACTGACTGAGCTCGATACTTAAAAAGGGTGAATTTTACTGTTTGTAAATCACACCTCAATAAGTCTGACTTAACAAAAAGGAGAGTGTGGTCTGGGGCCCTTGAGACTTCCTTTAGGAAAAATCTATGATCAGTACAGGAAATTAGCAGTGCTCCTGGGAATACTGTTATATGAGAAACTCACTATTAAAAAAAAGGCCAGCCCTGACGGTTCCCCTGAGAGAGTACAGAGTTCTCTGGGAATTCAGAGGCAAGAGAAACAGCCATCCAGAGACAGCTGAAACACACTTCATGGAGGAGTTGTATTTAAATTGGGTCTGAAGATTGCAGTTAATCACTGGTTTTTCTTTCTTCTCTACCAACTATGAGCAAGATCATAAGCTCCAGCGTGTGTTTATAAATTACTTGAAAATTTTATTATAGGTTTATTTTTCTATTCTAAAAGTTTGAATATTGTGATGCATTTGCCAGAGATTAAATTATTCCTATTATCATATCCCTTAAAAAAATCACAGTTTTGAGACTGTATTTTCTGGATTTGTGGTGTTTAAGAAATTGGTACTTATATATTCAGTTATGAAATGTTTTTCTGTTCTGTGAAGTGAAGAAAAATACAATGTCGGTCGTTAAGGGTAAGCTGTTGGAATGGAAGCCCAAAAATCTGGGTTCTGTAATTCACAAGCAGTGCTACAAATCAAGAAGAAAAAGATCAATAACTCAAGAGTAAAACAGGAGAACTATGGAGACAAGAGTTCAGGAAAGAAAATATAATGGCTCCCAAACATATGAAAAGACATTCAATCTCAATAAAATTAGTAAGAGGCCTATTTCTCTTAATATCTGCTTCTATAAATCAGTAAAACATGAAATCAACAATCCAGTGAAAAGCAAAAATAACAAAGGAAATGAATAGATAGTTCACAGAACAGAAAATGCAAATCTCCTTGAAACATGAGAAGATGCTTAAACACTTTATACAGGAGAAAGGCAAATTAAAGCTGCTGTATTTTGTTCTCAAAGTTCATCAAATTTGGTACTAAGTTGTTAATGGATTACCGAGGGTGTAGGAAAATCAGTTACTACTGGGACAACCTTTATGGAGAACCATTTGACCTATTAAAAATACAATGACTTTGGGGCTCAATGGGTTAAGCACTGCATTATGAAGCAAAACACAGCCACTGCAGCAAAATCCCTGCCTCTGGCCAGGGAGGGAACCCACATGGTGTGGCAGACAGAACTCTCTTGCCTCACCTGCTGCTTCCCTCAGTAGTGTACTTCAGTCAATCTGCCTGTTCTGCTCCCCACTCTGTCTCTGGGAAATCCTCTCACCTCCCATGACTCTGGCCTGTACCCCAGTTCTTGTATGCATAAATAAATAAATCTTTTTAAAAAAGTTACAATGACTTTGACGAAGCAATGTCACTTGCACAAAACTGACCCTCAGTTACTCACTGAAGTATTAGTTGTAATGACAATAAAATGTCCCTGAGTAGGCTTAAATGAGTCATTGAACATCATACAATAGAAGACTACTTCACTATAAGAAAGAATGAAAAAGTTCTCCTGATAAAAAGTAATCACCACTAACTATTAGAAACAGAAGTCAAAATGCAAAATGGTATACAGTATGTTAGCATTTAGGTTAAAGAAGAGGGATGCTTGTATATGTTTGTAATATCTCTAGAAAGACTTGTCAGCTCAGATTCTGTGTATAGAGAACACCAGTGGGTAGAAGATGGATGGAAGATTTTTTTTTTGGTATATAATGCTTGTGACTTTTAAATTTTAGTCACGTGAATACTTTACCTTAAATAAACAAATAAATAAAACCAAAAGGAGATAAAACAATCGAAAGAATGAGTCAAACCTGGGATTTGCTCCCATTTTGTTTTTAAGATTTTATTTATTTATGCATACAAGAGCTGGGGTACAGGCCAAAATCTCATGGGTGAAAGGATTCACCAGAGACAGAGCAGGGAGCAGAACAAGCAGGCTGACTGAAGAACACTGCTGAGGGGAGCAGCCAGTGAGGCAGAAGAGGTCTGCTATGCCATGTGGGTTACCTTCCAGGCCAGGCATCATCGAACCAACCTGTGCTGTAGTGGCTGTGGAAGCCCCACAGTGGGGCGCTCAACCCCTTGCACCACCAGGGAGGCCCAACTCCTGCTCTGATTTTTGTATTAAATTCTGTAACCATACACAAGTTCCTCTTTTTTTCTAGTGGGACTTTCCCTACATGTAATATGTAGGTGGGAATGTAAACTGGTGCAGCCATTTTGGAAAGACATCTGAACCTATCTTTAAAAACTAAAAATGAGGGCCTCTCTCTGTGGCACAAGGGCTTAAGTCGCAGCACTATGAAGCTATCCACAGCCATTGCAGTACAAGTTCGTTCCCCAGGAAGGGAGGTGACCTGCATGGCACAGCAGACCTCTCCTGACTCACCTGCTGCTCCCCTCAGCAGTATACTTCAGTGGATCTACCTGTTTTGTTCCCCATTCTGTCTCTAGTGAATCTTCTCACCCCGCACCTCTAGCCTGTATCCTAGTTCTTGTATGCATAAATAAATCTTTTTTTAAAAAAATTCAAAATGGAAAGCATTCAGCATTTATAATGATATGTATAGCAAAATAAGAAAGACAAATATTAAATGGCTTCATATATATGAGTAAAATAAGGAATCAAACAGATGAATTGACAGAGCAAGTAGATCAGTGGACATGGATAACCAAAGTGCTGTTTCTGTGGCTAAGAGGAAGATCAAAGTGATAGGTGATGGGGAAAAAAATAAAATATTAGTCATTCTTACTTTAGACTGCAAAACATGAATAAAAAATGGAACAATATTCAGAAAAATTTCCAGATGTCTTAAAGCACATTATGATGAATTCATGCATTTTAATATGTACATTTTGGAATTAGAGTGGTAAGGTTTAAAAATCATTTTTCTAAGATTTTCCTTGGGCTTCCCATACTCAAATTGTTACAGGGCAACCCTAATATAAAATGGGTTTGCCTGACTGGGTCCTCACCCGCGCGCTCGAATGGTACTTATAATGCCCCAACTGCAGGCACACACAACAAAGGTTAGTTAAGGGTTTTATTTACAAGGGAAGGAGAAATAGCGTACTGAATAACACAAGGGGAAGAGAGGGATACAGATCTGTAAATATCCTACCAGTTCCTTGGAGCTGGAACCCAACGGTGCGCTGAGAGCTGACTCCCAAGTAAAAAAGGACCCCCCAAGGCCCACATGTCTGCTTTTATATTCAGCCTGGCTGCTCAACTCCACCCTCAGGTCCCAGTGATACGCTCTTCGATAATGACCTTATGGGATTTGTAGTCCTTGGATCTTGTAGGTCTGGAATGGGGGTCGAAGTCCATAACCTATTTGTATAATCCATTCAGGAGGTCTTTCCCCCTAACAAAATGCTATGCAGGAGGATAAAAGGCTCCACAAAACTACCCTATGTTAACTGCTTGCCATGTTATATAGAAATTGAAAAAAAGATTGTATTATTTTTATTGTGGTAACATTGGTTTACCATTGGTATATATATATATATAGGAGTGCAGGTTCACACTTCTTCAGATAAGCTTCTACACCATGCCCAACACCATAGCACCAATAATTATTCAAGCCCGAAGATTATAACACAAAAATAAAGATCATAAAGATGTGATTCTAAGAAAAGAAAGAAGATGCACTAGTAGGCTTGCTTCCTCTCTCTCTCTGCTCACCCCATGTGAGGATATAGCAAAAAGAAGCCATCTTGGAACTAGGAAGAATGTTCACACCAAAAATAGACCATGGTGACACCATGACCTTGGACTTCCCAGTCTCCACATCTGTGAGAAATAATAAACTTCTGTTTAATGGTAATTTGTCACAACAGTTCAAACTGCCTGGGATGGATGGGATGGAGACATTCAATGATAATTGAAACATAAGATGAGTAGATTCTAGAGATCTGCTGTATAACTCTGTACCAACAGTTAGCAATACTGTACTATCTACTTATGTTAACAGTATCACGTCATACATCTAAAAATCGGTGAAGAGGGTAGGTCTCACATTAAGTGTTCTTAACACACACACACATGCACATAAACACACACAGGGAATTAGGAAGGTTGATAGTTCTGAAATTATTTTCAGTTCCCAATTTCTGGACTCAGCTCTAGGATTCATAGTTATATGACACTGACCTGCATATAAGAAGACCTAGATCGTAATCCTGCTCTGTTCCTAACAATGTAGTCTTAGAGAACTAACCTAGCTGGACTTAATTCTGTAAGTTGCTGTGTTTACCTCAGAAGATCCCTTTCAGCTTCATCTCTCATGTCTTATCTTTTATACTTCACATTCCAGTAAAACCTAATTTAAAGGGGAATAAAAGGTCAAGGGAAGATGCTTAATACATGGTAAGTGAGGAAGCAGTGTACAGAGTATGGCATCAATCATCAAAAAGCTAAGTGTGTGTTCCTGTCTCTGCGATGAGAAAGATGTGCACGGAGAGGCAGCACCTCTGGCAGAGGGGAGGGGAGGTGGCCGGGCTGGTCAGCTGTACCATTATGATCTCTCCTTTTTCTTCTTTAGTCTTTTCTGTATATTTTTCAAAAATTTTATGGCAAATTTGCATTGCTATTGAAATCTGAAAAAACATTACTCTATTTTTAGTTTTTAAAATTAAGAGTAGGATTCACACATTTTTAAAAATAAATTAGAGACTCACTGTCGGGGTGACTTTTAATTTTAATTAACCCTCCGTCTTTTAATAAAGAATGGGTAAGACCTCTAAACGCCTTAATGAGGCAATTTAAATGACTTTTGGATCAAATTCCCCACAGTGCCTAAAGAAGCATTCATAATACATCTGAAAAGTGCTCCTCACACACATCTGTGCAGTGGTCTGAAGCACGCGGGAGCTGCAGGCTGGGCTTGCTTCCATCACATCAGCAGATGCTGACGGTCTCTGAAACTCACAGCGAGTCCAGAGGCAGAAACGTCCATTGTGTCACAAAATGGGCATGCAGGAGAGCAGTACTTGGAAGGTTCTCAGTTGCTTTCTTAAAGTATGTTTTTGGAAAGAGAAAAAAATCTTTAGACAAACTGGGGAAGACGAGTATCCTTCAATAAGATTAGCGTGAGTTTGGCATCGGGCCATCATGAGTAACACGGCTTAGGTTCTCGTATTTTCTTTTTTTTTTTTTTAAGATTTATTTATGCATACTGGGGTGTAGGCCAGAGGTATGAGGGGTGAGCAGATTCTCCAGAGACAGAGTGGGAAGCAGAACAGGCAGATCCACTGAAATACACTGCTGAGGGGAGTAGTGGGTGAGGCAGGAGAGGTCTGCTGCACCATGTGGGTCCACTCCCTGGTCTGGGATCGAATTTGTGCTGCAGTGGCTACGGAAGCCCCACAGTGTGGTACTCAACCCCTTGCACCACCAGGGAAGTCCCAATTCTAGTATTTTCTCTTGAAAGCTCCAAAGTGGCATCTTGACTCACCAGCCATGACCTTGTGGAAGAGGAAGTTACGTCTAGTGTTGACATAGAGAGAGTGAATTTCATTTGCTGCCAAAAACCAGACAAGTCTTGAACATGCCTCTCCTTTCCTGGATCACCTAGTACTCATGATTTAACCTCTCCATCCCTCCAGAGTTGGCTTCTTTTTTATTCCACCCTCTGCCATTGTTCAGGTTCAGGACCTTATCGTTTCTCAATTGGATTCATACAGTTACCTCATAAGGGGTCTCCTGCTTCTAGTATGGGATTGTCCTCAACCCACTTGCCACACTGAAAGAGTTGACATTTATGAAACAGTTTCCAGTCACTCCTTTGCTTAAAACTCTTCAATGGGTCTCTTCTACCCCTGAAAAAGTAAGTCCCATATCCTTAGCAAAGTCCTTCATGACCAAAGTGTTGCTTCTAGCTTCAAATTCATCTTCAGTCATGTCCCCTCTCAAATCATTGTGCTCCTCCTTCCTGAACTCTCTGCAATATCCTAAAAGTTCCAGGTACTCCTACACCTGCACATTTGTCTGCCTGAAATGCTCTCCCCAGTGTCCTCCTTCTCCTTCCTACACTGAGTCTCCATTTAGCTCTTTGCTGTTCAAAGTGTCCAGCAGCATCACATGGCAGCAGGGATCTTTAGAGATCTAGGATCTCAGGCCTTGCCCTGGACCTCCAGAATCAGGATCTTCAGTATGACAAGATCCCCAGATGGTTCCCATGGCACAGGAGACATTGAGAAGCTCTGGTCTAGTTAGTTAACTCTTACTCATGGTCACTTCAAGCTTGACCTCTTTCCAGAAGTCTTCTCTCACTCTGCTTTTATTTCCCTAGTCTGCATGGAATGCTTTTCTCTGGTATCCCATCATCCCATGTATTTCCCTCCATATTGTTCGCCATATTATTACTTTTTGGACATTTCTATCACCCCCATCAGGAGATCTACACTGCTCTCTCACAAAACCTAGCATAGAGCCTGGAAATATGAAACACATGCTCAATGAATGTTTTTTTGACAAATGAATGAATGATCCAGGTCACATAAAAGTCTGAGCAGAAGAGGTGTGCTAGGTAATCTTTCTGACATTTACTTTTTCTTAGGTGTTTCTCCTTCCTAGTTCTTACTACACTTTCAACTGCCAACCAATGAAGAACAGCATACCCTCGGGAGTTTAGTCCTTTCCTTCCTCCTGCAGGCTAGTAACTGCAGGTTTTGGAACAAACATGTGTCCAGCTCTTTGCTTAGCTATGGATTCAGTTCAGATTAGAAATAAAATTTTGGGGTTCAGATGACACTTTTCAAGAGCTATAACTTCCCTAGAAATCCAAGTGTTGTCTTGCTCTATGAACTGAGTTCCCTGAACTGACTCAACGCTTTTCTTGGGTGAATGCTTAAACCACTGCAAAATTCCAAACACAGAGATGCAAAGGGCTCAAGGAAAAGTCCAGGCTCATGGTGTATCAGAAATGATTTACCATCAAATGTGCACGTGACTTTTAGGAGTGAAACGAAAGGGATACTAGCCACAGCATGGCCAGAGTTCCCTCCAGAGTTGGTCACACTGATGGCAAAGGAAAGCAAACAAAAGATACATTCTTTCTACTTGTGAGAGAAACAAAGACTCTACTGACAAAACTGAAGTGAGCAGTAGAGCTGTAAAATCAACAGAAATGGGAGCTGTCTGTGGAGGAGGCATCTGGTTTCAATGTAAACATCCTTAAAATGTTTCAAGAATGAATGTGCATTTGAATAATTTACTGTTGAACTTCTTTTACTATGGATATTTAGGGCAGTTGCAGAACCAAGGATGTCCTTACATATGCCCAACTCAACTGTACCTCCCACTCAGTGTAGACATTCTCTCCCTAAATTACTGAGAAAAACACTTGACAGCAAATTAAACAGAATTGTCTGTGCAAATGCAGGATTGTCTGGCTGGGTCCAGGCACATTTTTAAAGACCCACATGAACACAGCACATTAAGTAGCTGGTATGGTTTGCTCAAGAAGTCATAAGTCACAGTAGGGTGTGGGGTTCGAGAGTCTTAGCTTCTGTCCAGTTTCTTCACTGGGAAAGAATCTTGCACTGAACTGTGCTTGCTGCTTCTGATTATAAGTGTAATATAGAAAGGTCTCAAAGATGCTCTAGAAAAGGGGTTGCAAATTAATGGACATGTTTTTTCCTTTGGGGGGGTTGTTTATTTTGGATCACACTGTGTTTTTAGAAAGGATGTTTAAAATTGGCTAGCAATTTAAATACTCTGCATGGCAACAATACTCAGATTGATCTGAGTAGTATCCATTTGTAATCCTCTTTAGAAAAAGACACATTCCAGTTTCCCCCAATTCCAACCACTCCCTTTTATCTAATCCAAGTCACTCATCCATGCGCCCACCCAGTGAGCACATGCTAGTCTACCAACAGCCCCTATAGTTTCTGAAGCTGCAAAGAAAAGAAATTTTGTCTTTACTGCTTGGACATGTCTGGCCACTCTAATTCAGGTGCAATTTGAGTATCTTCATCTTTTTTGTATGATTTTTTTTCCTCCAGCACAGCAGAACTGTTCTTCCTTTTTTTCTGTTGCTGCTTCTATTTCTGCTGCTGCTTTTCTTTACATTATGCTACTTTTGAAGGAATGCTAAATTTTCATACATTTTCCTTCTTAATGAGGAACCAAACATGGCAGTGCTGGGGAGCACCCTTGCAGCAGTCTTAAGCTGCAGTCGAGCTTTTCTTAACATTTATTTTATGCAGTTCTATTTCCTTCAGTTCTCCTGTCTTAAATATAGCCCTTCAGCTACAGACAATCTCAATTTCTGACTCATTCCTGATAAATCAGGAGGTCTGGCAATATTGGTCACACTGAAATCACTGCTCATGTGCTCATGGAGTTTTAAGTGCACAATTTTGACTCAGAAGAGCAATAAAGACATGTCAGTGATGTCCAGCAGCCTGGAGCTGTGTAGTTTCTAAATGCCAAAGGTGGGAATAGAAGCCCACCCTCTCCAGTAGAGATGCCTGACATTAGCCAGTGCTTCCAGTGTTACTGGCTGCAGCTGGCAGGAGTGGTCTCTGACTCCCCTGCAAGTTAGTATAGCAATCCTTCCTCAAGAAACCTTTTATGTAGCAGTGTGCTGCCTGGATCATGGAATGGACCAATCAGGTGTGAGCTATGGGTTGACTGATACCAGGACTCTGCCTCTCACCACAAGTCAGTGGTAGCAGAGCCCCTCTTGACAATTACACTTCCTGAATTCTGGAACAGGCCAAAATGGACCAATCAGGTGCAGCACTGGAAAATGGACCAGACTGGGGTGGGGGCACCTTGAAAGTGAATATAAGGCAGGGTCGAAGGGAGCATTAAAATTGGGATTCAGAGATATTGGGATTCAGAGCAACCCAGAGAAGCAGACGGAGAAGCAGCAGCCCAGAGGAAGAAGGGGTCTGAAGAAGCAGCAGAGGAAGAAGAGCTCCTGCAGAGGAAGAGGAGAAGACGGTTCCATCCTTTAAAGAAGGGAGGGAAGTCTCCAGCAGCTGCCCTCTTGAGGAGGGGAGAGAGACTGAAGGACTTTGTACAGACTGGGACTCAGTCCAGTCCTGACACTGACTGGATAGAGCACCAAAGGCCCTGGGCCTGGTGTCTCAAAGAGCTGTTTGTTGGTGGTATAAACCAACAACTCACAAGAGCTGGAACACCACCTCTGCAGGCCCATAGTGGATATTGCTACTGGACAGTGCTGCCTAGAACTGGTGACCAGTGACTGCCAACACTGATGCTGTTCGGATGAAGCAGCCTGCCTCTTGTGGATACATAAGCATTCTTGTTTCCCCGTTTGTAAATAAACCCCATGACTGTTGTTCCTGTAGCCTGAGGTCCCTTGCAATTGTGTGCGCAGGTGAGAACCCATGATAGTGACCTGTATCAGGCACTGTCCTCTGATAGGCTATAGCCTCTGTTGCTATAGCCCTTGATTCTGGTTTGTGGCCTTTTGGCCTTTAGGGGCTTTTGGGGGGCTCTCTGGCCTTGGACTGTCCTCAGCTCCCTGTTTCAGTCAGAGCGTCCTCTGTCCCATTTCACCAACACCTGAAGGGGACAGGTCAACTTAGGAGTAGGGGACCAGGACTTATCTACCTCTGAATTCCAGCACCCCAATTACAGTGCTCAACACTGCTGCTCTGCATGGGATTTACACTCAGAAAACACCAATTTTAGAGGTCGAGATCACAAAATTGTTCTGAATCTTTCCATCAGATTACCCAATACTTTAACTTTCACAGTGAGAATATTTATAAAAGTGTAAATTCTTAGAAAAGATTTTACACTTTATATCCCCAGATGACAAAAACATATTTGTACTTACTAAAGGAATTCACATATAGCTGACCTTAGAAATCAGAAAGTGTATCATTTCCCAGGTAAGAAGGAGACTTGTGCAGAGCAGGCTAATAGTAGTCTGGACGAGAACCAGACCTCTTGATCTCTAGTCCAGTATTATTTCTCAGCACAGGGGACTGCCCAAGCCCAGGTTCTAATACAGGACACCTGGCCAATCTCTTTTGGAGAAACCTGGAGATGCCATCTTACATCTTGAGAAAGAGCTGGGCTCCTGTGAAGGACACACTGACCTGGTGGTGTGTCTAACAGGCAGGCCAGGAGGCTAAAGATGGAAAAACAAGAGCTGCTTCCATCACTCAAGTTCTAGGTGTTGGCCCAATCACCTTGGGAACCCTAAGTGGAAACACATCCCAACCCCAACATCAAACTGTAATTCCCAAATTCAGAGCATCAATAGGTACTGCAAGTCATGAGTCATAAGAAGACATGACACATGTGAGTGCAGGCTGTTAGCCACCTAACTTATGAAATAGAGTGATGCTGTTTCTAATGCAATGAGTATAAAGACCACACTTTATTTGATGGAGGTAGGAAAAATAAAGGTAAGCTGGGATTGTCCTCAGTAGACTTGCATTTTTCCTTACACCTCTTCTTATGGTTGCTGGTTACCTGCAAATTCCAGGGCCTTGCAGCAAATGAGCACCTGGGAAACCTAAGGGCCCCTAGTGCAAAAGGGCAGCCCCACATGCCAAGTACAAATGGAAGGTATGAGGTAGGCAAGCAGATTTGCCATAGCTCATATGCTCTCTTCCTCCTCATCTGCTTGATTATTCTATTACAGTGAAAAATCACAACCCTACTCCATTACAAGTGATTAATTAAATGAGTGCACTAGAATAAAACTAAGTGTGTAAATAAGACTTCCTGACAGCATTGAAAGTTGGGCTGGTAAGTATTCCTGTGAAACTTGTCAAAAGAGTAACTTTCCTTTTTTGTTTATTTGACTTTTATTTTTTTAAGCGCCTCAGACATCTTCAGTCTATTGTTGAAAACTGTACATTTTCTTTTTACAATTGAATAAAAGGAAATTTGGAATATATTATAGGAAAGTAGAAAGAAGAAAAAAAAAGTCCCCTGAAGTCCTACTTTATAGAGGCGACCACTTTAAACAAACTCTGCACCTAAATTACTAAAAGTGTAGCTATAGCTGTCTACATAACTATGTACCTAAATATCTACCAGATACAATGACCCAGCTAGCCATCCACCTGCTCTCTGGCTATCCAGTCAACTCCATTTATCTTAACATAGAAATAAATATTTATCTTAAAATGGGGCTTGCTATTGGTAAGCTACCTCATCGCTCTTTGCTACATAGCTTTAACACGTTCTTTAGGCTCTTGCTGCTTTTCTTTCTTTTTTATTACAATTTTGGTTACTACATTTTTCTCTTCCATATGCACACAAATGCTACTCATCCTCTACCAAACCACCTAAGCCAAAATCTTATCAATTTTCCTCCCCCATCTATGTCCTCCCCCTTCTTTCTGAATTTTTTTTCACTAAGTCCAAGATTTGAATTTGGAAGACCTCTTAGAAATAAAAAGTAGCTAGATCAATATTAGCAATGGGAGACACTTGCAAGGAAGACTACAGGTGAGTTATATGTTGAATTATTTATTGTTGTGAGTCACTTTAAATTAAATTTTATTGCTGCACTATTGATTTACATTACTATATAGATTTCTGCATACAGCTTCACACCTGTATATGAGAAACCTCAACATACCCACCACCAAAGTTCAGGCAATACTCCCACTATCAAATTGAACCCCTCTACCTTTTCTACCACTTTCTCCTTTGGTAAACAACGTATCTTCCATGAGCTTGAGAGGCTCTTTGCCATGATTTGCTAGTTCATTTGCACTGGCATTTACATTACACATATGAAAGAAATCATATGATAATTATAGGTCAGGGTGCCGTGATGAACGTACTCATTCACTGTTGGGAATATAAATTGGTGCAGCATCGATGGAAAAAAAGAGTATAGAAATACTCTTTAAAAACTAAAAATAGAAATGCTATATATAACCCAGCATTACCTCTCCTAGGTCCTATCCGAAGAATATGAAAAACTAATTTGAAAAAATATATACACCCTATGATATCCAAGGCAGCATTATTCACAATAGCCAGAAACCATCCAAATGCCCATTAATAGATGATAAACAAAGAAGCTGGAGTATATATATATATATATGTATATTCAAGGGATACTACACAGCTATTAAAAAGATGAAATCTTGCTTCTATGACAAAATGATGGAACTTGAGATGATTGTACTAAATGAAATAAATCAAAAACTAACTTTCACAGAGCCATATCATGGCCTTTAAAACTGTGGAGTCATTATAGTTCAGAAATAGAAAGAGGCTTACTTTCTGATTCAATATTTGTTGACCCACTACATACACAGGCAACATTTGGTAAAATCATATTTGATTATGCCATTTACTCAGAAATGCTGTTTTGTAACATGCAAATTACTAGCAGGAAGAACTATGTGATTATTTGGTTCTTAGGATTTTGTATTATTATATATGATTTCATATTAAATTCTGCATAAACTCTAAGACATCATTACCCGGGCAAATTTGTAAGCCATTACTTAGAAATGGGATAGATCATACTTTTAGGAACCTTTCTAGAATAAAGTATCCATTTAAGAAGGAATGTTTAATGAAAGACCCGATACCGGAGACTAACAGAAAATCAGTGTGCTGCCTTGACATCAGCCATTTGTAGGATAAGGGCAAAGAGAAGTAAGGTGTGAGTTTGTCAGCTAGTGACCTCTTTAGCAAAACAGAGCCAGATTATTAAATATTTAGCACAGATGCCATTAACAATTTCTAAAAACTCACAAAATATTGACTTGTACTAATGATTACGGTACACTCCCATCAGGCTCCAAGGCCTGCCACAATGTTGTAGTAGCTTTCGTCCCTGCTGAGATTTCCTGCCGCCCTCTTACATGTGCTCCAGGCCTTTGCTTTTGCTCTTTCTGTTACTTCCGCCACACCCAGACTGAACCAGTCTCCATCTATGTCTGCTAAAATTCTCCTAGAGCCAGACTGGATTAGAATGCTAGATTTCCATAAACTAGCTCTCTAGCTTTGGGCAAGTTTCTTGACTTCTCTGTGTGATGGTTTCCTTATCTGCAAAACAAGGATAATTGCTGTCATGATTGCATGAGATACTAAATCTAAGGCATGCACAACAAAGCCTGAACCATATATTTATCATCCTCCCTTCAACCTCCAGTGGATATTTCTGGTGCTTCGTGCTGGTGGACTAGCACATTAGACTCTAAGAGTACAAGAACACTTCAATATGGTTCTGGTAATCAGTAATTAATAATAATGAATCAACATTTCTGTTAATTCTGACCTAAAGGCAGAATTAAGTGATTAAACACTAACATGTAATCAAGCACATACTATAGCTTCTACTATGATCCTTTCTTCCATTTATTTGGGGCTTTATTGGGCCCTGTGCTTATTTAATTAATTTAGGTGGGAGAGGGAGAGACTTTCTGAGCTTTCTAAAGTAGAATTATCTGGCTCGCTTTTTTAAGTGACTCCAGATTCCCTCTCACCTACTGGCATTCTCACACTCATTATCAGAGTGGGCTCAAAGACCAATAGTTCAAGGAGACAGGACATCCTGGATGCCAGAGCAGACTGGAGTTTCTGCTGTCATCTGTTCCTCGCTGGCTGACACTCTAAGTGGTTGTCATCCCCTTGTGCAGAAGGAAAATACCGTAAAAGGCAAGACTCAGGCAGGCCGTTAAGCAGTCTGGAGTGTTCCTCGGGGCTGTGAACCTCTTGGGAAAGAGCAGCACACCCCTGGCAAAGATTACAGCACACTTCATGGCAACCTTGTGAAGTAACAAAGCACATATTGTTACCTCTGAAAGCCAATCTCCACAGGCTAGTGAAAATATGTAGTATACCTTTTTAATGGGGTGAGGGGAGTTGGCTTCCCTGGGACATTCTGGATGGAGTCATAACACAAATAAACTGGATTCTAGGGTCTGAATTTATGAAGCCCAGAGCCAAGCTGCCTGGTCACAAATGGGGCAACCCAGACCATTGTGTAAATCAAGTGCAGGAGCCGAGGCGTTCTGGCAGCTGTGCCTCGGCAGGCTCGTGTGCTGAGAAGACGCCTTTGAAACATTTCCCAGAGGTCTTTACTGTCTGCCACTTTTTTCTAAATATGTTTATTGTTCTTAGAATTAATGATGATTTCTGCCCTTTTTTACTGTAGCTAAAAGTCTGGCAGTTCAGTAACATTTCAGATGACCTGGGGTGGGATTTAATAAGACGGGAGAGAAATTCGTTGACATTTGCTTCTATTCTTTCTTAGAGTTGAGTGTGTCCAGGTCTGCAAACAAACACACACGCACACGCCCAGTCACTAGAGTTGACTCAAGAGATCAAGAAAGAAAAGAAGTGAAGTAGCAGCATTCATTCTAAGCAACAAATCGAGTCACATAGGAAGTGAGAACTTTGAACAATGAGCACCATTTTTAATATAAATATATATTTTTTTAAAAGATTTATTTATTTATACATACAAGAGCCGGGGTACAGGTCAGAGTCGCAGGCGGTGAGAGGATTCACCAGAGACAGAGTGGGGAGCAGAACAGGCAGATTGACTGAAGTACAATACTGAGGGGGAGCAGCGGGCGAGGCAGGAGAGATCTGCTGTACCATGTGGGTCCCTTCCCTGGTGGGGGATTGAACTCACGCTGCTGTGCTGCAGATGCTTCACAGGGTGGCGCTCAACCTGCTGTACCACCAGGGAGGCCTGAGCCCCATTTTTAAGAGAGTTCATATTTATCACCAGTAACAGTGTGATCTGAATGATTTGGCCCTGTTGTTTGTCAATCTACAAATGGTAGTTCCTAACAGTTCACTTTTGGGCTCAGAATGTACAAAGAGGAAGCCTGTGTTCATTAATAAGATGTGGCTTAAACACTGGATAAGTCAGAGAAGTTACTTGGTGCCTAGGCTGAAAGGAGGGGCTAGGGAGCCAAAAATTATTGGGGGTGAAGGTACACAAGAACATAAAGGAAGTTCAGGAAGAAGGTAACTCAGTTCAACTTCTCTGGATGAGAGACTAGAACAAGAAGTGAATGTTGTTAGAGGATGTGATGTCCCGATGTTACCAAGAGACCATCTGGGATACTTGCAACATTCCTGGAATCCCAGTTAAATGAGCAAATGAGGTTAAAAGGAAGGAAGGCCTTGTTTGGAGCGCTTACAACCACCATTTGCTTGATTTATTGAAAACAAGATGTTGAACTAGTTAATCACTATTTTAGAACCTCTAGCTTTCAAAACCCCAATAGAACCATAAGATAACAAAGCCTTGTAAAGACCTAGAGATGCTCTGCTACCCTTCTTTAAAGATGAAGAAACTGAGGCTCGGAAAACTGCCCCAGGTCATGAAGTAAGATAGTGTGAGTTGGGATCTGCAAAATATTTTTCTTTACTCTCATGATCCAGAAACAATGTCATTCATTTTGCCTGGAGTGTGACAACCACATTCTTGGTTTCAGTACAGAAATTGTTTGTTCCAAGTCTTTACAATTATTCCTGTTCTGGTTATACTTGCTAACTCAAACACCCATAATTTTCAGTTTGGAATTCTATTCCTTGTTCCCCATGTCCATCTCTCCTGTCATTAATTTAACACAACTTTTCCCTTTTGCTGTGCATTATGAGTGAGATTTCCAATTTCTCTTTTCCCACTGGTTCAGTCCTCCACTGGTTCAGATCAGTTACTCACTACTTCTAGTAAGGACTTTAATTCTTCTCTTAATATTTTAGCTTTTACCTTTTCCACTAAGATATGGTACAGATGTGGCTGTCCATTTTAACCACTAACATTCAACATAGTATTGGAAGTCCTAGTTAGAGTAATTAGGCCAGAGAAAGATATAAAAGGAGCCCAAATTAGAAAAGAAGAACTAAAACTAATACTGTTTGCAGCTGACATGATAATATACATAGAAAACCCTAAAGACTCTATTAAAAAGCTAGTTGAAATAACAAGTATAATAAAGTGGCTGGTTGGAAAATCAATTTACATAAACCAGTGGGGTTCCTATATGCAAACAGTGTTCCTTCCAGAAAAGGAAGAAATCAGGAAAACATCTCATTCCTTCCTATCCTTGTGACTTTGTCATTTTCTATTTCTATTTGTTAGAGGTCATGTGTCATATATACAAATGACTATATCTACATACTAAGCCAGTTAAAAAAAAAGCCCATTTTGTCATTTGCTAAAACCCATTCATTCATTCATTCATTGATAACCCATCATGTGCCCAGTACAGTACTAGGTTTTGGAGTCAGATCATGTCCTTTGTTCTCAATGTGTGTGTGGATATGCACTAAGAAACACACATCATAGCAATCATAATCCAAGGGGAAAGTATCACTGCCTTAAGAGAAGCTTGAATCTCAAAAGATATTTTGATACTATATATTTTTTGAAATTTTCTTCTGTTTCTTGCAATAGGCAATTTTCAGCGGTACCACTTTCTTCTAAATTTTTAATTTTGATACTCCCTTTCTTGGGGGTGCAAGTAGTCTTTTTATTATAGATTTTTTTCAGTATGATTATTTAAATAAGGTAGCTCATAGAATTGGAGGACAGGTGAATATGCAACTTGTGCCCAAACTGCAGATTCTAATGCAGTTCTGCTGTCCTATGGGGTGGGGGGCAGGGCTCGTCCTCCGATTTCACTGTCTGGTTCTTTGAGACTGTGACTCAAGTGCTTGAGAAACCACAACCCCATATATCAGCACTCCCGCCATAAATTTACTTTGTGGACCCTCCTAAGATACACACTTATGGAACGACACTTCCCAGGACACATGAAGCACTTATTCATGCTTCAAGAGAGAAAAAGTCTGCCCCCTTTTTCCATCATGTTGGTTTTGGGGAGTTGTTGAGGGTAGGTGGATAGAGAAAGAAGGAAGTGTAGGCAGGAAATAGCTTTGTGGTTGATTTTCAGAAGAGAAGAATGTTCCAGTCTTGTTCTGACTGGAACAGAAGAAGAGTTTCTGTAAAAGGAAGACCCTTGGAGAGAGGCATGACAAGCCTTTCTCCACTCCCTTCCTCTCTGCTGTTTGGACTGAGGCAATAGGTGATCTGACAACCCTACTTTTCAGGGCTGTAAGCATTTTTCTTGTTTCTGAGACTTTCTGGGCATTTTAGGAGAAAGTTGGGGGAGCTGCAAGAAGGCTGCCATCCAGATGCCATTTCTCTGCTGTCTACATATGCTTTTTAATCTTCTCAACCCAAATATGGCAAATAGAAATGAGAACAAAAATAGAAGTTAACCATACAAGGGAGCTGTATATATTTTTGTGGTATGGATCAAAGAAATATATAATCCTGCATAAACATAAATATCCCATATCTCAGATTAACAAACCTAAACGGAAATAGTCTGTGTGGGCGCCCCATAGAACATAAACAAATGAGTACACCCATGTGCTAACCAAGGATGGAGAAAAAGCTGTTATTTATTGGAATTTATTCACTGTGTTCCTATGATGTGCCAAGCACTGTGCTATGTGCTAAAGTTAGGGATAAAATTCCAAATAAGATCTAGTCTCTGTTCTAGAAGTGTGTGTGGGTGTGTTTTAAGATGTACACATAACTATTATGCAAGGTTGAAAGTGTTAATTGCCTGAGGGAGCGCTTCCAAATGTTCCAGCAGTTTTCTTCTCACTTGGAGTAAAAACAAACTCCTTCTTCAGAGACAATTCAGTGGGAAGATAAAGCATTTTTAACAAGTGTTGCTGAAACTGAAAATCTGCAACTGCATCCTACCTTACTGTATACACAAAAATTAATTCCAGATGGATCTTAGCACGTAACCTAAAAGCTAAAACAGTAACACTTCCAGATAAAAGTTTTATGACTCTGAAATAGAAATATACTTCTTACACAGGACACAAAAAGTACTAGTTATCTTAATTGGATTTAATCCCAATTAAAAATCTCTGCCAATCAGAAGGTACCATTAAGAAAATAAAAGAAATAAAATGATGCTCACTTGAACCTTATATAATGTTATAATACAAGACTACTTCAATTAAAAAAAACTAAAGAAGGGGCCTCCCTGGTGGCACAGTGGGTTAAGCAATGCACTATGAAGCAAAGCGGAGCCACTGCAGTATGAGTTCTATCCCTGCTGCCAGCCAGGGAGGGGACCCACATGGCACAGCAGACCTCTCCTGCCTCACCCGCTGCTCCCCTCAGCAGTGTGTTTCAGTTGATCTGCCTGTTCTGCTCCCCACTCTCTGTGGTGAATCCTCTCACGCCCCCCACCTCTGGCCTGTACCCCAGCTCTTGTATGCATAAATAAATATTTTTTAAAAAGTAAAGAAGTATGCAAGCTGGGAAACTATGTGAGACAGATGAAGACAGACAGAGACAGAGAGAGAGACAGATTTCTTTAAAGGTATTTATCAGAATATATATTTTAACAATAAAAATCAATAAATAAAATAAAAATAATTAATAAAAATAAAATCAATAAAAAGACAACCCAATTTTGAAAAACTGGGAAAAACACATGAACAGACACTGCACAAAAAAAAGGGGGCTATACAGATGCCAAAAAGTTCAAGGTTATATCCTCAATATCCAGAGTCAGCAGATAAACAAATTAAAATCAGAATCCGAAATATTTCAAAGTGTCTAGAAAGATTAGAACAAACAAACAAACCCACCAGACAATACCAAATTCTTCTGCTGGTGGGAGTACAAAATGGCACTATCAATTAGGAAAACTGTTTGGTAGTTTTTATAAAGTTAAAAATGCATCACCTGATGACCCAAAAGTTCCACTGCCACAAACTAAATGAATGCACCCAAACTAAATGAAAACATACACAAGATAGTTGCTCAGGGTACTCCTGTTGGGATCACAGAAGCCGAGAACAGACTGATGGTTGCCAGAGGTGGGGGGTGAGCGATGAAAGAAATGAGTAGTCAAAAGGTACCCAAAATTCAGGCAATTTTATTCAATATAGATGAAAACAAGAACCATCCTAATGGTCCCTCAACAGGACAAAGGATAAACGATGATATATAATATTCAGTAATGAGTTACTGGTGGTCAATAACATGGGTGATCTTCCAAAACATTAAGGAAAAGAAACCAAATTCAAAAGCCATAGTTCTGCATAATTCCTTGTTTATGAAGCTTGAGAATAGTGATAAAAGTCAGAACACCCTTACCTCTGGGCAGTGGTGAACTGACTGGAAAGGTACACAGGGAACTTTCTGAGGTGAGGAAATGCTCCATATCTGGCTTTTTGTGGTGGTTACTGGGTATACATAACTGCCAAAAGTCTTCCAAATAAATACTTGAGATCTATATATTTTATTGCATGTAAATCACACCTTAATTTTTAAATTTAACTTTAAAAAAAGGTCCTATTGTTTTGTAAGATCCCATCTGACCTCCTTCCTACCTCCTGGATCCCCACTGCACCACTCTCCACCTCACTCATATTGTTTCAGCTGCACGGACCCTGTTTGCTATTTCTTGAGCACACCAGAAGTCTCCTAACTCAGGGACCATGTGTTGCTGTTGCATCTCTCTAGAAAGTTCTTCCCACAGGTAGCTACATGTGTTGTTTCTCTACTTCCATCAGGTCTTTGCATAAATGCCACCTTAGCAGAGAAACCTTACTTAACCATTCTGTATAAAATCACAATCACCACCACCCATACCAGATTCCCTATCCTTCCTCACCATGCTTTTTGTCACAGCACTGATGTAGATATGACATTAATTATACCTTTGGCTATTGTCTTTCTCCCCTGTAATAAAAACCTCTTGATAGCAAGGACATGCTTTTTGCTCATTGCTGTTTGTAAGCAGCTAGAACAGTTTCTGGTATGTAGTAAACACCCGTTCAGTAGCTGTTGACAGAACTAATGAACCAATAAATGATTGTAGAGGTGATGGTAGATCATATGAAAAATAACACACTGGGCTGATATACTTATTTTATATTAGACTTTTCTTTCCTATTGGTGCTCAAGACACTTGCATCTTAAAACACAAACAAGACAGAGAGTAGATGTGTTTCAGGAAAAATAAACATTCTTCAAAGAACTCTGCTATATTTTCAAGGGTCTTTATGGCATGGACAAGCCCTTTAAGAAGTCATGGAGTAAGCTGGACCTCCCTGGTGGTGCAGTGGGTTGAGCACCGCACTGTGAAGCATCTGCTGCTGCACAGGAGTGTAAGTTTGATCCCCAGCCAGGGAGAGGACCCACATGGCACAGCAGACCTCTCCTGCCTCAGCCACTGCTTCCCTCAGCAGTGTGTTTCAGTCCATCTACCTGTTCTGCTCCGCACTCTGTCTCTATGAATCCTCTCACCTCCCGCAACTCTGACCTGTACCCCAGCTCTTGTCTGCATAAATAAATAAATATATTTTTTTTTAAAAAAAAAGAAGTCATGGAGTAAGCTAAGAGCTGAGACTGCCCATTATGTCCAGCATGGGGAAACCCAAGAGATGACAAGTCCCTGGGAATGGCCCATGTACCACAGAACTCCTGTTCCTCATGGTCCTGCAGCAGGGTCAGGCATGGAGTTTCTGACCTGCTAACATTTGCAAAAAATAATCACAACCATTCAGAGCCAGAGACTGAAAGGTGTTCTTAAAAGGTTCTAATACAAACTAAACATAGGGGGAAATATTCTCAAGTTTGGGGCTGCAGTACCATAGAATTGGACTGGAGTCCTGCTCTGGATACAAAGATGAATTTTGCTACTAATATATAAACATAGCCATCAGCTAAAATTCTAGAGCTTCTACTCCCTCAGATTGATAAGGGGCTTAACTAGAACGCTTTCCAATTCTGAAGTTTCAAAAATCTGTGCTCTTTTACCTCTAAATGAGAGTTCAACATTTTTTTGTTTAATTGAAGTATATTTAACATAAAATGTTATATTAGTTTCAGGTATACGACATAATGTTTTAATGTTTGAATACATTGCAAAATGATCACTATAAGTCCAGTTAACACCTGTCACCATACACACTTACATAAATGTTTTTGTGCTGAGAACTTTTAAGATCTACTCTCAGCAACTTTCAGTTATGCATTATAGTATTAATCACTATAGTCATCATGCTACACATTACATTCTCATGACTTATCTATAACTGGAAGTTTGTACTTTTTGACCATTTCACCTGAGTTCAACTTTCCAGCAAAGCCTTTAGGCATGACATCTACATTTTATAAAATATAGATTTATTACAAATGAATTTGCTATTTCTTTATAAAACTGATAGCATTCCCTAAAACCTGAGTCTTAGCTTCCTTTGCCCCATCCTTACTGGAGTACTGGATAAGTAAATGGATGTAACAACTTGCATTTTCTTAAATCTGTTTCAATGCTCAGACATTGTATAAGTCAATTTTCCAACCACTAGAAATGAAATCTGTCTGTCAGCCAAGCCTGGTGCTCTTTGTGAACCAAGTGTGTTGGAAGCAGATTTCTGTTCTGTTCCTAGCTCTGTCAGCTCATCAGCAACACGGCCTTGCTCGAGACAAACTCATCCGAGCCAATCTCTATATCCTCTATAAAACTGAAATGGTAATTCTAGCTTCTCATTACCCACAAGTTATTGTGAGAATCAGTGGACATATGGGATGCTTAGTAAAACATATGGTGTAAATATGAACTAGTATTATAAAACTGGACTTTGGAAGCCAACCTAAAACCAAATGGAAATGCTAGAAGTTCAAGAAGAATCTTTAAAGTTGAGGACACTCAGAAGATTGCCTACTGAGCACAACTCACAAGGAGAGGAAAGAAGTATTGAGGATGAAAACCAGAGATACTTGAATCTTAGAGACCAGAATTCATAATCCAGTTTGAGGGCTGTATTAGTTGTGTGACTCTGGGAAAGTTAACCACTTGGGTCCTGTGTAATGGGTTCATCTGAGGAGTCTCAACTCTGCAGTAAAATGTAGAACATTTTCTGTTTTCCTAGTGACTGATCCCTGTTGACTCACTCCCCTTTTCTGCTGGGTAGCAGATTCCCTTAAAAATAAATAATACCTTAACACTTTCTAGGAATTCTCATTTTGTTAGTGGAATATTTTAAAGTATCACATTCCAACTGCTCGATTTAGTACACAGAAAACCCAGTGGGTGTTAGGATATTGACATTTCATCCTGAATCTTGTTAAAATTACTTGTTAGTTTGAGTAGGTTTCTTGATGCGCTACATAAACAATCATTATCCTGTAAATAAATATATTTTTATTCTTTTCTTATTTGTATGTATTTTATTTCTAGTGAGTCTTCAAAAATGGTACACTATTACTTTCTTGATGATAGCACCAAACATAAAGAAAGAATTCCCTGCACCTCCCAAAGCCAAGGTCAAAAGAAAAGGTTAGAAAACCAAGAAATCAGAGCTGAGAGACAGTCACAGTCACAAAAAAAAAAAAAAAAAAGAAGAAGAAGATCCACATTTTACTGACCTTCTGGAGGCCTAAGACATGGCAGCCCTAAAGCTAACCCAAATATCCTTGGAATATCCTCAGAAGAATGCTCCCAAGAGAAATGAGCCTGACTACTATGCCATCATCAAGTATCCCTGACCACCAAGAAGGCAATGAAGAAGACAGAAGACAACACACTTGTGTTCATGGTGAATGTCAAGGTCAAGCACAAGCTAGAACAGGCTCTAGGACATTCATGTGGCTAAGTTCAATACTCTGATCAGACCTAATGGAGAAAAGAAGGCATATGTTCAACTGGCTCCTTGACTAGCACTGCTTTGGGTTTTGCCCACAAAATTTGGCCCATTAGACAGTCCAGCTAATTAATTCTAATTTTTTCTTCATTTAAAAAAATGGTACATCAATTAGCAAGATCTTGGTAGAGCTGTTGGTTAGCCAAACCATAAGTTCTTAGTAGTAGGTTCTGTAGGCAACTGTGAGAAAAGGTGGAGGGTGACCCCATTTGACATGCTATACCACTGTATCCTTATCTTTAAAATGGGAATAATATTCTACCTCCCAGTTACTCTGTGAGAGACACAAAAGATTATATTTTTTAAAAATGCATGGCAAATGCAGTAGGTTGCACATAGCGTTTGGTACATGAGTATTATTTTTGGCAATACTGGTATCACAAACAGTATAAGTTTACAGGCTAGCTATATAATGACTGTCTGTGCCTCTTGCCATCTGGAAAACTCAATCAAGATTTTCACACTGAGGCACCAACACCATGCTAGGCAAGTTGGTGTCTCATCTATTTGGTCTCAAATTTTTTTGGTTCCAATACCTAAATGTTGTAAAGGTTTGAGACAACACAGTTGGAATAAAACCTTAAAATTGCACGGAGACTGCCTATTTTAAGATTAGTAATAATGTTTGAACAGTTAATTTGGTTCTTCGAAAAAACAAGCTTTGGAACCCTGCAGTCCCATACTACTTAAGACATTTGTTAAACAACGTTGGCTCAAAATTCCCTAATCACAGTGTGTTAACCAGTTATTATTCTTGCTGGATTGTTAGTTACTCTTACTAGTTATTATTTTTGTTGGATTGTCAATTACTCATACTCTGAGGTCAGTAAATGCACTTAGCAAAGCCTGAGTTTTAGCCCTGGTTCTGTTTTTCTTCAAACTTTCATTCCTATATGCCTGGCTTACTTTTTGTCGGTGGCAGGAATCTTAGCATGCTTGATTTCAGTTTATAGTGGCTGCTGCTGCTGCTGCTGTCTCTAGCATTTCATTTACCTCTGTCTCTTTTCAGATACACACTTGGCAGAGTGACACTTCTGTGCATTCATAATCAAGCCAGACCTGGCCCTTGGCTACATGATCGCAGAGCCAGTTCATTAAACTAAACTCTCCCTAGGTTTTAAAGGGCACAGTCCTAGCTATGCTGTCACAGGACAAATAGAACCACTGTTCACATCTTTCCAGTTGTGATAACCACTCAGGCTACCTGAGATTTCATCCCATGTTTTGCCATACTAATCACTGGCCCTTCTATCTTACACAGTATCTCTGTAAGCCGCTGTATTGGTATGGCTCCTAAGATCCCTTTGAAGATTTCTGATTCAGAACAGTGATCCCAACTAGCCTCCCTATGATTCCTCCTAGGGCTTAGATGAAAAGGACTGTTTCTAGACAAAGACCATCCCAAATAATGTTTTCTTAGAGATAAATGAATCTTTTGCTCTACTGACGTTCTTATCAATTTTCAAATGCTGGCAAGTTCTCCACAATGCTGTTAAGATTAGAATGGATAAGCCTAAAATGCAAAAGATATGGCTAAAGTGGGCAATTCTTTTGTTCTTTAGGGTTATTTTACTCTTTTTCTATAGACTGTAAATAGATTGCACTTTCATACCAATATTTTCAAGTTCTGGTCAAGGGAAGAGACGCTTTCTCCATCCTTCAGAAAATAGTGGGCAAATCTTTCCAGTTATAAATGAAAGTGGTTGTATATCACTGTCTTCTACTAAAATTAAGAGTAACTCATCTTGCTTAGACTATTGTCTGGCCATGAAGACTGTAGTAAGAGTTACAACATCTAGACCATTGTTTGAACACACTTCCCAATGGAACAGAGAGAGGACGTGGACTGGCTGGTGGTGGACAGGACTACACACTGGGCGGTGAGCATGGTGTGCAAGGAACTGTACACCTGAAACCTTGTAGTACTGTAAACCGACGTGACTTCAGTAAAAATATATAAACTTAAATGCACTACTGTGTTCCTGCTCAGTCACTACAGTAAACAGAGCATTTCTGCAGGGGCTGTGTATATTTATATTAATCAGTGTGTGTGTGTGTGTGTTCATGACCATTCTTTTTCATTTTTGCACACGACCCCTGCGAACTCTTTCCCATATAAATATATAAAGGCAAGATGAATACACAGGATTTTAACCCTGCTATGCCTATGAAGAAGTCTGACCCTGGACTCTGGGTTAGCTGATCCTCCCGCTCCCAGCAATCGGTGTGAACATGGCACAGAGCCCACAAGCAGGCAACTCGCTTGCACTGGGAAGTGACCTCAGCTTAGACTAAAGATAACCACCGTGGGAGAAACGCCTACTTGGCTTTCTTCTTCACATTTGGCCCCATTTCTTAACATCTGAGAACCAGGGAGCTGGGCTGTCTTCCGAAGGCTGTTGCATACACATAGAAGGCAAATCCAAGTCGCAGTCCTAAGACACGGGGAAAGAATGATTCTTTATTCTGCCTCTCCTCTTCCCACCGCTAGTTTGATGACAAGGTACATGAAAGCTGACTTGCCACTGATGCTTTTAACAAAACCAACAAACATTCCAAGGCAAATCCATTAAGTAAAAAGAAGCATCTACACCACCTTCTCCTTTTCCCTCTGCACACAAAGAGCTTTATGAAGAATAGAGCAGAGTGATGAAAACAAAGTTCTTAGTCACGCAGTACGCATTTCAGTCAAAAAATTTTCTTTCTTGATTCCACTATTAACTGGCTGTGTGACTACAGGCATTTCATTGAGCCTTTCTATGCCCAATTCCACGGCTTTAAAAATGGAAATCACTAAACTCTGCCCTCATGGCTTCCTGAAAGACGTGATTCAGGCTGGGGTTTTGTCTTATGAAGCTGCCTTCAATCCAGGCACTTTAGATGTGGGAAGTCTTTGGAACACAGCCTCCAACAAGCCTCAGAAGGTATGCTTTCTAAGTGTGCAAAGATGCACACACACGATGTGTCCTTTTCCACAGGGCTAAATCATAGAGGATCGTGGATCCTGGTGTCATTTAAGTTTGAATTGTTAGAGAGCAGGTGGGCACAGTCATAGTGGAGCTTCAGGAAAGGCCTGAGGATCCAATGTCTACCAGAGAAGAGCACAGAGAGCCGAAAAGAACAGATTCAGCTACACTTGGAGGACAAGGTTAAGTTCTCATTTGCCTTATCTTGAGAGAATCTGAGAAGCTGTGGAGTTGCTATTATTTTTCTGTGCTCTTTGAGAAACAGTTTAGCCCATAAAAGAGTCTCCTACTGTAACAGGGTCGTCCCAGGAAAAGGGGAAGTTCCAAAATCCTGGTTCCGCCCTAAGTAGGTGGAGCTGAGGAGGAAAAGAAGATTTCTGCAGAGGAGAAGAAGAAAGGGGAAGAAAGGAAGATGGAGAACAGCAAGGAGACCTGGTGGAGGCACGTGGAGCAAAGGAACATGTAAAAAAACTGTGCTTGCTTTTTGGTCTTGGACTGGTTGAAACAGATGTGGGTGAGAGACCCGTGGGGAGGTTAACAATGGCAACTGTCATTTTGATTTTGAGTTTGCTCTTTTCCTCCCAGATGTGTCTGACTCTTTCTGACCCTTTTCTATGGGTCTCTACTGAAAGGTCCTTTAGACATGTGGCAGGTTTTTGGGCCTTGCTTTGGGCCAATCCTATTTGG